>OY855915.1:3710617-3914406 GCA_963693305.1 Meandrina meandrites
TGTATGGTAAGACTGCACTTAATATAAGTAGTGCCATCACTTTACTGTCTCATAAAGATTGTGTATTGCTGTCTCTTCTGTAGAGACCTCTTTTATTTTTTTGGTACAGGCTGGGAAATGAAGAAAGGTGAAAATTTTTTCACCTTTCCCCACCCCACTGATGAAGGAGCCTCTGCAGAAGATAGAGTGTGTTTTGCAATTTATGATTTCTCTCACCTAGTAGTGTAAATTAGTACCAACAAATTATACTGGACAACCTGACAATTGTTTGGGGAGGGGATAGGCAGAAGCTCACATTTATTTTCAAACCCAAGTGCCTTATACCAGGCCAGCGCTTAATTAGGGACTGTGTCATGACTGAGTTTGCTTTATATTAAGTTTTACGAAATACTTGCTATGAAACTTAATGTTAGCGAAATCATTAATAACTTAATGACAAACCATAAACAATAGGTTCCTTAAAAACAGATATGTCTCTCGGGCATTATGATTAAAAGTCACAAACAAAAAAGATTAACGTTGAAAACTGTTCAGCCTAACAGTATTGGAATAATTGTCTGCCATTTTTTTTCGTTTTTTCAGTGTTTAGGAGTATTATTGTAACAATATTCTTGGTAAGTCTGTTTAGTTTGGAATGGAAATTGCTAAACACCACTTTGTTTTTAAACTATATATTTCTATGATAGAAATCATTTCAGTTTGTGTTAGTGAGTATGTGCACTACCCTTTAATTTTTACTTAAAACTTCTTTGAAATATTATTTTCGAATTCGAAGTTAAGTTGTTAGATTAGGTTTTCTTTCTTGAGCATAGAGATATTTTGGAAAAAATGTACTGCGCAGATTTCATTTGAGTAGTCGCGCACTATAGGTTTAATCCTGTTTTCTTGTAAACTGTAGTAATGACCACAGCTAGTGCTTTATCCACTAGAACCACTTTGTGCATGTACTGCATATAATATAAACAGTACAACACAATAGTACAGCTCAGTAGCTTTTATTTGAATGTTAGGGTTTCATTTACAGACTTTTTCGTTAGAATCACTTTATACTCCATAATAAATAGCACCACACAAAACGTCAAAGTACTGCTTAGTAGCTTTCATTTGAATGGTCACACACTTGGGTTTCATTTACAGACTTTAAAGGTAGAACCACCACTGAAAGCATAACAATGAGAGTACCATTCGACAGCTTCCGTTTGTTTGGACACTTAGGTTTAATTACAGACTCACTCGAGGAGGTACCAAAAGGCCGATGATGATGCCACCCTGGCCGCTAACGTTTTACACTGTTTTCCTATTATTTTGCTTCTTTTCCAGTTTGAAGGCACCATGCGACTGTTAGCTGTAGGAAGACGAATTCTAGAAGCTCTTGAAATTATGGACCTTTTTCTGGTAAACAGTGTATTAGACGTTCGTTGTTTTGTATTGTGTCAGTTGTTGTATAGGCCACTCGCAGACCCTACACTTGTAGCCTTGGATATTAGCAAACAATAAGTTAAACGTTTGCCAAACAGTTTTATAGTAAGTAGCCTTAAAAAGTCAAAAATAGGGTTTGCTGGACTTCTCTTGATGTTGCCGTGGCAATTATCGTTGAAGTCACACATATCTCGCCAGATGTAATAGAATGTTATCATCCGTGAGGACTAGAGTATTGTGAACCACCCTGCAATAATTAATGCCACCTGCAAGGCTCCCCTTCCCTCCGAAAATACGCCCCCCCCCCCAGTTTTAGCCCCACCCAAAAGCATTGATAAAGCTGTATATTAACTGGCATTTTACACTTTTTTTTTATTTTAGGTGGTGTTAGCTTTCTCTTCTAACTTTGTGTGGTACACCCACTATCCCAACTTCTTCTGGTTCAGAGATTATGCAACTACAATATCCAGTCTGGCTGTGTTCTGTCGGCTTCCATTCAACAACAGACAGCTCAAACAAGCAGTCTCTATCTTCTTCAGAATCGCTCCTGTCATGGTGGATCTTCTGTGTCTTTTAGGAATAATGTTGTAAGTAAAATCGTTTTAAGGCTTATGTTTTTTTCTAAATTATCTTTGGTGCATATAAAAAACGTCAGTGGTACAAATATATCTGGAATGTCTATTTTATGGTGCTAATGATAGGCAAAAATAAACCACAAGTGGGAGACGTGGTGGCCTGATGGTTAGTGCCCTGGACACCAGGCCCCAGTTGTTCAAAGGGTGGATAACGCTATCCACCGGATAAATCACTATCCAGTGGATAGTGTAGTTTGTTTTGTCAACACTTATCCGCTGGATAGCGATTTATCCGGTGGATAGCGTTATCCAGCCTTTGAACAACTTGGGCCAGGTGTATAAATGGGTACTGGCGAAAGAATGCTGGGGGTAATGCTGCTATGGAGTAGCATCCCATCCAGGGGGGAGTGGAAATATCCTAGTCACTTTTAAAATGCTACAGAAACCGGGATAAACTCTGGCAGTATTAGGCACTAGAACTTTTCCACCAGTGAACTTCAACCTCAACGATGAGTAATATTGTATGCACATATTTTTTCTATCGTTTACAGATTTGTGTTAGCCAGTGTAGGAATGGAGTTATTTCACGCAGCACCTGAAACGAGTGAGGGTCACATGTACCTACTGGCCTGTGGTTTGGGGTTTCAAACGTTTTGGTAAGTACCTTGGACTCAAACGTTTATGTGAGAATGTGGCTGACAACAAGTAGTGTGATGTGCACGAAGTTCTGTAAAACCTGCAAAGTATGTTCTACAGGTATTTTTAACTCAGCAGCCACAGTTTCCAGCCATAGGCAAGTTATCAAACCATTGGCAAACCGTCTTCATCTTGTACTGGATGGTAAAGGGACTTCCACGACAGGAACAAGGATGCTCGTTGTCTTGCTTAGGGGTGTAAATTGACAGATTTTAGTCTCATGTAAGGTGTTTAGAAAGCCCAGGGGTCGAGGTCTCGTTTAGGGTTACACTTCAAAAACACCGTCGTGTTGGGTGTCTAGACCGATCAGGCATGGAAAACGGTATCTTTTAGGGGTTACAAAACCTTATTGGCCAGATTGGTCTCCCTTGAAGATTTTATTTTAATTCAAATTCTTCCTTTCTCCACAGACTTTGTAATGTTTTCCCATTGTCCTTCAGGTGTTCCTGTCTGATCTTGTTCCAGATGGTAACGACAAGCAACTGGCATGAAATCATGAACTCGGTAAGTTCATTGTCTGTTTCAACTATTTTCGTCTTGTGAGTGCCCAAGTATATATTTCATAAATCAGTTAAATTAACTATTTGGGGAACACTAGAGAAACCAAGTGCCATCTGAAGTTTACTGCCCTCTAGCTTTTTTTTAATACTGACACACCAGGCATTTATCCACAAACTTAAAGTAAGATCCACCTTATAATGACAGCATAATAAACAGCACCAAAAGAAAGTACTGCTCAATAGCTTTCATTTGAATGGTCTCACACTAGGGTTTCATCCAAAGACGTAAAAAGTAATTTTCAATTTTAATGTGTTTGTTTTTATTGACTAGGTGATGGAAGCCACAGAATCGAACTGGGCTAGTCTGTATTTTGTAGCAGCTTTTATTGTGGTCAACATGGTCATTATGAAGTAAGTGCCTTGTATAGCCAACTAGTCTACCTCTAGCCAGTTGGGATTTTTAACTATGCTTCATTTATGTAAAGTGTGTTTTCTCTGTTTGAATGGCATGCCTGTAAACTAGTTATCTCGAAGCTAAGTGCATGGCTACTATAAACAACATTTACATTATCACTTATGTTCAGAGAAAATGCTCTGAGTCAAAAGTCAGGTATTTTTTGGTTTCCTCCTGAGATGGAAATCCTCCATTAGTTCTGGTAGATTTCTATAGCAGTGGATGTAAAGACTTGCAGTCAACAATATGTCTTACTCTAAAGATGACATGTTTCATTGTATTTTAATCCAGCGTTTGGGCTCTTGTAAGCTTGTAATTCTACTGGTCCTCCAGTGTAGCAGTTGCTATTGTTTTTGGGGCTAGACGCATTGTTCCTGTTGTTTGTTCTATTGTTCTCTCGAAGGGAAGCGAGCCACTTGCAAGAGCTGCTTCCCAGTCCATTTTAATTGAGTTTGTTTATCAGTTTGTTTGTAGCCATTGCTATTGAAGCTTTTAACAAGCTTGGTACATTGGATGATGATCAGCAACAAGTACGACCGCACATAGAAAGACAGCATTCGGAGCCGAGGCCTTCCACTGTTGATGTATGAAGTTTTCCTTAGTTTTTCTCAAAATGAATCAATTATAAGTGGTAGAAAGTGTGGTAGTTTTGCAAGCCCAAGGATTTCAATTGGTGTTAAAAAAACTTGTTGGTTCCATGCCCACTCTGTGATCATGGGTTAAGTTCAAGCTTCAAAATTTTCTCCCCTGATTTGGACACAAATGAAAAAACATAAGAAAAAACTGTTAAAAGTAAAGAAGCAATTGAGCCAAAAGCCATATATACTTATGTGGAATGTTTATGGGAAATCAGTAATATATTTGTTTGCGATGGTATGGTGTTGTTCTCTGTACTGGTCTCGTCTTGAATCAGCAGGAAATAGAACAAACTTCTTGAATGCTTTATGATCTTCTTGAATGTTTTATACAGAGTAAACATCGTTTGTTGTTCTTTTTTTGCCTTGCATCGTTTCACACAGACCACAGTGAAGCACCAAGCTGTTCATATGATCCACAGTGTCGCAAGCAGTTTGTTTGGAAGCGTGAGGGTGAGTGTCTGTCTAAAGACTGTTACAATAATTTGGGTTTTATGTTTTTGTTTAAGCAATGACGATAGCAATGTTATGAATTCATTCTCCTCCTTATTTCAAGTATTTATGCAGTTATATATAAAAATATATAGCAATGCATATGAAACTTTATATAAATATATATCGAAACATATATAAAATATATAAAGCTATATAAAAATATATATTACAATATATAAATATATATGAACACTTAAAAAATGGAAAATGGAAATATATAAAATATACAAATATATATAAAAATATAAAATATATATATTACTTTATATAGATAAGTATAAAATGCATATAAATATATATTAAAATAAGTAAAATATATATAACTATATAGAAAAGATATATGAAAAGATATAAAAGATATATAAAGATATATATGATACATAAATATAAAATATAAAATGTATATAAATATATAAAAAATTTGTAAAACTTAATATAATATATATCAATATATATATTTATATAAAAGTATATATACCCTTTACATATACACTTTATATAGATATATATAATTTATATAAAACATATATACATTTATATAAACCAAAAAATGAAGTGAAATTCTCATCTACTACAAAGTGCTCAATAGCTGAACTAGAGCGGTGAATAACAGTAAAAACTCAAGAGCTAGGTTATATGGTCATTTAATTGCTACTCCGAGTTTCATGCCTCATGCGAGGCAATCATCAGGCGACTGCCAGAAAAAAATGCAACACAACATTCAAATTAAGATATCGTAATCTAAAATTTCGCGTGACGCGACACGTGACACGCAGCACACCTAGTAACCATGTTTTCAAATATGTTTGAATGTAACCGTTTCTTTCTGGCAGTTGCCTGATGATTGCCTTGCATGAGGCATGAAACTCGGAGTAGCGATTAAATGACCATATAACCTAGCTCTTGAGTTTTTACTGTTCCATTTAAATAAATATATAAATTAATAATATATAATATTTATAATAATATTATTTATAATTATAATTAATAATATTTATAATATTTATATATTTATATATATTTATATTATATATAATGTAATATAATATTGTATTACTATATATTATATTTATATTTATTTATATTATATTATATATATTTATATATATTATTGTATTTATATATTATATATTATTATATATATTTATATAGATTATATTATATATATTATTATATATTATATATATTTATATATATTATATATATTTACATATTTCATATATTCTATATATTTTATATATTCATATATATTATATATTTCTTATATATATTTTATATATAAAACTTTATAAAATCCATATATAATATATATTATATAAAATGATATAAAAATATATATAACTGTATATAGATATAATATATAATATGTATATAAATACATAAAAATTTATAAAACTTAATATATAAAATTATATCATAAAATTATACAAAAATATATATAACTTAATATAGATATATATAATTTATATAAATATATAAATAAATAAATAAATATATAAAATATATAAATATTTATATTCTATATATTTATAAATAAATATATATTTTATATTTATATATATTATATATATTTTATATATTTTTTTATACGTTATATAAAAAACTTTATAAAATATATATCAATAATATAAATATATTTATACATTTTTTATATATATTATATATATTTATACATTACAAAGTAACAAATCCTTTTTTATATATATTTTATATATATTTTATATATAAAACTTTATATTAATAAAAAAATATATAACTTTATATAGATATATATAATTTCTATAAAAGATATATATTATATATTATATTTATATATAACTATATATCATATATTATATATTTTTAAACCTTTATATATTTATAATTATATATAATTAATTAACAATTATTCCATGAGCCCGCGTTGGATACGAGGTGGTAAATAGCCAACAAGGCGCGAAGTGCCGAGTTGGCTATAACCACTCGTATCCAACAAGGGCGAATGGAATAATTGTTTTATTAAATTCTTCTTTAGTTTAAATCAACTGGACATTTCATTTTGATGTAAACGAAGTGATAGTATGAGGAGGCGGGAAAATTTGTGGCGCGGTGTTCACTTTTTGAGTTGAATGAAACACGCGAGGAAAGCGAGCGAGAGAGTTTTCTTCTGAAGATTTTCCTCGGAAAATCTCCTCGTAAATCGTCTTTTCATCCTGGAAAATTGTGACAACAATTAAGGTTTACGGGAGGATCCGAAGCAATAGCTTTTCTGGAAATTATACGCCTTGTGGAAGACGAGCTAAGGCAAGTGTTTACATGATGTTCTTGTTTACGGCTCCACGGCTGTCATCAAGACTACTACATTATGCTGAAACGAAATTGCACTCAGAGTCAATGAAGTTTATTGAAGTATAAAAGGACGAGATTAGGATTGAAAGGTAAGAAACTTAATCGAAGTGCTGAGCCTAATTTTACGTCGAACACTGAATTAAATTGTGTCAGTTTTCTGGTCTTCCCGTAAATTATTTGCTGCTTTTCTTCTTCGTTTAGTCGCTCTTGTTGTACATTTACAAGTATTTTTAATTAAACAATTCGCATCAATCCTTTCAGTTTTACGTAGTTGAGTCAACTATGGCATTTTGTGGTATTTGTGTGGTTTTAGGGAAGGCACTATCGATTATTTCTTGTATAAGCTTATAAACCTCACCAAATTTGCCATTTTTCTGATGGAACTTTCGCTTCCCGCAGGAAACTTTTTTAACTGAGCGGCACTTGCAGCACTCGTTTCCCATATAAGGTCAAACGCAGGTATAATGGCTGATAACCGAGATCTAGTGAACCAATCAGAAAGCTAGAATTGCATTATCCGAGGTTGAGAATTTAATAATAAAATATATTATATATAATTATATATTTTATATATTCTAGATATTTTATATTTTTTATATATTTTTTATAAAACTTTATATAATATATATCAATATATATAATATTTATATAAAAGTATATATACCCTTACGATATAAAATGATATTAAAAAATCTTGAATTTCAATATTTGGTGGTTCAAATCTTGAATTTCAATATTTGGCGGGCCAAATCTTGAATTTCAATATTTGGCGGGCCAAATGTTGAATTTCGATACTTGGCAGACAAAATCTTGAATTTCAATATTTGGCGGGCGAAATCTTGAATTTCAATATTTGGCGGGCCAAATCTTGAATTTCCATATTTGGCAGGCAAAATGATGAATTTCAATATTTGGCGGCCAAATCTTGAATTTCAATATTCGGCGGGCCAAATCTTGAATTTCAATATTTGGCGGGCCAAATCTTGAATTTCAATATTTGGCGCGCCAAATCCTTAATTTCGATCATTTGGGAGGCAAAAACTTGAATTTCAATATTTGGCGGACCAAATCTTGAATTTCAATATTTGGCGGACCAAATCTTGAATTTCGATATTTGGCGGGCAAAATCTTGAATTTCAATATTTGACGGGCCAAATCTTGAATTTCAATATTTGGCGGGCCAAATCTTGAATTGCAATATTTGGCGGGCCAAATCTTGAATTTCAATATTTGGCAGGCCAAATCTTGAATTTCAATATTTGGCGGGCCAAGTCTTGAATTTCCATATTTGGCGGGCCAAGTCTTGAATTTCCATATTTGGGAGGCAAAATCTTGAATTTCAATATTTGGCGGACCAAATCTTGAATTTCAATATTTTACGGGCCAAATCTTGCCTTTCAATATTTGGCGGTCCAAATCCTTAATTTCGATCATTTTGGAGGCAAAAACTTGAATTTCAATATGTGGCGGGCCAAATCTTGAATTTCAATATTTGGCGGGCCAAATCTTGAATTTCAATATTTGGCAGGCCAAATCCTGAATTTCAATATTTGGCGGGCCAAGTCTTGAATTTCCATATTTGGCGGGCCAAGTCTTGAATTTCCATATTTGGGAGGCAAAATCTTGAATTTCAATATTTGGCGGACCAAATCTTGAATTTCAATATTTTACTGGCCAAATCTTGCCTTTCAATATTTGGCAGTCCAAATCTTGAATTTCGATATTTGGCGGCCAAATCTTGAATTTCAATATTCGGCGGGCCAAATCTTGAATTTCAATATTTGGCGGGCCAAATCTTGAATTTCAATATTTGGCGGGCCAAATCTTGAATTTCAATATTTGGCGGGCCAAATCTTGAATTTCAATATTTGGCAGGCCAAATCTTGAATTTCAATATTTGGCGGGCCAAGTTTTGAATTTCCATATTTGGCGGGCCAGGTCTTGAATTTCCATATTTGGGAGGCAAAATCTTGAATTTCGATATTTGGCGGCCAAATCTTGAATTTCAATATTCGGCGGGCCAAATCTTGAATTTCAATATTTGGCGGGCCAAATCTTGTATTGCAATATTTGGCGCGCCAAATCCTTAATTTCGATCATTTGGGAGGCAAAAACTTGAATTTCAATATTTGGCGGACCAAATCTTGAATTTCAATATTTGGCGGACCAAATCTTGAATTTCGATATTTGGCGGGCCAAATCTTGAATTTCAATATTTGGCAGACCAAATCTTGAATTTCGATATTTGGCGGGCCAAATCTTGAATTTCAATAATTGGCAGACCAAATCTTGAATTTCAATATTTTGCGGGCAAAATCTTGAATTTCGATATTAGTCGGGCCAAATCTTGAATTTCAATATTTGGCGGGCCAAACCTTGTATTTCAATATTTGGCGGGCCAAATCCTTAATTTCGATCATTTGGGAGGCAAAAACTTGAATTTCAATATTTGGCGGACCAAATCTTGAATTTCAATATTTGGCGGACCAAATCTTGAATTTCGATATTTGGTGGGCCAAATCTTGAATTTCAATATTTGGCAGACCAAATCTTGAATTTCGATATTTGGCGGGCCAAATCTTGAATTTCAATAATTGGCAGACCAAATCTTGAATTTCAATATTTGGCGGGCCAAATCTTGAATTTCGATATTAGTCGGGCCAAATCTTGAATTTCAATATTTGGCGGTCCAAATTTTGAATTTCGATATTTTGCGGGCAAAATCTTGAATTTCAATATTTGGCGGGCCAAATCTTGAATTTCAATATTTGGCGGGCCAAATCTTGAATTGCAATATTTGGCGGGCCAAATCTTGAATTTCAATATTTGGCAGGCCAAATCTTGAATTTCAATATTTGGCGGGCCAAGTCTTTAATTTCCATATTTGGCGGACCAAGTCTTGAATTTCCATATTTGGGAGGCAAAATCTTGAATTTCAATATTTGGCGGACCAAATCTTGAATTTCAATATTTTACGGGCCAAATCTTGCCTTTCAATATTTGGCGGTCCAAATCCTTAATTTCGATCATTTTGGAGGCAAAAACTTGAATTTCAATATTTGGCGGGCCAAATCTTGAATTTCAATATTTGGCGGGCCAAATCTTGAATTGCAATATTTGGCGGGCCAAATCTTGAATTTCAATATTTGGCAGGCCAAATCCTGAATTTCAATATTTCGCGGGCCAAGTCTTGAATTTCCATATTTGGCGGGCCAAGTCTTGAATTTCCATATTTGGGAGGCAAAATCTTGAATTTCAATATTTGGCGGACCAAATCTTGAATTTCAATATTTTACTGGCCAAATCTTGCCTTTCAATATTTGGCAGTCCAAATCTTGAATTTCGATATTTGGCGGCCAAATCTTGAATTTCAATATTCGGCGGGCCAAATCTTGAATTTCAATATTTGGCGGGCCAAATCCTTAATTTCGATCATTTGGGAGGCAAAAACTTGAATTTCAATGTTTGGCGGACCAAATCTTGAATTTCGATATTTGGCGGACCAAATCTTTAAATTGAATATTTGGCGGTCCAAATCTTGAATTTCGATATTTGGCGGGCCAAATCTTGAATTTCGATATTAGTCGGGCCAAATCTTAAATTTCAATAGTTGGCGGTCCAAATCTTGAATTTCGATATTTTGCGGGCAAAATCTTGAATTTCAATATTTGGCGGGCCAAATCTTGAATTTCAATATTTGGCGGGCCAAATCCTTAATTTCGATCATTTGGGAGGCAAAAACTTGAATTTCAATATTTGGCGGACCAAATCTTGAATTTCGATATTTGGCGGGCCAAATCTTTAATTTGAATATTTGGTGGTCCAAATCTTGAATTTCGATATTTGGCGGGCCAAATCTTGAAATTCAATATTTGGTAGACCAAATCTTGAATTTCGATATTTGGCGGGCCAAATCTTTAATTTGAATATTTGGCGGTCCAAATCTTGAATTTCGATATTTCGGGGGCCAAATCTTGAATTTCAATATTTCGATAGTTCGATATTTGGCGGGCAAAATCTTAAATTTCAATATTTGGCAGGCGAAATCTTGAATGTTCAGGAGAGTTTTAGCTTTCAGCTTTTACTGTTTGTTGCATCCTACAACCAATATATGTCGATGAACAGTGTTGTGCACAGTGCAGTGAACATAGTCGTGAGAAGTGTTGTGTACATTACAGTGAACAGTGTCGTGTACAGTGGAGTAAACAGCGTCGTGTAGAGTGCAGTTAAAAGCGTCGTGTACAGTGCAGTCAACAGCGTCGTTTACAGTGCAGTCAACAGTGTCGTGTACAGTAAAGTTAACAATTTCAACATTTGGCGGGCCAAAACTTGAATTTCAATATTTGGCGGGCCAAATCTTGAATTTCTAGATTTGGCGGGCCAAATCTAGAATTTCGATATTTGGCGGGCCAAATCTTGAATTTCAATATTTGGCGGGCCAAATCTTGAATTTCGATATTTGGCGGGCCAAATCTTGAATTTCCACATTTGGCAGGCCAAATCTTGAATTTCGATATTTGGCATGCCAAATCTTGAATTTCAATATTTGGCGGGCCAAATCTTGAATTTCAATATTTGGAGGTCCAAATCTTGAATTTCGATATTTGGCGGGCCAAATCTTGAATTTCCTTATTTGGCATGGCAAATCTTGAATTTCGATATTTGGCGGGCGAAATCTTGAATTTCAATATTTGGCGGGCCAAATCTTGAATTGCAATATTTGGCGGGCCAAATCTTGAATTTCAATATTTGGCATGCCAAATCTTGAATTTCAATATTTGGCGGGCCAAGTCTTTAATTTCCATATTTGGCGGGCCAAGTCTTGAATTTCAATATTTGGCAGGCCAAATCTTGAATTTCAATATTTGGCGGACCAAATCTTGAATTTCAATATTTTACGGGCCAAATCTTGCCTTTCAATATTTGGCAGTCCAAATCCTTAATTTCGATCATTTTGGAGGCAAAAACTTGAATTTCAATATTTGGCGGGCCAAATCTTGAATTGCAATATTTGGTGGGCCAAATCTTGAATTTCAATATTTGGCAGGCCAAATCCTGAATTTCAATATTTGGCGGGCCAAGTCTTGAATTTCCATATTTGGCGGGCCAAGTCTTGAATTTCCATATTTGGGAGGCAAAATCTTGAATTTCAATATTTGGCGGACCAAATCTTGAATTTCAATATTTTACTGGCCAAATCTTGCCTTTCAATATTTGGCAGTCCAAATCTTGAATTTCGATATTTGGCGGCCAAATCTTGAATTTCAATATTCGGCGGGCCAAATCTTGAATTTCAATATTTGGCGGGCCAAATCTTGAATTTCAATATTTGGCGGGCCAAATCCTTAATTTCGATCATTTGGGAGGCAAAAACTTGAATTGAAATATTTGGCGGGCCAAATCTTGAATTTCAATATTTGGCGGGCCAAATCTTGAATTGAAATATTTGGCGGGCCAAATCTTGAATTTCAATATTTGGCAGGCCAAATCTTGAATTTCAATATTTGGCGGGCCAAGTTTTGAATTTCCATATTTGGCGGGCCAGGTCTTGAATTTCCATATTTGGGAGGCAAAATCTTGAATTTCAATATTTTGGCGGACCAAATCTTGAATTTCAATATTTTACAGGCTAAATCTTGCCTTTCAATATTTGGCGGTCCAAATCTTGAATTTCGATATTTGGCGGCCAAATCTTGAATTTCAATATTCGGCGGGCCAAATCTTGAATTTAAATATTTGGCGGGCCAAATCTTGTATTTCAATATTTGGCGCGCCTAATCCTTAATTTCGATCATTTGGGAGGCAAAAACTTGAATTTCAATATTTGGCGGACCAAATCTTGAATTTCAATATTTGGCGGACCAAATCTTTAATTTCGATATTTGGCGGGCCAAATCTTGAATTTCAATATTTGGCAGACCAAATCTTGAATTTCGATATTTGGCGGGCCAAATCTTGAATTTCAATAATTGGCAGACCAAATCTTGAATTTCAATATTTTGCGGGCAAAATCTTGAATTTCGATATTAGTCGGGCCAAATCTTGAATTTCAATATTTGGCGGGCCAAATCTTGTATTTCAATATTTGGCGGGCCAAATCCTTAATTTCGATCATTTGGGAGGCAAAAACTTGAATTTCAATATTTGGCGGACCAAATCTTGAATTTCAATATTTGGCGGACCAAATCTTGAATTTCAATATTTGGCAGACCAAATCTTGAATTTCGATATTTGGCGGGCCAAATCTTGAATTTCAATAATTGGCAGACCAAATCTTGAATTTCAATATTTGGCGGGCCAAATCTTGAATTTCGATATTAGTCGGGCCAAATCTTGAATTTCAATATTTGGCGGTCCAAATTTTGAATTTCGATATTTTGCGTGCAAAATCTTGAATTTCAATATTTGGCGGGCCAAATCTTGAATTTCAATATTTGGCGGGCCAAATCTTGAATTGCAATATTTGGCGGGCCAAATCTTGAATTTCAATATTTGGCAGGCCAAATCTTGAATTTCAATATTTGGCGGGCCAAGTCTTTAATTTCCATATTTGGCAGGCCAAGTCTTGAATTTCCATATTTGGGAGGCAAAATCTTGAATTTCAATATTTGGCGGACCAAATCTTGAATTTCAATATTTTACGGGCCAAATCTTGCCTTTCAATATTTGGCGGTCCAAATCCTTAATTTCGATCATTTTGGAGGCAAAAACTTGAATTTCAATATTTGGCGGGCCAAATCTTGAATTTCAATATTTGGCGGGCCAAATCTTGAATTGCAATATTTGGCGGGCCAAATCTTGAATTTCAATATTTGGCAGGCCAAATCCTGAATTTCAATATTTCGCGGGCCAAGTCTTGAATTTCCATATTTGGCGGGCCAAGTCTTGAATTTCCATATTTGGGAGGCAAAATCTTGAATTTCAATATTTGGCGGACCAAATCTTGAATTTCAATATTTTACTGGCCAAATCTTGCCTTTCAATATTTGGCAGTCCAAATCTTGAATTTCGATATTTGGCGGCCAAATCTTGAATTTCAATATTCGGCGGGCCAAATCTTGAATTTCAATATTTGGCGGGCCAAATCTTGAATTTCAATATTTGGCGGGCCAAATCCTTAATTTCGATCATTTGGGAGGCAAAAACTTGAATTTCAATATTTGGCGGACCAAATCTTGAATTTCGATATTTGGCGGACCAAATCTTTAAATTGAATATTTGGCGGTCCAAATCTTGAATTTCGATATTTGGCGGGCCAAATCTTGAATTTCGATATTAGTCGGGCCAAATCTTGAATTTCAATAGTTGGCGGTCCAAATCTTGAATTTCGATATTTTGCGGGCAAAATCTTGAATTTCAATATTTGGCGGGCCAAATCTTGAATTTCAATATTTGGCGGGCCAAATCCTTAATTTCGATCATTTGGGAGGCAAAAACTTGAATTTCAATATTTGGCGGACCAAATCTTGAATTTCGATATTTGGCAGGCCAAATCTTTAATTTGAATATTTGGTGGTCCAAATCTTGAATTTCGATATTTGGCGGGCCAAATCTTGAAATTCAATATTTGGTAGACCAAATCTTGAATTTCGATATTTGGCGGGCCAAATCTTTAATTTGAATATTTGGCGGTCCAAATCTTGAATTTCGATATTTCGGGGGCCAAATCTTGAATTTCAATATTTCGATAGTTCGATATTTGGCGGGCAAAATCTTAAATTTCAATATTTGGCAGGCGAAATCTTGAATGTTCAGGAGAGTTTTAGCTTTCAGCTTTTACTGTTTGTTGCATCCTACAACCAATATATGTCGATGAACAGTGTTGTGCACAGTGCAGTGAACATAGTCGTGAGAAGTGTTGTGTACATTACAGTGAACATTGTCGTGTACAGTGGTGTAAACAGCGTCGTGTAGAGTGCAGTTAAAAGCGTCGTGTACAGTGCAGTCAACAGCGTCGTTTACAGTGCAGTCAACAGTGTCGTGTACAGTAAAGTTAACAATTTCAACATTTGGCGGGCCAAAACTTGAATTTCAATATTTGGCGGGCCAAATCTTGAATTTCTAGATTTGGCGGGCCAAATCTAGAATTTCGATATTTGGCGGGCCAAATCTTGAATTTCAATATTTGGCGGGCCAAATCTTGAATTTCGATATTTGGCGGGCCAAATCTTGAATTTCCACATTTGGCAGGCCAAATCTTGAATTTCGATATTTGGCATGCCAAATCTTGAATTTCAATATTTGGCGGGCCAAATCTTGAATTTCAATATTTGGAGGTCCAAATCTTGAATTTCGATATTTGGCGGGCAAAATCTTGAATTTCCTTATTTGGCATGGCAAATCTTGAATTTCGATATTTGGCGGGCGAAATCTTGAATTTCAATATTTGGAGGGCCAAATCTTGAATTTCAATATTTGGCGGGCCAAATCTTGAATTTCGATATTTGGCGGGCCAAATCTTAAATTTCCACATTTGGCAGGCCAAATCTTGAATTTCGATATTTGGCATGCCAAATCTTGAATTTCAATATTTGGCGGGCCAAATCTTGAATTTCAATATTTGGCGGGCCAAATCTTGAATTTCAATATTTGGCGGACCAAATCTTGAATTTCAATATTTTACGGGCCAAATCTTGCCTTTCAATATTTGGCGGTCAAAATCCTTAATTTCGATCATTTTGGAGGCAAAAACTTGAATTTCAATATTTGGCGGGCCAAATCTTGAATTTCAATATTTGGCGGGCCAAATCTTGAATTGCAATATTTGGCGGGCCAAATCTTGAATTTCAATATTTGGCAGGCCAAATCCTGAATTTCAATATTTGGCGGGCCAAGTCTTGAATTTCTATATTTGGCGGGCCAAGTCTTGAATTTCCATATTTGGGAGGCAAAATCTTGAATTTCAATATTTGGCGGACCAAATCTTGAATTTCAATATTTTACTGGCCAAATCTTGCCTTTCAATATTTGGCAGTCCAAATCTTGAATTTCGATATTTGGCGGCCAAATCTTGAATTTCAATATTCGGCGGGCCAAATCTTGAATTTCAATATTTGGCGGGCCAAATCTTGAATTTCAATATTTGGCGGGCCAAATCCTTAATTTCGATCATTTGGGAGGCAAAAACTTGAATTTCAATGTTTGGCGGACCAAATCTTGAATTTCGATATTTGGCAGACCAAATCTTTAAATTGAATATTTGGCGGTCCAAATCTTGAATTTCGATATTAGTCGGGCCAAATCTTGAATTTCAATATTTGGCAGACCAAATCTTGAATTTCGATATTTGGCGGGCCAAATCTTGAATTTCAATAATTGGCAGACCAAATCTTGAATTTCGATATTTGGCGGGCCAAATCTTGAATTTCGATATTAGTCGGGCCAAATCTTCAATTTCAATATTTGGCGGTCCAAATCTTGAATTTCGATATTTTTCGGGCAAAATCTTGAATTTAAATATTTGGCGGGCCAAATCTTGAATTTCAATATTTGGCGGGCCAAATCCTTAATTTCGATCATTTGGGAGGCAAAAACTTGAATTTCAATATTTGGCGGACCAAATCTTGAATTTCGATATTTGGCGGACCAAATCTTTAAATTGAATATTTGGCGGTCCAAATCTTGAATTTCGATATTTGGCGGGCCAAATCTTGAATTTCGATATTAGTCGGGCCAAATCTTGAATTTCAATAGTTGGCGGTCCAAATCTTGAATTTCGATATTTTGCGGGCAAAATCTTGAATTTCAATATTTGGCGGGCCAAATCTTGAATTTCAATATTTGGCGGGCCAAATCCTTAATTTCGATCATTTGGGAGGCAAAAACTTGAATTTCAATATTTGGCGGACCAAATCTTGAATTTCGATATTTGGCAGGCCAAATCTTTAATTTGAATATTTGGTGGTCCAAATCTTGAATTTCGATATTTGGCGGGCCAAATCTTGAAATTCAATATTTGGTAGACCAAATCTTGAATTTCGATATTTGGCGGGCCAAATCTTTAATTTGAATATTTGGCGGTCCAAATCTTGAATTTCGATATTTCGGGGGCCAAATCTTGAATTTCAATATTTCGATAGTTCGATATTTGGCGGGCAAAATCTTGAATTTCCACATTTGGAGGGCCAAATCTTCAATTTCGATATTTCGCATGCCAAATCTTGAATTTCAATATTTGGCGGGCCAAATCTTGAATTTCAATATTTGGCGGTCGAAATCTTGAATTTCAATATTTGGCGGGCCAAATCTTGAATTTCAATATTTGGAGGTCCAAATCTTGAATTTCGATATTTGGCGGACCAAATCTTGAATTTCGATTTTTGGCGGGCCAAATCTTGAGTTTCAATATTTGGCGGTTCAAATCTTTAATTTCAATATTTGGCGGGCCAAATCTTGGATTTCGATATTTGGCAAGTAAAATCTTGAATTTCCATATTTTGCGGGCGAAATCTTGAATTTCAATATTTGGCAGATCAAATCTTGAATTTCGATATTTGACAAGCAAAATCTTGAATTTCAATATTTGGCGGGCGAAATCTTGATTTTCAATATTAGGCGGGCCAATTCTTGAATTTCAATAGTTGGCAGGCCAAATCTTGAAATTCGATATTTGGCGGGCCAAATCTTGAGTTTCAATATTTGGCAGGCCAAATCTTGAGTTTCAATTTTTGGCGGGCAAATCTTGAATTCCAATATTTGGCGGGCCAAATCTTGAATGTCCATATTTGGCAGGCCGAATCTTGAATTTTGATATTTGGCGGGCCAATTCTTGAATTTCGATATTTGGCGGGCAAAATCTTGAATTTCAATATTTGGCGGGCAAAATCTTGAATTTCAATATTTGGCGGGCCAAATCTTGAATTGCAATATTTGGCGGGCGAAATCCTGAATTTTAATATTTGGCGGGCCAAATCTTGAACATGCTTTATGGAATCATCGAACATGCTTTATGGAACTCCACGGACCTCCATGGAACCTCTTTGGAACTCCATGGAACCTCTATGGAACTCCATGAAACCTATCTGGAACTCTGTGGAACTCCATTGAACCTCTCTGGAACTCCATGGAACTCAATGGAACCTCTATGGAACTCCATGGAACCTCGATGCAACTCCATGGAACGTTTATCTGCAATCTTCATGTAACTCCATGGAACTCAATGGAACCTCTATGGAACTCCATGGAACCTCGATGCAACTCCATGGAACGTTTATCTGCAATCTTTATGTAACTCCATGGAACCTCCATGTAACTCCATGGAACCTCCATGGAACTCCATAGAACCTCCATGGAACTCCATGGAACCTCCATGGAACTCCATGGACCCTCCATGGAACCTCCATGGAACTCCGTGAAACCTCCATGGAACTCCGTGGAACCTCCATGGAACTCCATAAAACTCCATGGAACCTCCATGGAGCCTCCATGGAACTCCATGGAACCTCCATGTAACTCCATGGAACCTCCTTGTAACTCCATGGAACCTCCATGGAACTCCATGGAACCTCCATGGAACTCCATGAACTTCCATGTAACTCCATGGAATCTCCATGGAACTCCATGGAACCTCTATGGGACTCCATGGAACCTCCATGGAACTCCATGGAACTCCATGGAACCTCCATGGAACTCCATGAAACCTCCATGGAACTCCATGGAACCTCCATGGAACTCCATAGAACTCCATGGAACCTCCATGGAGCCTCCATGGAACCTCCTTGTAACTCCATGGAACCTCCATGGAACTCCATGGAACCTGCATGGAACTCCATGGAACCTCCATGGAACTCCGTGGAACCTCCATGGAACTCCATAAAACTCCATGGAACCTCCATGGAGCCTCCATGGAACTCCATGGAACCTCCATGTAACTCCATGGAACCTCCTTGTAACTCCATGGAACCTCCATGGAACTCCATGGAACCTCCATGGAACTCCATGAACTTCCATGTAACTCCATGGAATCTCCATGGAACTCCATGGAACCTCTATGGAACTCCATGGAACTCCATGGAACTCCATGGAACCTCCATGGAACTCCATGAAACCCCCATGGAACTCCATGGAACCTCCATGGAACTCCATGGAACCTCCATGGAGCCTCCATTGAACCTCCTTGTAACTCCATGGAACCTCCATTGAACTCCATGGAACCTCCATGGAACTCCATGGAACCTTCATGGAACTCCATGGAACCTCCATGGAACTCCATGGAACCTCCATGAAACTCCATGGAACCTTTATGGAACTCCATGGAACCTCCCTTGAACTCCAAGAAACCTCCATGGAACTCTATGGAACCTCTATCGAACTCCATGGAACTCCATAAAACTCCATGGAACCTCCATGGAGCCTCCATGGAACTCCATGGAACCTCCATGTAACTCCATGGAACCTCCTTGTAACTCCATGGAACCTCCATGGAACTCCATGGAACCTCCATGGAACTCCATGAACTTCCATGTAACTCCATGGAATCTTCATGGAACTCCATGGAACCTCTATGGAACTCCATGGAATCTCCATGAAACCTCCATGGAACTCCATGGAACCTCCATGGAACTCCATAGAACTCCATGGAGCCTGCATGGAACTCCATGGAACCTCCATGTAACTCCATGGAACCTCCATGGAACCTCCATGGAACTCCATGGAACTCTATGGAACCTCCATGGAACTCCATGGAACCTCCATATAACTCCATGAAACCTCCATGGAACTCCATGGAACCTCCATGGAACTCCATGGAATCTCCATGGAGCCTCGATGAAAACTCTCTCGATACCCCGTAACAACTCCATGAACTCCATCGAACATGCTTTATGGAACTCCACGGACCTCCATGGAACCTCTTTGGAACTCCATGGAACCTCTATGGAACTCCATGAAACCTATCTGGAACTCTGTGGAACTCCATTGAACCTCTCTGGAACTCCATGGAACTCAATGGAACCTCTATGGAACTCCATGGAACCTCGATGCAACTCCATGGAACGTTTATCTGCAATCTTCATGTAACTCCATGGAACTCAATGGAACCTCTATGGAACTCCATGGAACCTCGATGCAACTCCATGGAACGTTTAGCTGCAATCTCCATGTAACTCCATGGAACCTCCATGTAACTCCATGGAACCTCCATGGAACTCCATAGAACCTCCATGGAACTCCATGGAACCTCCATGGAACTCCATGGACCCTCCATGGAACCTCCATGGAACTCCATGAAACCTCCATGGAACTCCATGGAACCTCCATGGAACTCCATAGAACTCCATGGAACCTCCATGGAGCCTCCATGGAACCTCCTTGTAACTCCATGGAACTTCCATGGAACTCCATGGAACCTCCATGGAACTCCATGGAACCTCCATGGAACTCCGTGGAACCTCCATGGAACTCCATAAAACTCCATGGAACCTCCATGGAGCCTCCATGGAACTCCATGGAACCTCCATGTAACTCCATGGAACCTCCATGGAACTCCATGGAACCTCCATGGAACTCCATGAACCTCCATGTAACTCCATGGAATCTCCATGGAACTCCATGGAACCTCTATGGAACTCCATGGAACCTCCATGGAACTCCATGGAACCTCCATGGAACTCCATGAAACCTCCATGGAACTCCATGGAACCTCCATGGAACTCCATGGAACCTCCATGGAGCCTCCATGGAACCTCCTTGTAACTCCATGGAACCTCCATGGAACTCCACGGAACCTCCATGGAACTCCTTGGAACCTCCATGGAACTCCATGGAACTTCCATGGAACCCCATGGAACTCCATGGAACCTTCATGGAACTCCATGGAACTCCATGGAACCTCCATGAAACTCCATGGAACCTTTATGGAACTCCATGGAACCTCCATGGAACTCCATGGAACCTCCATGAAACTCCATGGAACCTTTATGGAACTCCATGGAACCTCCCTTGAACTCCATGAAACCTCCATGGAAGTCTATGGAACCTCCATCGAACTCCATGGAACCTCCATGGAACCTCCATGGAACTCCATGGACCCTCCATGGAACCTCCATGGAACTCCGTGAAACCTCCATGGAACTCCGTGGAACCTCCATGGAACTCCATAAAACTCCATGGAACCTCCATGGAGCCTCCATGGAACTCCATGGAACCTCCATGTAACTCCATGGAACCTCCTTGTAACTCCATGGAACCTCCATGGAACTCCATGGAACCTCCATGGAACTCCATGAACTTCCATGTAACTCCATGGAATCTCCATGGAACTCCATGGAACCTCTATGGAACTCCATGGAACCTCCATGGAACTCCATGGAACTCCATGGAACCTCCATGGAGCCTCCATTGAACCTCCTTGTAACTCCATGGAACTCCATGGAACCTGCATGGAACTCCATGGAACTCCATGGAACCTCCATGGAACTCCATAAAACTCCATGGAACCTCCATGGAGCCTCCATGGAACTCCATGGAACCTCCATGTAACTCCATGGAACCTCCATGGAACTCCACGAACTTCCATGTAACTCCATGGAATCTCTATAGAACTCCATGGAACCTCTATGGAACTCCATGGAACTCCATGGAACCTCCATGGAACTCCATGAAACCTCCATGGAACTCCATGGAACCTCCATGGAACTCCATAGAACTCCATGGAACCTCCATGGAGCCTCCATGGAACCTCCTTGTAACTCCATGGAACCTCCATGGAACTCCATGGAACCTCCATGGAACTCCATGGAACCTCCATGGAACTCCATGGAACCTCCATGGAACCCCATGGAACTCCATGGAACCTTCATGGAACTCCATGGAACCTCCATGAAACTCCATGGAACCTCCATGAAACTCCATGGAACCTTTATGGAACTCCATGGAACCTCCCTTGAACTCCATGAAACCTCCATGGAACTCCATGGAACCTTTATGGAACTCCACGGAACCTCCATGGAACTCCATGGAACCTCCATGTAACTCCATGGAACCTCCTTTTGACTCCATGGAACCTTTATGGAACTGCATGGAACCTCCGCGGAGTTCCATGGAATCTCCATGTAACTCCATTGAACTCCATGGAACCTCCATGGAACTCCATGGAACCTCCATGGAACCTCTATGGAACTCCATGGAACCTCCATGGAACTCCATATAACCTTCATGTAACTCTATGGAACCTCCTTGGAACGCCATGGAACCTCCATGTAACTCCATGGATCCTCCATGGTACTCCATGGAACTCCATATAATCTCCATGGAACTCCATGGAACCTGTATGGAACGCCATGGAACCTCCATGTAACTCTATGGAACCTCCATGGAACTCCTTGGAATCTTTATGGAACTCCATGGAACCTCCATGGAACACCATGGAACTCCATGGAACCACCATTAAACTCCATGGAACCTCCATGGAACCACTATGGAACTCGATGGAAACTACATGGAACTCCATGAAACCTCCATGGAACTCCATGGATCCTTTATGGAACTTCATGGAACCTCCATGGAACTCCATATAACCTCCATAGAACCTCTATGGTACTCCATGGAACGTTTATGGAATTCCATGGAACGTTTTTGCAACTCCATGGAACCTCCATGCAACCTTTATGCAACTCCATGGAACCTCTATGGAACTCCATGGAACCTCTATGAAACTCCATGGAAACTCTCTGGAACTCCATGGAAACTTCATGCAACCTGTAGGGACTTTATGGAAACGATACTTCATAGTAACTCTATGTAATCCACATTGACCTCGAGGGTATCGCCATGGAACCTTTATGGAACTTCATGGAAACTGCATGGGACCTGCATGGAATCCCTGAAAACTCAATGGATCACCGTGAAAACTACATAGAAATTCCATGCAACTGTTTTAAATTCCGTCAAAAATTTTATTTTACGTTTAGTATAAATTTAAAATCGCTAATATGAAGGGGGAACGAGAGCTTTGTAGTTTCTGGGTTAATCTTTTCTAAGATGCTTTTAACATATTAACAGTAACTCTCGCAAAAGTCCCGATTTTGGCGTTGATTTAGCCTACGGCCAAGCCAAAAAATAACAACATTCTAAACGACCCGAAACTTATATTTTTAGAACTAGTTCCCCGAGGCCTTTATTCTGGAAAAGATTGGAGGAAATCTTGCACACCCTTAGTTGGTCCTCACAGCAAACCGCTCTTAATACAGAATGTATGCATCTATGAATCTACTATAAAATCTCTATTAAGCATTTGCCTGTCCAATATTTAAATCTGTATTGATATGTTTGTTCGCTAGCTGATCTTGAAATGTCCTAAGAAATAAGCCCTCTCTCTCTATTTAGCCTCCCCCGCCCCGTTAAGTATCTTGAAAGAAAGAAGTTCCCATCCCATGGCCTTTAAATACAGCTTAAAGTAATTAATTTTTGACTCCTTATTGTAGGCAGACCAAGTTGCAGAGAGAAGACAATCGCTAGCAGTTGCAGACGCTTTAAACTTCAAAAATGGCACTATCAAACGAGGATCAATCTTGAAGGTATTGCTAGTCACACACAAGCAGATATGTCTAGGATTGAAAGCTAATGAGGTACACGTTCTTTATGATAGGCATCACAAAGTGTCCTCATTAATAAAAGTTCACCAAAACACACCTAATTCTGTCAAATATGAAGTAATATGGAAATGTCAAAGAAACCCAGTCAAACATGAAGTACTTATTAAACAATACTTGCGTTCAATCCTGGACATAAGTGCACACAAGTGTAGACACTAATCGTGTTCTGTTGAAAATCCTTCAATTTGATTGCTCTCCTATCCTAGTCTATTCGGTGATAGAACATGAATGGGCACAGTTGCTCTTAAATTGCCTTTTGCCCATATCTGCTGCCCAAATACCTACAATTGCAGGTTTTCGAGTGCAGTCCTTAAAGTGTAGACGCTCGAACATGCTCCTTGTTAACTATTTCCTCCAAAAATAACTCCGGCTCGGACTTCGGATCATCCTCTGAACAGGTTATCAGAGTTTCTTCGTGGCAGTACAGCTCTGCTGAAATCTGTTGTGTTCCCCGCAATATACAAATTTTCGTGGTAATTGGCATATATTTTAAAACTACTGCCTATCTTAGGAAATTCACCGAAGTAAGCGGAAGATCTTAACGTGTCTTTGACCCGTCTGAAATCAATCGGACGTTTCTTGATATTTTCGTGTAATAAAAACCCGCTCTCAATCAATCATTTTAAGTAACTTTGTCAAAATTGGTAGTTATTCTACATTGATTCAATTTCTGCTTGCTTTCTTTTTTGTTGTAGCATAGAAGAGCGTCCATTGCAGACGAAAAGGCAGCAAAGGAGAAAGAAGAAGTATGTAACAATTGCTGTTTTAAGAAAAAGGTGCTGGGAGAAACCCTAGCAGGAAGATATTCCGGGTTGTGAAGCATGAAGTGACCAGGAGTATTACGCAATAAATTGCTGTAAATTAAGTTAATTAACCATTTCTTCAAAAACTTAGCATTTCGTTTATTACTTAACAGTTGTTCTTTCGATTTTAGGATGACGTTTTTGTGCGGGATGAAGGTGTGCAAGGTAAAGGTGACAAGGTATTGGAGGTTTTTTCTTCCTTTTTTTCGTTAAAATCCCCTTCTTTATCTAACACTTTTGTTACAAGGCTAAGACATAACTAGCGTGTTCCAGGAGTTCGGAGTCCCCTCGCCAATTTTTCCACTTGACGTTCGTCACGCTAATCCCGAATTTCGCTGCCAGTCAGTGGCAGATCCAGACCTTCATCTAAGGGTGGGGACCGCTTTTGAAGGCTTCGCTATGAGTGTTGAATTCTGCAAAGATGATTCCGGCAGTTCACAGAAAATGCGCCATTTCCGAAAAAATAAGAGGGGGGGGGGGGGGGAGAGGGGAGGGGTCGCCCCCCCCTGGGCCCCTCTCCTGGATCCGCCGCTGATAACTGCCTTGGCACCAAAACGTAACTATTGCACAGACATAAGCAGGTGTGATTATCTGTACTACAGAAGATTGTGTCACGCGAGAAATTTAAGTCGCGACTTAAAGTTATTTATTTGAAGGTAGCGTGTACTACAAACGATTTTGTCACGGAAAACAATTCAAAAGGTGCGTGTATGACACGCAAGTAAGTTAAGTAGCGTCTTCCTTTTTCTTCAGCGAGAACGAGTTCTTAAGAAGCGCATGAAGGAAAAGAAACTTGCGAAGCAGAAAATGGCCAACGCTGAACACAAAGTTCGAGTGGCGACTGCGTTTCGAGGAAATCGAGAAACTGATCTGGAATTACAAGTGGGAGATGAAGTGACCGTACTTACCAAGGTAATGTTTTTTTATTTTTATTTTTTTTACTTTTTTTCTGGGGGGGGGGGGGGGGTGACAGGGGGGCTCCGTACCTTTTACTCCCGGTGCTATTTCTATTGCAAAATATGACAAAATGTTGTGAAAGTTTTTTCGATTTCTCCCCCTTTACGGAAACTTTCAATAAGATAGTTTACTGAGAATATAAACAGAATATTGTACTAGTGGCTGCTGGGGGCGCTGGCGGCTTAAAAAGCGTTGTCGCAAGATAACAGCTCCCACGCCACTGCGTATTACCACGAGTATTGTGCTGAACCAAAAGTGACTCGTTAGCTTAAATATCTAATTGATTGGCAAACAGCGAACATCATATACTCTATCACAGGAATTTAAAAAAGATTATTTTTGTGTATATTACCTCACTATCCAGTTTACTCCTGAAGTGGGTTCGAATGTGTCTCAAGTGGTAGCAAACACGAAAGTTAAAAACACTAGACAATTTTAAACAAGTAGTCGCTTATGATAGGTTCTGACTATTGTGATTTGACTGCGAGTTTTGGTATTTTGGAATAGTGGTCGCTTATGAGAACTGGTTGCAGGAAGGTCGACCGTGTTAAGTCTTGTATTTATTATTTTATTGCAGAAAGATGACTGGTGGCATGGCCGTTGCAAGAATAAAGTCGGCTGGTTTCCTGGTAAGAGTGTGTTGTTGTCATGCAGTTGTATGTTCACTTGTGTGTTGTAGACTCGGCTGGTTTCCTGGTAAGGCTGTGTTCTTGCCATGCAGTTGTAGCTGTCACAAGCACCGAATTACAAGTATGTGCCCTATCGGGACATCTTTGTAATTTGACAAAAAAATTTCTCTATTTTTCATAGCATCTCACGTGATCTTGAGAACAGTAAAGGCAGTACCAGAATATGGAAAACGCAAGACAAGAAGGTCTACTGTTGGAGGGAAGGGTGGGGAAGGTGTCCCTTCCACCGAAGTCACGAACGATGACGAAAATGCTAATAACAAGGTATGCTGGCAGGATATTAATTTGGGCTCAACCAATCGATTTTGAATGGCTAAAGATCCCTCCCCCCCGCTTCGTCTCGCCCTCCTCTCTCCCCCCACCAAAAAAAGTTAACCGTGTTTGTTATTTAAGTTTAGATTTTGTTATAATACAGACATATCAGATAGGAATATTTAGTTTCAGCAGCAGTTTTATACAAATGAAATCATGCATGTCATAAGAACCAGGGACTTAGTTCCCAAGCTATTTGTAACTTTATAGTTTTAATTCTCCTGAAAATTTTTGTTAATTGGGTTAATTTAAATTACACACACACAATTAGACGAGCAAAAAAAATGTTAAAATGTCATGAATGAAGGCTTAAGAATGAATTTGTTTTTCAACAACCCTAGGTGCAGGATTTTGTTAAAGAGAAGAGTTCATCGTCTTTGTATCGGAAAGAAAATTCTTTCTTCCGTGAAAGGACGTCCACATCTGGAAGCCAGGCTCCGTAAGTAAAACGCTTTTTCTTAAAATTGATTGGACGTCCTGAGGAAGATAAACACCAAAATAAAGTAAGGTTCCAAGTGAATTACAGGTCGTCAAATTTGATTTTGTGAGGGGATGTCAAGAAATCAAAATTGCTATTCTGGTGAAATTTTGAATTTTTAAATCATTTTCATTTTTTCCTTCTAGTTGATATTTCTTTGCTTTTACCACTTTTGGTGATTTTTCTTGCTGTATAGATAATAAGGCACGTTTATAGCTATAGTTACAAAAATACAATGAATCAGCCGAACTGCCCACTTTAAACAGCGTTTCAACGTGTGGCTTAGAGACTTCAATCAATTCACCAAAAATAGCGTTTATTATAACTCTTCCATGGAGAGTCTTCTCCTAGAAATGTTTCTTTATTTCAATTATAACGTTGATGTCTGCGATATGAACTCCAGTTAACAATTATACCACGAGCTCGAAATTTCTATAAGGTTATAGCTGATGAGGCCGAATCAACTATCACCTCACCGAAACTGAGAGCGAATAGTGTTATTGTTTTAGTAGAATTTTCATTAAAGTACGTCCAATTGGACGATTTCCAATTATTTCTACATCAAAAGTATAATTAATCTTCATACATGCCGAGTTCCCGCAAACTCGTATAGTTTACGATTCGCTTAACCAATCAGATTGTCGTATTTGCATTAGTATAGTACTATACTAATTGTTGTTATCTTATTATTTTTTTGTAGAGGAACACCTCCAGCTGTAAGGGGCCGGGTATGTAGAATTCACTAGCCATTTACTTTCAAGGATATATTAACTTCAATTGTTTTAGCTGGAGTAATATTTTCAGATGTAGTAATCTTGCGGTTTGTTTCTGTATCAGATGAAATTAAAGAAAACAGGGGACTGGAGACGAGAGATTCTTGGTGACATGACTGTGATGAATGCAGAAGAGGTAACATCTTTGTGTTCTTAAATAATGATATTAGTGTTGTATGCTATTTACAAGGCTAAAAGGTTAAAAATTGTAAAATTAAAATGTTGAAACAATTGTTGAAACCAAAATTGTAAAATTAAAATGTTGAAACCAATGGTTTCAACATTTTAATTTTAAAATTTTTAACCTTTTAGCCTTGTAAATAGCATACATTTTATCAAGCGGATATTAACGTTGTTTTCTTGTTGTATTTATCAATCTTACAATCTATTTATTGTTATTTCAGTTACGTGAGTTGAACAATATCATGAGAGCAGAACTTAGAACGCCAACTGGACTACGTCCCAAGAAACTGGTAATGATAATCTTTGCCTTACCACTTTTATGTCCCATTCACACCAACAAAACATGTTTAGTTAAACCAGGTTTAACAAAATAAAAAATCAGCGACAGAAATCTCAAAGACTAAATTTTACATAGGGTTCCAGTAAGCGCTAACTTGTGCATTCACTGTGTTAAATTTGAACTGGAGAAAGTCATCAGTTAACAACTTCCATGAAGAAAACAATTTTAAACCGCGTTTAGCTAACGTAAAAGGGACACTATCACGGCTGATCATAGAAATTTCTTTTTTCTAATTTCCTCAGTACATGTATATTTGCCAAATGCCACCAAATACACGAATAAATTTGATAAAAAGATCAACTACAACAGATATTGTTAATAGTTCTTTGCTTTTACTCTTCCTATTGCAAGCAAATAAAGCGCAATTATAGCAAGCTACATGCCATTCTTATAAAATATGATATTTTAGGCATGACAGTTCCCCTTTAAGCTTTGGTGGGAATATACTGTCCTTCGCAATTGTTCCTTTAATTTCCAAGGTAGGTCAATTTCTAATTTCTCCTCACACTATACGTACATTGTCAAGCACACTGTTGATGAGAATATACACATCCATCATCAAATGGATATTTTCCTGATGAACCACCAAATTCTCCGAACTAGCATTAAAAGAAATGTATGGGAATTAGTAGGGAGAACTGACATGTTGAACTAACACCTGAAACGGTTTTGTCCTTCCTCGTTGCAGGGTCCTCTTAGATTCGGCAGTGACGACGATTCTATGAGGTATCATACATGTAAATCATAAGTTTTGTTCTATTCTTTACCGGCCTCTTCCAGTATTGTTGTCAGTGACCTCAACGTTATTTATCAAAGTGGATTGTGCAATGGATGTTTAACTCAAATACAATCGATGCTTTCTTTTTCATCCAGGGAATGTTCAATCAACGAAGACCACGAACTTGTGGACATTAACCAAGGTGCGTTTTCTTCATTGTAAAAAAATTAGACTCGCGAATGTTACTTAAATCCCTCTTGAAATATATGATATCTCACGATTAAGGAATAACTGTAATCGTATTTTCTGGGCAAGCGCACTGAAAACTTATATACAAGTTCATTTTTTTTTACATTGCTCGGATATAACAGGAAACGATTCACAGAGCAAGCAAAACCATGCAATGCAATATTGCTTAAATTTCTCGCTTTGAGGACGTAATTCCAAAGTTAATTCCTTCCTTCCACAGCAAATCAAATAATTGTGCGTTTTGACAGAGCTTTGTGATGCTGTTCGTGATACCGCGCCCATAGTTTTTTTTTTCTCGGAAACACCTAGTTATTATTATTTTTTATTTTATTTTATTTTTTTTTTAAGAAATCCTTTTTTTTTTTTTTGTTAAAAGTAAATTTTCTTTATGCAGGAAGACCAAGCAGTGGTATATCACTGGATCCCAGGCCCTACTCTGGTCGTTATCTGGGAAGGTCTGGGAGCCCGCGGTTTGGTCAGAATGCGGTCGGTCCTTTAAGTAGATTACGACCTGAAAGTGGAAGTAGCGGTGAAAGATCGCCAGGAGTAAAAATACCTAATGTAGAGGTAAGTTTTAAAATAACTGGATCACAGGAAAGCCAACATTGTAGAACAGTACTCGACAATTGACAGGAACCCATTAGGAAGTGAGGATGACTAACAATATGGGCAAACTGAAAATGCGAGGATTGTATGTAGGAAACCAACAATAATGGTTTGATTTAATAGAACAATACTCGGCAAATGACAGGAAGCCATTAGGAAGTGAGGATGACTAACGATGGCGAGGATAAAAATAGATTCCAATATGAAGGCAAGAACTGCAAGGCTGACACAACGTAGAAATGAAAAACCTAACGGGACAACGATATGATAGAGTCCAAACTGAAAGTCAAAAATGCAAACTCTGGACAGCCTTGCAGTTCTTGTCTTTGTATTTTTATTTTTGGCTGATTAGAGCTGTCGCCAGCTCCTACGCACACCAGCAGCATTTTCGTTCGCGGTCCTTTGCTTTCAGTTTGTCAATTCCATTATGAACTTAATGACGCGAGGTTTCTGTACTTCAAATGCAATTGATGTGTTTGCTGTACACACTGATTGGTTCCTCAAACATTTCTTCTGTGACAGTGAATCGAATGAAATGTTTCAAAACTTCTGCTCTGTCACACGAGTCACGCACGCTAAAGCTGTGCTGTCACGCGAGTAACGCACGTTACTATTTAGGGATTATCTTTGTCCTGATGATATTTTCGTTTCCGTTGTTGTTGTGTCACATAATTATAGAAGATGGCAGGAACTAACATCGGCCATAGCGTGACCTAACCCCCTTGATGTGGCGTGACATCCGCGTGACCTATCTCATCTCATTCAACATGGCGTGACACTAGCGTGACCAATCCCTTTTTGCATTGCGTGTTACCACCTTGTATGAGCCCTTGTTATTAGCTCAATACCGCGTATGTAGTATTTATTATTTGTTTTTTAGTTTTTCGGCCCTGGAACACCGACCCCACCCTCCACATATACAGATCAGGTCACTGCTTCGTCAACAAGCAATTCAAGGCTATCTCCAGGCCCCAGAACGTCACCAAACCAGGAAAAGAAACCCAAACAGAAATCAAAAAACGGCGAGATGCCAGAGTGGATGGTAAATTTTGTCGAAACGAACAATCTTGTTGTCGGTAAAGACGTCAAGTTGGATGAATCAAAAGCAACTAGTCGACGGCGTTCCTCCACCACAACTTCCGGTACAGGGACGATGAAAAAAGGAACTCGAACAGGAACCGGAACCGGAACCGGAACCGGAACTAAAACGTCCGGTTCGGGATCCCCGCGGACCACCGGAGGCACTACTGGGACAAAATCCCGCTCATCTCCCGGTGTGGCAAAGAGAGCAGGTACAAGTCCCACGGGATCTCGAAGTCCTGGTGGAAGACCTGTCACGCCGGGTAAAGGAGCTAGTACAAAGTCAGTTCCACAGTAGATCACTTGGACAATCGAAACGTGCAGTCAGTCGAAAAAATGTGGCGATACAGAGAAAGAAAGCATAGCAACAGCAATGAAATGTGCAGCTGGAAAACCAAAGCTATGAGCACGAAGTGGGTACACACAAACCTCAACCGGATGGCAGCTCGTCGCGCAACTCGTCACACGGCTGGTCGCGCAGTATTTGGCGCAAAAAAAAAAAACGATATGAATGTTTAGGCTACAATAAAGATTCGTCACCAGCCTCTATTGCTTAATTATATTCGCGGATGCATGAGGCAAAAAGATCCCTATTCAATTATCTGTTACTATCCAAGATATTACCAGACCTTCAGAAAACACAGTGCATGCCATTGCTGTAGTGGGCTGTCTGTTACTGACGCAGGCCAGTCAACTGTTCACATTACTATTCATTTTGGTGGCAAGAAATTTAAATAACTTGAGTGGGTCCTGGGAACGAGTTTTTACCAGTCTCCGCTCCAAAATACAAAATTCACTAAGGCTACGACTTCTCAGTACAATGTAAATAGGGTTATTTATTTTTTAATTGTTTATAGGTTAGTGATTACTTACTTTCTAGGAGATTTGTTATTAAAAGACTAAACAAGATCTGTTTCCAGAAGTGTTTGATGAAATTCTTCATTCTATTTAATAGCCAAATTTCGATATTTGAAATTCAGCCTAAAACAATAGACATCATAACGAGGCTCTGGGGAATAAACCCCACAAACTCTATAGTTTATTCCCCGGAGGCTCGTACTGAGGTCTATTGTTTCAGGCTGAATTTTAATATATCGAAATTGGGTTATTACCGTACGTTTCCAGCTGAGGCAACCGACTTTCCTTGTTGACCCCTATTACAGCATTTCAAACTTACCAATTGGCTACCAAACAATGCTATCAGCAAGTAGAAAATCCCTTACTTTATGGAAAACGAACGCAACGTATACTCCCAGATCAATTTGTTCATGGTAAAAAAATTTCCAAATCAAATCCCCCTTTTATAAGAGCTATTCAAGCATGAATATTGAACAAATAGAAGTTGGTTGATGAGCAAAGGCGTAAGGAGCAAGCTTGACAGTTTTGTTGATGGAGTCTGTTGTTTAATTAGATGCAAATATTAGCCGATGTTAAACAAGTGTGAAAACATCACAACAAAGGCTGTGACATACTGTATATTATGTGCAGTGTTACACATCGGCTAATATGCGTATTCCATGAAAGCAATGGCGGTCCACCTCTAGGCTTGATATTTCCGCTAAGAAGGGGATTTCCCAACTAGCTGTTTATGTTTTAGAAAGGGCGTGGCCATGTCTATTTTGTGCAAGTGTCAAAGCCACACCTTTCTTTGATCGCCTTATATCGGCATTAGAATATACAATAGGCTCCTCTTAAAAAACCCGACCATTTTCGAGCTGGACCTCTATTGTTCTCATACTACAAAGATGCTAATATTAGCCGATCTAAAATAGGTGTGAGCTTGACACTTTCACACAACAAACACGTGATCGAACTCTTTCTAATGCGCACAGAATGTTCCGGCAAATCCCCCTTTCGTAAAAGCTATTCAAGTATGAATATTGAAACAATAAAAATTGGTTAATGAGCCACGGAGTAAGGACCAAGCTAAACAGTTTTGCAGACGGACACTAATATTTAATGAGATGCAAATATTAGCCGATCTAAACAAGGTGTGACTTTGACACTTATCATACAATAATGGGTGTATCTCCTTGTCTATTGTGTGTAAGTGTCAAAGTCACACCTTCTTTAGATCGGCTGCTATTTGCATCATATGAAAACAATAGCTCCACTTGAAAAAACGGACCATTTTCGAGGTGGACATCTATTGTTCTCATACTAAAACTACAAAGATGCAAATATTAGCCGATCTAAAATAGGTGTAAACTTGACACTTTCATACAATGAGCACGTAATCACAGCCTTTCTATCACGCACACAATTGTCCCGCAAATCCCCCATTTGTAAGAATTATTTAAGCATGAATATTGAAACAATAGAAATTGGTTAATGAGCCACGGAGTAAGGACCAGCCTGGCTAGTTTTGCAGATAACCCTTTTGTTTTAACGACATGCAAATATCAGCCGATCTGAACAAGGTGTGACTTTGACACTTGGGCACAACAATGGGTGTGACTCCTTGTCTATTGTGTGTAAGTGTCAAAGTTACACCTTTTTTTAATCCAAGCTTATATGCGCATCACATGAAAACAATAGTGGTCCACCTCTTAAATGGTCAGTTAAGGTCGCTACTCACTTGCTCATTATCCGATTCCTATTGTTTAAATATTCATGGCTTGATATTTCCGCAATGAAGGGGATTTCCCAACTTATGGTTCGTGCGTTAGAAAGGGCGTGACCATGTGTCTATTGTGTGCAAGTGTCAAAGTCACACCTATTTTAGATCGGCTAATATCGGCATTTGAATATTTCAATAATAAAACAATAGGCTCCACTTGGGAAACTCGACCATCTTCGAGGTGGGCCTCTTTTGTTCTCATACTAAAACTACAAAGATTCCAATATTAGCCGATCTAAAATAGGTGTGAACTTGACACTTTCACATAATCAACACGTGATGACAGTCTTTTTATCGCGCACACAATTGTCAGGAAAATCTCCCTTTTGTGAGAGTAATTCAATCATGAATATTCAAACAATAACAGTTGGTTAATGAGCAAAAGTAGTAGGGTTCAATCCGGCTAGTTTTGTAGGTTGCGCCCTATTGTTTTAACGACATGCAAAATTAGCCGATCTAAACAAGGTGTGACTTCGACACTTGGGCACAACAATGGGTGTGACTCCTTGTCTATTGTGTGTAAGTGTCAAAGTCACACCTTCTTTAGATCGGCTAATATTCGCATCACATGAAAACAATAACGGTCCACATGTCGCTACTCACAAGCTCATTATTCAATTCCTATTGTTTGAATATTCATGACTCGATATTTCCGCTAAGAAGGGGATTTCCCAACTTATGGTTTGTGCGTTAGAAAGGGCGTGACCATGTGTCTATTGTGTGCAACTGTCAAAGTCACACCTATTTTAGATCGGCTAATATCGGCATTTGAATATTTCAGCAATAGAACAATAGGCTCCACTTGGAAAACTCGACCATTTTCGAGATGGACATCTATTGTTCTCATACTAAACTACAAACATGTAAATATTAGCCGATCAAAAATAGACGCGAACTTGACACTTGAACACAATATACACGCGATGGAACTCTTTCTATCGCACAAAGAATGTTCCGGCAAATCCCCCTTTTGCAAGAGCTATTAGAGCATGAATATTGAAACAATAGAAATTGTTAATGAGCCACGGAGTAAGGACCAGGCTGGCCAGTTTTATAGATGGAACCTATTGTTTTAATTAAATGCAAGTATTAGCCGATCTAAAACAGGTGTGACTTTGTCACTTGGGCACAACAATGGCTGTGACTTCTTGTCTATTGTGTGTAAGTGTCAAAGTCACACCTTCCTTAGATCGGCTAATATTCGCACCACATGAAAACAATAGCAGTCGACTTCTGTATTGGTCAGCTAAGGTTTCTTCTTACTAGCTCATTAATCAATTCCTATTGTTTAAATATTCATGGCTTGATATCTCTGCTAAAAAGGGGATTTCCCAAACTGTTGTTGGTGCGCTATAAAGGGCGTGACCATGTGTCTATTGTGTGCAAGTGTCAAGGTCACACCTATTTTAGATCGGCTAATATCGGCATTTGAATTTTTCTATAATAAAACAATAGGCTCCTCTTGAAAAACCCGATCATTTTTGAGGTGGACCCCTATTGTTCTCATACTAAAACTAAAAAGATGCAAATATTAGCCGATCTAAAATAGGTGTGAACTTGACACTTGCACACATTAAAAACGTAATCGTACTCTTTCTATCGCGCGCGGAATGTTTCGGCAAATCCTCCTTTTGTAAGAGTTATTCCAGCATGAATATTGAAACAATAGAAATTGGTTAATGAACCACGGGTAAGGACCAGGCTGGAAAGTTTTGCAGATGGAGACTATTGTTTCATGGGGTTCAAATATTAGCCGATCTAAAAAAGGTGTGACTTTGACACTTGGACACAACAATGGGTGTGACATCCTGTCTATTGTGTGTGAGTGTCAAAGTCACACCTTCTTTAGATCGGTTAATATACGCATCACATCAAAACAGCGGTCCAGCACTTCAAGGCGCTATTCACTAGCTCATTATAAAAATTCCTTTTGTTTGAATATTCATGCCTTGATATTTCCGCTAAGAAGAGAATTTCCCAACTCTTTGTTTGTGCGCTTGAAATAGCGCGACCATGTGTCTGTTGTGTGCAAGTGTCAAAGTCACACCTATTTTAGATCGGCTAATATCGGCATTTGAATATTTCAATATTAAAACAATAGACTCCTCTTGAAAAAATGGACCATTTTCTAGGTGGACATCTATTGTTCTAATACTAAAACCACAAAGATGCAAATATTAGCCGATCTAAAAGAGGTGTGAACTTGACACTTTTACCCAATGAACACGTGATCACAGCCTTTCCATTGCGCACACAATTGTCCTGCAAATCCCCCATTTGTAAGAGTTATTTAAGCATGAATATTGAAACAATAGAAATTGGTTAATGAGCCACGGAGAAACGGGACCAGGCTGGACAGTTTTATAGATGGAACCTATTGTTTTAATTAAATGCGAATTTTAGCCGATCTAAACAAGGTGTGACTTTGACAACAGATCACAACAATGGGCGTAACATCCTGTCTATTGTGTGTAAGTATCAAAGCCACACTTTCTTTAGATCGGCTAATATTCGCATCACATGAAAACAATAGCGGTCCACCTCTAAAATGGTCAGCTAATGTTCATACTCTATAGCTATTTATCGAAATCCTATTGTTTATATATTCATGGCTTCAAATTTTTGCTAAAAAAGAGGATTCCCCAATTTATTATTTGTGCGCTAGAAAAGGCGTGACCATGTGTCTGTTGTGTGTAAGTGTCAAAGTCTCACCTATTTTAGATGGGCTAATATCGGCATTTGAATATTTCAATGATAGAACAACAGGCTCCACTTGGAAAACTCGACCATTTTCGAGGTGGACATCTATTGTTCTTATACTAAAACTACAAAGATGCAAATATTAGCCGATCAAAAATAGGTGTGAAATTGACACTTGAACACAATAAACGCGTGATCAAAGCCGTTTTGTCGCGCACACAATTGTCAGGATAATCCTCCTTCTGTGACATTAATTCAATCATGAATATTCAAACAATAGAAGTTGGTTAATGAGCAAAAGTAGTAGGGTTCAAGTCGGTAAGTTTTGTAGGTTGCCCCTATTGTTTTAATGACATGCAAATATCAGCCGATCTAAACAAGGTGTGACTTTGACATTTGGGCACAACAATGGGTGTGACATCCTGTCTATTGTGTGTAACTGTCAAAGTCACACCTTCTTTTAATCGGCTGATACACGCGTCCACTTCTTAACTTGTCTGTTTAGGTCGCTACTCACAAGCTCATTATCGAATTCCCATTGTTTAAATATTCATGACTTGATATTTCCGCTAAGAAGGGGATTTCCCAACCTATTACTTATGCGTTAGAAAGGGCGTGACCATGTCTCTTTTGTGTGCAAGTGTCCATGTCACACCTATATTAGATCGGCTAATATCGGCATTTGAATATGTGGATAATAAAACAATGGGCTCCTCTTGAAAACCTGACCATTTTCGAGGTGGACATCTATTGTTCTCATACTGAAACTACAAAGATGCAAATATTAGCCGATCAAAAATAGGTGTGAACTTGACATTTGAAGACAATAAACACGCGATGGAACTCTTTCTATCGCACGAAGAATTTTCCGGCAAATCCCCTTTTTGTAAGATCTATTCGAGCATGAATATTGAAACAATTGAAATTGGTTAATGAGCCACGGAGAGGCCAGTTTTGTAGGTGGAACTTATTGTTTAAATTAAATGCAAATATCAGCCGATCTAAACAAGGTGTGACTTTGACACTTGGGCACAACAATGGGTGCGACTTCTTGTCTATTGTGTGTAAGTGCGTCACACCTTCTTTAGATCGGCTAATATTCGCATCACAGGAAAAATAGTGGCCCACCTCTAAAATGGTCAGTTAAGCTCGCTACTCACTAGCTCATTATCCAATTCCTATTGTTTAAAAATTTATGGCTTGATATTTCCGCTAAGAAGGAGATTTCCCAACCTATTGTTGGTGCGCTAGAAGGACGTGACCATGTGTCTATTGTGTGCAAGTGTGAAGGTCACACCTATTTTAGATCGGCTAATATCGGCATTTGAATATTTCAGTAATAAAACAATAGGCTCCACTTGGGAAACTCGACCATCTTCGAGGTGGGCCTCTTTTGTTCTCATACTAAAACTACAAAGATTCCAATATTAGCCGATCTGAAATAGGTGTGAACTTGACACTTTCACACAATAAACACGTGATCGAACTCTTTCTAACACGCACAGAATTTCTCGGCAAATCCCCCTTTTATAGGAGTTGTTCAAGCATGAATATTGAAACAATAGATATTGGTAAATGAGCCACGGAGAAAGGACCAAGCTTGACAGTTTTGTAGATGGAACCTGTTGTTTCAATGACATGCGAATATCAGCCGATCTAAAAAAGGTGTGGCTTTGACAACAGATCACAACAATGGTTGTGACATTTTGTCTATTGTGTGTTAGTGTCAAAGTCACACCTTCTTTATATCGGCTAATATTTGCATGGCAAGAAAACAATAATAACCACCTGTTAAATGGTCAGTTAATGTTGATACTCGATAGCTCATTATCGAAATCCTATTGTTAAAGTATTCTTGGCCTTTAATTTCTGGTAAGAAGGGGAAATTCCCAACTTGTTTTTGTTTTAGAAAGGGCGTGACCATGTGTCTATTGTGTGCAAGTGTCAAAGTCACACCTATTTTAGATCGGATTTTAAAACAATAGCCTCTACCATAAGAAACGGGCCATTTTTGTCATACTCAAGGTACAAATGTTAGTCGATTTAAAATAATATGAACTTGAAACTTTCATATACAATAAAGATATGATCATTCCCTTTCTATCGTACAGACAATTATCCGGAAAATCCCCCTTTTGTGGGAAATATTAAGGAAGAGTATTGAAAGAATAGATGTTCGCTAACCAGTTTTGTAGGTAGACACTTTGTTTAATAAAATGGAAATATCAGTCAATCTAAAAGATGTGAGTTTGACACTTACGTACAACGTGTGGCTTCTTGTGTACAATGTAGGTGTAAAAGTCACACCTTTAGATCGGCTAATATACGCATCGCATCAAAATAAAAGCGGACTACTTCTATAATGGTCAGTTTAGGTCGCTACCGATCTAAACAAGGTGTGACGTTGACAGTCGCGCACAAGGATGGTTTTAACATTTTGTCTACGGCGTGCGTTCGTTCGTTCGTTCGTTCGTTCGTTCGTTCGTTCGTTCGTTCGTTCGTTCGTTCGTTCGTTCGTTCGTTCGTTCGTTCGTTCGTTCGTTCGTTCGTTCGTTCGTTCGTTCGTTCGTTCGTTCGTTCGTTCGTTCGTTCGTTCGTTCAGTCAGTCAGTCAGTCATTTATTTATAAAAGAAGTGAAATACAGCAACAAGCAATGCCATTGTTAACTTTATTCAGGCATAGGTAGAAAATATTGCATGGCATGAAATATTTTTTTTATTGACTGAATAATTGTTGTTATATTTTCATGGTGGATTTTAGTCACCGCAGCTCAAGGTGAAAGGCCTTGTAAAAGTCTATGATATGTTTCCGAATGTAACTGTACAATTGAGTGCAGTAGTTGTCACGTGACCTTGTCCTCTTGAAAACATGTCATATTTCTTAGCAACGTCTCTCCCGAATAACACGGGCTCAGTGACCACTCAGACAGCGATTATTTCACTCCCAGATTCCGCGCAAGTTGAATGCAATATTGTTCTCCATTAGGAATGCTTTATTTTCTTTTTCTTCTTCTGTTCGTGAAATTGTCCTGTTTTCGACTTCACAGACTTAACCAGCAGCGACAAGCTAGAAATACAAAAGAAAAAAAAAACAACCATGGAAGTTATGTGAAAGCAGATTGTCAAAAAAAAAAACAGGATTCAACTAATAAAGAATATATAAATTCAATCTAGAAATGGAGACAGGAAACTTCTACAGTCTTTAATATGAGATAATTCATTTTCTAGGTTCACTGGCAAACGCTCTTGGCATTTAACTCCGGTTTTCTGAAGCATGAAGCGGCTAGAAGTATTGCTACTCCCCCTGGATGGGATGCTAGTCCATCCCAGGTTACTCCCCAGCATTCTGTCAGGTTGCCCCAACAATTTGCCAGCACCCATTTATACACCTGGGTGGAGAGGGCCACTCTAAGAGTAAAGGAGCTTACCCAAGAACACAACACAGTGACCCCAGAGAACGAAATCTGACTGCATAAAGCAGTACTGTGATGGATTGAAGAGCAGAATTTTGAAACCAGTGATTCCTAAGAGGATCAAGGTCAAGTTTCTCCTTACAACTTCAATACTTTGTCAAGCATGACAAGTGATGAGAATGCAGACAATCATCAACTAGGATTTATTGTTCTGATTTAACACTAAATTTCTCATAATGAATATTAAGCCTTGCAGGCAGGAATCAGCAAGGAGAGTTGACAGTTTGATCAAGTAGCTAGATTGGCAACTTACCTAGGATCTCTTTTTTGGCTCTGATCTGCAATGAAAAGAAAACATTCAAAATTTATTATTGATCAACAACCAGTTGTACTACCCTTTTAAAATGTAAACTTAGATAATGCTAAAAATAGATTATAGAAAAGATGGCATGAGTTTAAATACATCTCCTTTTTGTGGACTTTATTGAAACCCCCTCATACCCCTCGCGATATAACTTGAGAACATTCCATACTGACGGCAATTAGCTATACGGAGATACATGACATTTACTTGGTCACAGAAAATTATAACTGAGCTAAACGCTAGGTCTGAGGTGCAGAGGCCCTATAACAGGACCTGTTCAAAAGCTGCCTTGATTATCATGATCCAGAATCACTGTAAATAAACCTAACCAAAAGGGGACACGTAATTATAATAAATAGGTAATAGCTAATTAAAGGGATGTCAGGGTAACAGGAACAAGTAGGTAACTACATCCTTGCTGGTTATACAATTCTATATAATCTTTGGACAATATACAATGTACATGTGTTACTACACAATAATTTGGAATAAAATTTTGTGAAATATGGTCTCACAAGTGATTTCAATCACACGTCTTGTGAATTCAATAATGATCTCAAGTTACAAATTCTATTTCCTCACCTCTCTCGTGTCCCCTGTGTGTATTTTCATCTTCTGTTTTCTCTCGTCTCTTTTGTCTCTCCTCTATAATTGTCTCCATAGCTTTAGTTTTCCTGTTGACGAACAATCACTGTTAGACCTAAAAAGGCATTAAACTGATTTTTCGAACTCAGAAAACTTTCGCTATCCTTTGTGTTTCTGCAAATTACATGCAATGGATGACAAGGCTAGCACAGATTTCTGACAGATTTTGCCCATTTACGCAATTTTTATTTTTTTGCTCTCTTAACATTAAAATCATCAAAACTAATATTCTCAGACAGGACCCATTATAATCATTCATTTTGGTTTTACAATCGCCATCTATCAAGCGTAAACTTTAAACCTCTCTGTGCCATTTTACTTACAATGAAAGCTACATGCACACAGACTATTAAAAGCTCATCTGAAAATTTTCAGGCCGATAGGGGCTAGGTATTGGCCATTATTCAGCTCATCAGACAGGTGGTGTCTTGCCTGCCCCCACCCCTACACAAGAAGGGTATGCCTAATGCCCCTATCCCCGACCCCCACACAAGGTGGGTGTGCCCAATGTCCTCCCGACCCCTCCAGAAGATGGGTTCACTGCCAGTATACTTGTTTCGCCACTTAAAATAAACTTTCTTGAAGCGAGAAATCTCGATTCTAATCCTTCAGCGAACAAGCCTACTAACCTTGTTGAAAGATTTCAAATTCTCCTTAACACAAAGCTAAGATTAACTGAGCATAGTAAGGAGATTTATTATAGCGATCATACCTGTATTGTGGATCTGAAGGATCCACAGCAAAGTGATGTGAGGTGAACAGTGCATCAAATCGAGAATCTCCCAAGTCCACATTGAAGTTATCGTCCACAATTTCTTCATCTTTCACTTTTCTTTTTCGCTTCTTTTTGCTTTTCTTCTCATTCTCCATGATTCCTTTTAGACTGAAATGCCGCCGATCATCTTTCTCATCCATTAAAAGTAATTCAAGCTCTTCCTAAAATTGTAAAATGAAGCATTAAATAGGAAATGGTACAAATAAAACATTATAGTCCTATTGCAAAAGTGTGTGCCATAAAATTGTCATGTGACTGAAGCTTTCTTTTTGGATCGTCACGTGATGGTTCTAATAGACCTCCCACGCTTTGCATAATTATAAATTGCTAGTTGCAGACCGTGTGAAGTTCTCTAGATAATTATTCCTTAAACCAAATGAAAAATGTATTAATTCATTTTAATGCGGACCTGATTAAATTTAAAAGAATCAATTTCCATGGGCAAAAATACATAATGAGATACGAGACAACAAATGAACCAAGCTAATATAAGAGGTCCATAAGGTTTGTCAATGATACAAAAAGTTTTGTCATGCTTTTGGCAATTATTTTCACATCTTTCTAATGAATATCTTTTCAGACGTTTACATCGAGTTGACGTTTCCCACCAGCACGTATGGCAGTTGGCAGAAATTTTATGAAATTTCTTGGAAATGGTGGAAACGTTTTGGAAAAACATTCGCATAAAAGTAATGTTTATAAATTATAAAAAAAGAAAACGAAAAAAAAAACCAAGCACTTGGATATATGAAATTTCTCCTCTCATGTTCAACTTGACGTTTAACTTGTGTGATAATTATTTCACAATATATCAAGTTCAACACACACATAGCGGAAAGCGGAAAGAGAGTGTCCTACTTCCGTTTTACAAGTGACTGGATGTCTCTCCCAGTATTTTTAAGAAAGCCAATGCCATGCACAATTTTTAAGAAAAACCTTACAAGGTTCTTAATGGATGAACATTTTTAGATGATAAACAGATATTTTTAGTTGTAAGACGTATTGTTAATAGATAACTATTTGTAATTAGTTTTTAGGATGGTAGGTAGTTTTCGTAGTTTCAATTATTGTATATTTTATATTTTTAGATCTGTGACATTTGTACTTCCTATTTTTGGTTTTTGGTTTTTAGTTTTTAATACTTTTTTATTTCTATGGAGGACCTCCCTGAAAACCACGTATTTATGTGACGGGCGCTTCCTCTTTAAAGATTGTTTTATTATTATTATTATTATTATTATTATTATTATTATTATTATTATTATTATTATTATTATTATTACAATAGAAATTTAACATCACCAAACTCTTTCACTGTATGAATTATTCTGACTAAAAATCGCTAGATTTATCCTTAATATTAATGTTTCAGTGGATTAGATATCGTTACCTTTGCCTTTCTATCCTCTTCAGTTTCCTGCGCTGTTTCCTTTCGCTTTTTCTTTGTTTTACCAGTGGATGCCTTGTCAGTCTTATTTTTATTACTTACTCCAGCATCAAGTTCTTGGCTGAAGAACGGATCCGACAAATCAACGTCTGAAGGAATCTCGTCACTTTCATCAGAATCTCTGGCTGTTGAACTAAAAAGGAAAAAAACTTGATTTCGGTAAAAACCTTAAATACACCCAATATTACAAGTAAGGACATGGAATGTTGCGTGATGCGACTAGGAGCATATTACCACCCCCCCCCCCCCCTGGATGACATTTTAGACCATCACAGGGCTACCCCTCAGTATATTTTCTTGCTACCCTAACAGTTCACTGGGTAAGCATTTATAAACCAAGGTAGCTATAGAGAGGCCCTGTGGGAGCAAAGTGCCTCAAATTCTGGCATTCTTGAACTCTCTCTTTGTGGTCCAATTAATACAATATACTACTACTGTACATGCACAGTGCAGCTCAAAAGTACATTGAGTCTCGACTTGATCCTCGAGACTCGAGGTGCCTCAAGTTTGAGTCTCGAGTTTTGAGTCTCAAGTCTCATGTATCAAGTCTTGTGGATCAAGAAAGAAGGTGTTCTCAAAATTAACATGCAAACTCGAAAAGCCTTTTGAGGAAACAATTAATATCCTTCAAGAAAGAATAAAAGCCGCTACCACGTTCCGCTTTGACCACTGCCTCTTGTCCCATAAGCGAATTTGTCTAGACATGAATCGACAATACATATATATATATAGTAAATGGTTTGAATCCAGGAGTATCAGTAGTTCCTACCGTGTGATCGTCCGGGTGAGAGTCGTTTGTAAGGTGCCGGTAGTTGTTGACATCTGTTGATAGGCGTTTGTTCTAAGTTTGTGTACCAGCTTTCTAGAGTCAGTTGTTGAAAATAGTTCGTACTGTAGGTTAAACATTCAGCAGAGTACCAGTCAGTTCTGTTCAGAAATGTGATTGTTGATACAGTCGAAGCTCTCGTAAGCGGACACCCTCAGGACGCGAAAATAGTGTCCGTAACTGGAGCTGGCCGCTTTCGAGAATGGTTCTCGTAAGCGGCCACTAGAGGTGTAAGGGATAGATGGCCGCTTACGGGAGCTTGCCAAGCTAACAATAAATAGCGTGGACGTAGATGACGACAGAACAAACACTGAAATATGGTACTGTAATTACTGTAAAATCATTGTGACGAACGGCGATGTGAAGTTGATTGATTAAAACAAGATACAGAGGTTGTTAATAGGATTTTCTTTCGGGTGTCCGCTTATGGAAGCTTAGAAACAAAGAAAACGTCTAAGTCGTAATCTCTGAAAGTGTCCGCGTCCGCTTACAGGAATGTCCGCTTACGAGAATGTAAAGATACAGAGTTTGTTTTAGAGTTAAAACGGTATTTCAAACAAGGCGGCCGTAAGTAGGGCTGTCCGCTTATGAGAGTGTCCGTTAAGAGAGCTTCAACTGTATCACCATTTCTATCTGCTCGTTTGTGTTCAGTCAGTCTTGTGTTGAGGTTTCTACCAGTCTCTCCAATGTAGGAGTACCATGTTACGTTTGTTTCACTGCTCTTAAGAAAAGAGTCGCTTATTAAAATGTCACAACCAGCACAACCCTCACATCCAACACAACACCAACAACCAAGACAATTTCCACAACCAACACAACTACCACAACCAACACAACTACCACAACCAACACAACTGCCACAACCAACACAACTACCACAACCAACACAACTACCACAACTGCCACAACCAACACAACTACCACAACCAACACAACTACCACAACCAACACAACTACCACAACCAACACAACTGGCACAACCAACACAACTACCACAACCAACACAACTGCCACAACTAACACAACCAACACAACTACCACAACCAACACAACTGGCACAACTAGCACAACCAACACAACTGCCACAACCAACCCAACTGCCAAAACTGGCACAACCAACACAACTACCACAACTGGCACAACCAACACAACTGCCACAACCAACACAACTACCACAGCTGGCACAACTGCCACAACCAACACAACTACCACAACCAACACAACTGCCACAACTGCCACAACAGCCACGAAAAACACAACTGCCACAACCAACTCAACTACCACAAGCAACACAACTGCCACAACTGGCGTTGGTGTTGGTTGTGATGTTTTTTACCGTGTTGAAATAAAGTTACACAACTGCCACAACAGCCACAACCAGCACAACTGTCACAACCAACACAACTGCCACAACTGGCACAACCAACACAACTACCATAACCAACACAACTACCACAACTGGCACAACCAAAACAACTACCACAACTGCCACAACTGGCACAACCAACACAACTACCACAACCAACACAACTACCACAACTGGCCCAACCAACACAACTGCCACAACCAACACAACTACCACAACCAACACAACTACCACAACCAACACAACTGCCACAACCAACACAACTGCCACAACCAACACAACTACCACAACTGCCACAACCAACACAACTACTGGTCACAACTGCCACAACTGCCACAACCAACACAACTACCACAACCAACACAACTACCACAACTGCCACAACTGCCACAACCAACACAACTGCCAAAACCAGCACAACTACCACAACTGCCACAACTGCCACAACTGCCACAACTGCCACAACCAACACAACTACCACAACTGCCACAACTGGCACAACCAACACAACTGCCACAACCAGCACAACTACCACAACCAACCCAACTGCCACAACTGGCACAACCAACACAACTGCCACAACCAACACAACTGCCACAACCAACCCAACTGCCACAACTGGCACAACCAACACAACTGCCACAACCAACACAACTACCACAACTGCCACAACTGGCACAACCAATACAACTGCCACAACCAGCACAACTACCACAACCAACACAACTACCACAACTGCCCCAACTGGCACAACCAACACAACTGCCACAACCAACACAACTACCACAACTGCCACAACTGGCACAATCAACACAACCAACACAACTACCACAACCAACACAACTGCCACAACTGGCACAACCAACACAACTGGCACAACCAACCCAACTACCACAACCAACACAACTACCACAACTGGCACAACCAACACAACTGCAACAACCAACACAACTGCCACAACTGCCACAACCAACACAACTGCCACAACCAACATAACTGCCACAACCAACACAACTGCCACAACCAACACAACTGCCACAACCAGCACAACTACCACAACTGCCACAACTGCCACAACCAACACAACTGCCACAACCAACACAACTACCACAACCAACACAACTACCACAACTGCCACAACCAACACAACTGCCACAACCAGCACAACTACCACAACCAACAACTACCACAACTGCCACAACTGGCACAACCAACACAACTACCACAACCAACACAACTACCACAACTGGCACAACCAACACAACTGCCACAACCAACACAACCAACACAACTACCACAACCAACACAACTGCCACAACTGCCACAACCAACACAACTAAAACAAAAACACAAAAATCAGGGTACCACAGGGTACCACAATCAACACAACTGGCACAACCAACACAACTACCACAACTGCCACAACCAACACAACTAAAACAAAAACACAAAAATCAGGGTACCACAGGGTACCACAACCAACACAACTGCCACAACCAACACAACTACCACAGCCAGCACAACTACAGCAACCAACACAACTGCCACAACTGCCACAACCAACACAACTACCACAACCACTACAACTCCCACAGCCAACACAACTGGCACAACCAACACAACTGGCACAACCAACACAACTGGCACAACCAGCACAACTTCCACAGCCAACACAACCCCCACAACCAGCACAACTGTAACACAACTTCCACAACCACCTGCAGTTGTAGGGACTACTGTAGTCACAGGGACTACTGTAGTTGTAGGGACCACAATTATTAACTAGTCTTGGGGACTACTGTAGTCATGGGAACTAGTGTACCTTTGAGCTGTACTGTGCCTGTCATGCAATTATAAAATCAGTTCCATCCAAGGGCTCTTAAAGACATCAAAACTGGATACACCTAAGAATGGCGTGATGAGATTCAAAGGCATTCAAGCTGTAAAAAAGATAGTTTTTCACCCAATCAAACTGCTCTAAAACCTGACACAGGAATAACAGTATAGTCCACCTACTTGTTCTTTGAGTCCTCCTTTCCCTTTCGTTTTTCTTTTCTCTTTTCTTTTTTATTCTGTAAATAAGATTCCCATGGCGTCATATTCTTTCGCTCTTTCTCTTTCATCTTACTAGATACCAGATCCTCTGTGGTTTCTCGCAGGCCTGGCTCCCAAGTAATCTCTAATTCCTGATCTCTGTCTGACTTGCGCTCTTTGTCTTCAATCTCCTTTAAAAGTTCCTGTTACCATGGAAATAACAAAAGAAACAAATGTTGAAAGTGAATAAGAGGATTTACTACACAACATCATTTTGGCAGTTTCGTTTCACTTGTTTCAGTAGATTTGTTTCTTTGTTTCGGGTTTTAGCACATGCATTACTACACAACATTATGTTGTACAGTGAATCATTCTGCCTTCAAGTCTAAGTAAACAATAACATTAAGCCTGTTTTGGGCATTCAGTTAAGTTAGGGTGTGGGGTGATTAGAACTGTATTATTTATTAAGTGAAAAAAAAAAAGTATGTGCAAGGGGTTAGTCGGAGAGACAGGTTGCTTCCTCTACCCAAACCCCTCACCATTTTTTCAACTTGCTGTTCTTTGCACTAATCCTGGCATCATTGAGTCATTAGTACATTTTTCAGCTTCTTGAAAATCACTTAGAAATTGCTGCAAATAATTATGATTACGTTATGCAGACCTTGTACTTATCAATTTTCTTGTCCTCATCGTCAGAAGAGTCATGGTCATCGCTATTTTGTTTTTGATCCTGTGGCTCATCCTCGTCAGATGAAGAAGCAAGATACGCATTAAAGTCCATCTCAAGTAAATCTTCCTTGTTGAATTTTCTCATGGTGGTTCTTTGGCGTCCAGGGTCTGTTTCGTCCCATGTCAGTTTGACATTTGTTTGATGAAGGGCTGTTGTAGAGAATCTGAAGAAGAGACAAATGACCATATTTACTCATTTAACCACTGCTCCTGTTTAAGCACTACCCTAGTTTAATTCCCACCCCGCCCCGCCCCCGTTGACAATCAACAACAGTTTCTCACATAAAGAAAATGGCAATTTGGCATCACAACACGTCGTAACTGAAATAAGGGAAAAAAAACGTTTGGATGCAGAGGACCACGCAACGAGGAATAAAACTACTTGACTTGTCTGTTGCCGGATCTCTTGTAAAAGAAATACTCGTACCAGACGTCACGTTAAGTGTAGATAAAACCAAATTGATTGCAAGGCTGGTACTACGGCAAAAGGGCAAGATTTATTGGCCAATATTTCAACTAGCAGAGCTAGTCTTCTTCAGGGCCATTCTGGTATTTTTTACATTTTTCAGCGTTGTATATAGTTATGTATCTTATTTAATTATATCTACATGTAGTTAAACATTAACTGCCATTTTATGTATATCCCTATTCAAATTTTAGAGCCGTTAGTTTCACATTGCATGAACTGGCCCTGAAGAAGACTAGCTCTGCTAGTTGAAATATTGGCCAATAAATTTTGCCCTTTTGCCGTAGTACCAGCCTTGCAATCAATTTGGTTTTATCTGAAATAAGGGGTCTTACATGTACATGACAGTATATTTTTAAAAATAAGAAATAGCAGCTAAAAAAGCGTCCATAATAATGAGCTGCCCGCATTAGAATACTGTGGCCCCAGGTTTCCACTGTACATTGTACTTACTCTGGAGCTTTATACAAGCCTGATGCTGGGAGCTCTGTGGCTACTGAATGGGGTTCCTGGTCAAATGCCATATCATCAGGGACATATCTCAAGTCCAGTACATTTCCACTAAGCTCAAACTCGGTTCCATCACATTCTTCATACAGAACCTCTGCTGTTGCTGAACCAAAACGAATTTAAAAAAACCTGGGTTAGAATTTATGGTAACACATACACCCTAATATCAATGTCTCTCAACAAAGCGTTTCTTTAGATTTGGAAATTTGTTTTATAAGCTTTTGATTGATTTAGCATTGAATTGAATAAAAAATCTGAAGAGTAGATGTACATACTGTACAGCTTAATAAGTTTATTTTCTGGAGAGAGAAATGATAATTATGATGTCAGTGGCTGAAAATTGACTCACTTGGGATGAGAAATGTGCCCTAACATTTTGACTTATTGGGAATGAACCTATGCACCTGTACAGTTTATAAAATAATATTGCATGAGTATTAATTGAAACAACAGGAAAAGGGGAGAAGTGGAGTGCAATTTCATATAATCTATAACAATAATTCCTGCATTAATTTTGTGAAAGTGGCAGCTGGCATACAATACAACATACAGTAATTCTTCTAATACACAAACTGTCGTGTTCAAGATTTCATAATTATATAAATTGCCACTAACATCTGACCGTTTTATCAAGAACTGTAGACACTGATATGTAATTCATAATATCAAACCCTCCTAATTTTTGTACCTGCTGAATTGCACTCCATTACCGCATAGTAATACTTAAGTCTGTTTAGCTGATATTGCCGCAGTTTTTCCATGGAAAATTCTGAGCCCTAAGGGAAGAAACAAAATAATTATAATAAAATTTGAAAAACCCAAAACATGAAAGCTAATTAAGTGTCTTATAATCGTCTGATAATAATTTTATTATCCAGCTCTGTGCCTTTCAGTAATGAGCTCAGCCTGTTAGGCAGGATATTAAATGTAGCCTGTTTGTGGGAGGTGCAGCAGCTTAATGGTTAGTTTGCTAGAATCCAGATTGAGCAGCCCATGTTCAAGCCCTGGCCAGGGCACTGTGTTGTGTTCTTCAGCAAGACACTTTACTCTCATAGTGCCTCTCTCCACCCAGGTGTATAAATGGGTACTGGCGAAATTAATGCTGGGGGGTAGCAGCCTGCAACGGACTAGAATCCCATGCATGACTAGTCACTTCATTCTCTACAGAAACCAGTGCGGGATAAAGCTCTGGGCTGATGGGCCACTAGGCTCATATGCAGACTTAACAAATAATACAGTTGTATAGCCTGCAGGGTAATTAAACTGAGCTCAATCCAGAGTCCAGCACACCAAACATTACACCACTGTGCCTTCTACAAAATGTTGTAGATCTACTGCAACTGTACCTTGAATTTTCATGTCTGCTAATCATATAATTTTTTTATGTAGATGTATGCTGCAATAAGTTTCGAGTCTCACCTCCGCATTTGTATTGTCTTCCACGTCCTCCTTTTCACTGTCATCATCTTTTAGCTTAACTGGCCCTTGGCATTCCTCTTTTCCCATTTGTTCCAAGCCATATTGTGAAGGATAAATCTACAAAATGTGCCAATGTTGTAGTTTAAAAGTAACGAATTTAAAGACAAAATATTTCTTTGTTCTTATTAAGGATTGTCATGGTAATAAATCTGGAACAAAGGAAAATACGAATCAAACTAGTTTAATGTCATTTTGACCTAAAATTCATTAAAAAATACAACGTAATAAAGTACATGATTTATCCATTTACCTTTACTGATTCAATAATGCCATCTCTGGGCTTAAAGGAATTAAACAACACTGAAAAGGAGCAAAGTTGAAAAAAAAAAGATGATTAAAAAGATGTTTCTGATTAGGTAATTGCTGCACAAGTGAACAACACAGAAAACAATAAATTCCATGTAAATATATATTTGATCACAACTTCTTAGGACAGAATCAGTAACAGCGCAATTATAGATTTTTGAGCTATAATATACATTATTTTGTGTACAAAATGCCATCATATCTCACATACATGTATAAAAATATACCTCTCAGAGATAGGTGAATCACAAAATTAATGTATTTTAAGCTCATGCATATGCATGCAGAGTAAACTAGTTTGTGTTTAGAACACAATGCATTTTTAATAATAAATGCCTTAAAGTTAGTGTTGCCATGAGAATGCACTGGAGGGTGTTACCGGTACTTATTTGTTCTTACTGTCATCTTATACATGCACATGTAGTTTGTATTAAATTAGTGGTCCATGTACATGTGTAGTCTCTGTCCAAATCAAGGTCATCCAAGGAACAGCTGTCCATAACGATTCCTTGAAACTCAGTTCAACCATTCAATATGCCGAGAGTTCATTTCGGTCAAACTTCTACTAGTGCATGCCCTTTGAACTGTAGCAGGCAAATATGTAAAGTTTGTGACGTTTGATTGAACGTAACCCCAGATGGCTTTTTTTTGTGTGGACCAGCTAGTGTTAACCTGTCCTGCTGTACAGTGGAGTAGCAAATACTAACAATAATTATTGTTACAACATGCATGGCCTACCAAACAGATCAGTTGCTGTCACTCTGTCCCAGTCAAGATTACATATGGCAAGACGTTTTGTGGCAGTTTCTGTTGTTTTCGTAGAAGAATCCATTTCACCCCAAGGGTGCTCAATGTCTTCCTATAATATAGATGATATATCTGTAGTTATGTAGTCCGGTGGGTATGCATACGGCAGTAAAATACTATTTATTTCCTTGTTAGACAGCTTTAAATAAAAAAGCCCATCAACCATGGAAAGGTTAAGTAACAAAATAAATATTTACATAACATTCAACAAGATTGACAAAATTATAATTATATTAAATTTCCTTGTCGATGCTGCCCCCAACCCCCCCCCCCCCCCACCTCCTACTTATAATTAAATCAAACAAACAGAACCCATTAGAAAGTTGCCAAATACCATTAAAGCTTAGTTAAGCAACCCTCCCCCTAAGCTTTTTTTTCAGCCTAGTGGCCAATCAGGCTGGAGCTTATCTTAGTTTCCATAGCATGAAGGAGTATTTCTAATCTCCCCTGGATGGGATGCTAGTCCATCACAGGGTTACTCCAGCAGGCATTAAATTTGCCAGTACTTGGACACCACCTGGATAGAGAGAAGCATTGTAAGTGTAAAGCATCTTGCTCAAGAACACAATGCAATGACCCTGACAAGGGCTCGAACCTGGACAACTCAATCCAAAGTCCAGTTCACTTACCATTAGGCCATCACGCCTCCTTTGAGAAAGCTGGAGGTGGGCGTGGTGGTGGTGGTGGTGGTTGGAGGGGGGGGGGGGGGGGGGGGTTGTGGGGTTGGGGGTTGATGGTGGCTAAAATAATTTTCTGATGCATTGTAGTAAAGTTCAAACCTGTGTTTCAAGTCTGTGATTTCCTTCATCTTCCTCATCAGATGATGACTGCATGTCCCCCTCCCCTCTACTGATGTCTACTTCTTCTTCTTCAGGACTCATTTGATCATCATCTTCATCCTCCCCTTTAGTTTGTTTTGTTTTTGAAGTATTTTTTGGGGGACTTTCTTCATCACTACTTTGGTGTTTCTGAAGTTTCTTTTCTCTTTTGACCTTTTTGCTGTCCTTTTTAATAACTTTTTCTTCCTTCTTTGCTTTGCTATTAAAAGGAAATTTACAAGTAATTATTTTTAACGATTATAGATAAATGTGGTTGCATCTACAATATTGATGACTGTAGAAAAAATTAGAAATTGGTCAGAAACAATAAAGAGGCCTTTGATATATGTGAAAAATGTTGCAAATTGGTTCCCCTTTTCAAACAGAATTCCATTAACTAGCCATTTGTCATCCATTCAGAAAAGAATATCATCTGACAGTGTATGAACGGTCTGGGATATCTGTTTAGAAAGAACAAGTTTGCAATCTATTTGTGTTTCATCTTTAGAGCCAAGCAAGTCGTTTGATGCTGATGCTCTGGTTGCCATAACATCAGTCATCAACAACAGGACATATCCTTTAAAAAAGGCCACACATGACCTTTAAGATGACTTACTTACAAGTACTTACTTTAACCTGACATAACACAAAAAATAGAAACTACTAAAGGTAGATTGTTACCTCTTGACATTATTTTTCCCTCTGGAATCTTTTTCTTTTTTCATTTCCAACTGCAGTTCCTTTTTATCCTCTTCTATACAAAAGCCAAACAAAAGAAAACATCAATTTATTGCGGTTTTCAATAACATGCAAACTCTGAAGTTCAAAGCCCAAGTGACGATTGGGTTTTTCGCTGCCGTCAATCCAAATTATGGCGACAGCCAACAAATCTTGAAACACAGAAACAAACAAATGGATCGAAATCTACCAATCATGACCGTCAGACGTGACCTTTTGAGCTTCTTTTTCATGTGAGGTCCGCTTAGATGATTGACGGTAGCAAAAAACATAAACCGTTGGCCGAGGTTTGAATTTCAGAGTTCGCATGTACATGTGGGCAGCATCAATGTTTACAAACTTCATGGATAATTTACAGCTAAGCTTAATGGTGGGTGCATCTCAAGACATTACTTGTTTCTCTATGTAGTTTTTTCATACAATGTACCTTTGTCAGATTCATCTGACATTTCATAAAATTTGTGGAGGTCTTCTGTTGATGTCTTTTTGACTTTTGAGCCTCTCTTGTCCACGAAATCTGCAGAACAAAGTGAATGTTAACTACGATATAGTATCAATTGATTGATCAAACATTGATTGATTGATCAATCAATCAATCAATCAATCAATCAATCAGTCAGTCAGTCAGTCAGTCAGTCAGTCAGTCAGTCAGTCAGTCAGTCAAACGACAATAAAGTTCCCTATAAATGTTAATCAACAAGTACGTTAATCATAAATAAACAAAATCAGCTTAAACTATGTTACTTTCCACATACACGGGAAACATAAAAACTTACATTTTGTTGTGAAGTTTTTGTCTGTAAACATTTTCTGGAATCGTCCATCGATCTTGAGTTTCCGTTCCTTTCGCGAGATTTTCTGAAGAAAACACACGATCATAAACATGTTATATAGATCAGACTTAACTTGTTCTCACGGCAAGGAAAAATCTAAGGTCGAACTTGAAGTGCACGTGTACATCGTGTATACACATAAACAGCTCTTGACAAACCATGTTTATATTACAGCTGTATTCTTAACTTTACGTATATTGGAAGGGAAGACTCGTCACAAGTATGGAAGAAATACGTAAGTGACAGTTTTATGCATAAGTTAACACATAAAAACAGATCATAAAGGAACTCAAATATAACAGCTGATTTTAAAACTTGCCTTGAATCGCGGATCTTGAGCAACACGTGCAAATCTTTGGTCAGCTTCCATTTTTTCTTTTCAGTGACGATAAGGCTTTACAAAAACTTATTTCGATAGTCCTAACTCAACAGAACAAAAATTTCTTCCTTGGAGTGACTTTCAGGGCCTTCATCCACGGTAATAATGACTTTTTTCCGGAGAATATTATTGTCAACAAATCAACTCATAACGCGAAAACATCCAGGCATCAATTTGCATTGGTAACCGCTCGTATTACGCAAACGGCTATGTTGTATCACCCTACCCCAGTGGGGTTAAATTTGTTAACGGGGGGGAGAGATCCCGGAATTTTCAATATCTTTTTTTTGACTCCCCCAGCTAGAAATGTTTTGGGTCGGTTCCCACCCCCTCTTAGTTTAAGGTCTGGATCTGCCTGCCCCAGTTTCTTCAAGGATGGCCCGGGTAATGGGTAAAGAAAAATGTGTAAAATGTTGAGCACTAAATAATCCTAAAGCTATGCGTCTCACTGCCTTGTTACTCACATAATCTTATGGGTAGGGTGCATTTTGGGGGTGAAGGGGGTGGGGGTGAGAGTACAGGATATAGAATTCAGATAACAGGTGGCAGTTTGGAAAATATAAGAAATAAGAAATGTTGACAACCATGGTATGAAATTACAATTTCTTTGAAGTAGCAAAAAAAAAAAAAAAAAAAAAAAAAGAAGTTCAATGTATAGGCCTGCAATGCGTGCAGAGAGCTGTAGATGATTGAAGTCAGTTTATTATGATGTCTGTTGTTGATGGGTCGTGTCATTATAATTGTCAAATAACCTCACAGCAGATGCTTTAAAGTTATTGGTCTGTTTGTGACGAAAGATAGCCATCCACTGTTTTCAATTTGTGATTTGATTGGTCAATTTTCTTCCAAGTGGCCTGATTCAATTAGCCGCACTATAATAGGAGAAAAGTGGGGTGGAAAAATAACAAAAGAAAAATTACAGAATAAACAAGTTACATTAATTAACACACTGTTTATTATTAATTTTCATCTCTGTGTATTCTCTTTACAGGATACCTCTATACATCATGTACAATAAAACTCTTAACACTGACCTGACTGTCTGTGTGGTAAACTATGTTCTGTTTAAGGGGGGTGACTCTTAACTACCAATTTGTTTCTAAGGCAGGTTTCTAATTGCTATATTTTGGAAACAAAACATCATACAGATAAGCTTTTTGCATGAGTTTGTTCTATTGATGATTCCTCCAAGAGTTTCAGGTCACGGTCGTATTTAACGCATCACGTGACCAGAACAGAATAAACCCTAAAACTCAAACGGCGGATAGATTTTAAAATTAAAATGAGTGTCAACAGATAAAGAACGTCCACATGCATAATGTGACGTATCGTTTTTGTGAAATTTGCATTATTATAAGAGTTATGGCGTAATAAACACGCATATTTTCAGACTTTCATCAGTAGCGTTTCCTTTTTTCGTGTAAACGGTAAAAGCATACGTCAGATTATAAAGACGGCGACGTTATCTCTGATTCGTAAGAGAAATCGGAACTTTACCTTGTTTCCGTGGAGTTTTAGGGATTTTAAATTCTAACGCGCGGTTTGGGACTGGCACTAGTTTCGCACGCGCAATGATATATTTTTTAAAGCAGGTGTACCCCCAAACAAAATTCACCATTTAGCGTTACAAAAAGCTTCAGAATCACTTGCTTCAAAATACAGTCTTCAGCAATTCCTTTGTGACTGCTCCAGATCTGTAGTTAAGAGTCTCCCCCCTTCAGTTTGTGCATTGCTTTATAACCTGTCATAAATTGGCAAGAACAATCAGCTGCTGGTCTCAGTCTCAAATTAACTAATCCTGAACATTTTCATAATGGACGTTTTGACCTCTCTTTGATACATATTGTTGCCCTCACAGGGGCAAAGCTAGGATTTTCCAAAGGGGAGGGGGTCATACTGTGTCATACCCAGGGTAACTTACATAGTCCACTGCAGATGTTCGGTCCTGCAAATGGAGTATGTACCTAATTATCTAGCACCGGAATCTTTGGATTCATGCATTTTCACCACCTGAATTATAAGGTTTGTATGCTATTTACTTACAAAGAGGGCCATCACAGACACCACAGGACCCCCTAGCTATGCCCCTGCCTCATGTTCAAATTGGGGACTAAAACTACACCAAAAAAGAAGAATATTGTTTTCTGGTTGACATGGATCTGGAATGTTAACATGCTGGTAATTGCTAAATATTCCAGAAATTTTTTCAACATAGTGTTGTACAGATTCAGGTTGAAGTTTTAGTTGGCGCTTTCATTGTAATGGTTGATTTTTACATTGCAAAGCAAAATGTCAGACCCCACAAGGTGCAGATGACAACTTTCTGTCAAGGAAAAAGAGTGCTGTTACTCAGTGGTCGATGTGAGTGAAATAATAAATCAGTCTCTTTTAATGATTTTACTTATCAATATGATTGCAATAACGTCTTCAAAGGTTTTCCTGTGAGATTATAATCCACATTTTACATGATGCTAGTCGCATTGTGCCTTTTCCCAGACAGAACATTGCTATTCGCATCTAGCAAAGCCTGTGAGGCGTAGTACATGTATTTGCCTTGCAACACAATCAAATCAAGTGTTACAATGTACAACTAATGCAACAACTGAAACCATTGAAACACTCAAACTGAATCCTCTGTAACTATTTTGTCAGAATCCTACCCCAAAGAACTGTTTAATAAGCTGTTTTTTTGCTGAAATCTTGCTAACATCATGAAGAATCTGGGTGCACAACTCTTTGTTTTTTTTTCTCATCGAGTCTCAGACTTCAAGTTGTTTGTTTGTGGGTAGGTGGATGTGAGTGCTTCAAAGTTTCTCTGCAAGTCAGCTTGTTTTCCCCACTGAAAACAGTCCTTATAAATATCTATTTTGGTTGATTGCTAGTATAACTCTTATACACTCTGCATTCTAGTACAGTTGTTCTTTGCTTGACAAGCGATCTCTCTGTGGTAGCAAGCATTTTACTTTTCTCCATCAATCATCACTCTTGTATGATACCATTGTGTCAACTTTGTGTACAGTTGTCGAGAAGGACCTCAACCGCACTTCTTGCGAGTTTGCTATGATCCTTGCCTGGGACTCTTCCCAACTATCAGGAATATCTTGATCTCTGTTGGTATAGGCTAGTAGGTCAAATGCACCTAATAAACAAATCACATAATTTACTGTCCAAGTGTCAGTTATTAAGAGAGTGGGAGTGTCTCTTCCAAGAGCAAAACATGGCAACATTGGACAGGGTGAAACCCTTCACCTTTGGATCTCAACAGCACTTATAATAAGAACACTGTCTCCCACATGGAAGGTAGATAAAAATAAGTCTGTGTTTGAGCCTAGTGGCCCATCAGGAAAGGTTATACCATTTTTGATAGCATCAATTAAGCAACTTGGAGTATTTCAGCTCCTCTCTGGATGGGATGCTAGTCCATCACAGGGTTATCCCCAGCAGTAAATTCGCTGGTACCCATTTATACACCCGGGTGAGAGAGGCACTGTGAGAGTAAAGTACACGTATCTTGCCCAAGAACTCAACACGATGACCTTGGCCAGGGCTTGGACTGTGCCTCCCACATGGAAGGTACCATGACAAGAAACGAAAGACATTTTGAACAGTACTCTGTGAGAGTAAGTCTAAAGACTTTACAGACTACATGTGACTCTCACAGAGTCTCCAACCCAGCCAGGAGTATAATAAATACTGGCAGTTACATGAGAGAAATGCCGCACAGCATCCCATTCATGATGCATTGTTACTATAGACTGGGGATCTTCTCTGAAAAGCCCAGCAGGGCTTGCTAAGATCTCCTGCCTTTATAGAATTATTCTGTAATCTACGTGTATGTAAGGTGATGGGTGAAATAAACAATTAATCCAGGACCCATTCATTCCATGGGTGGATAACGCTATCCACTGGATAAATCACTATCCAGTGGATAGCTTAAATTTGTTTTGTCAACACTTATCCACTGGATAGCAATTTATCCAGTGGTTAGTGTTATCCACCCTTTGAACAACTGTGGCCAGGCGAAGTGGAAATACTCCTAGTTGATGTTAGTGATACTTACACTGCCCATCAAGAAATGGAAGAAAAGTAACACTAGCAGTGATCTGTCGGATTACATCGCGCATTTCTCTCTGAATATCTTTTTTGCTTTTTGGTGCAGGAGGTTTACTGAAAAGTAAATAAAAACAATTTTAATGTTTAGTTTTTTTTAGCTAGTAGTGGTAGTACACTGAAGAGACTTGGGCACTTTTGTAGTACCAAATGGTTTGTGCTACATGCTGTTGTCCCTCAGGTTTGCCAAAACATACGTCACACAAAAACTGAATGTACACTGTAGCCTGCTACTATAATGCTCCTTCTGGTAATAGAGTGCAAGATCACTAGTTAAATGAAACATGTCTTACAATTTCCTCACCACAATCAATAAGAAAAAAAGCCTGAATAAGTGAAATTGACTGATGCGCTATGTCAATGAACATGTTGTTCTTAGTGTATCACACTCAGGCATGACAGTGTTCAGGATACTCAGGGATGTAGCTATGATTTCCACCAGGAAAAAGTTTGATCACAGGCAGAAATTTGGTTCACATTAAATAAAAGGAAAGTTACGCAGTTATGGTCTTTCAGCCGAAAATCAAGTGCAGTCAAGTCCTCAGGCAGTTATTTTTTGACCCTCTGCCCGTTATTCATTGGTACTGCAGTAAGTGCTTGTGCTGGCTTTTGATTGGAAAAAAAAATGAATCAGAAACTCTTTCCGATTTATCAAAACTACTTCATGTAATTAACGATAAATAAAATGGTGGCTGGATAAAGTGAAATAAATTAGAACGCTTCTTCAGTTACTTCATGCAATTACTTCCCAGGTTGATTATAGCAGATGCAAACCTTTTGGCTCCTTTCTCATCTGAAGTTTTTCCAGCATTTTCACACTGAATATCAAACTGCCATCTTTCCACATCTTCATCTTTGTCCAGGCTGTTAATTACCAAGACAACACGCTGCAGTGTATTCTCTTGAAGCCAGTCTAAGAGGGCAATAAAAGTTGTTAGTTGTTAGTTGCTGATGAGTGTTTACATGGACATGGCTTCATTTCTATTGTAAATGGTAAGGAAGCAAGAAGTTCAAAATCCCATTTCCCTCAACCATACAATTGAACAGTCAAACTTCCACAAACAGATACCTTCTCTAAGCACGCACATCATGGTCCTAGGGTGTCTGCTTATAAAAGGTGCAACTATAGCATATAATTAACAAACATTTTGAGGTGGAACCTACCTTTGACTTGCTGTAGCACTTTAGAAAGATATTCTTGTAGCTCCTTGTTTTCACACTTGAACAGAGGCATGTCATAGAACTGCTCTCTTTTGAAAGAGTCCGCAGGATATATTCCCCTTTGATATAATATGCTGAGAGAGAAGAGAACATAATTACGCTTTGTAATGTACACAAATACATATTATTTACAAGCTAATAACACAATTAAAGCCCCAGCTATATTTAATTAAGTATGATTAAACATTGTTGCTTCTATTTCCGGGCGACTTTACAACTTAACGGTAAGTTCATCGAAAGCGACCTTGGATAAAAATGTTTGAACATGTTCGGTGAAATAAGTTTGATCAGCAGGACTCTGTTTACAGTACAGTAAAACGGCTAAAGAACCATCCAACTTTGATCGACTCAATCCCTTACTTTAACCTTATGGATCCTCTTTGATGTGGATTAATATTTAAGTCATGGCAATAGAAGTTATCAACATAAGGTCTTAGTTTAAAGTCAATAAGTCTTACTTCAGACGAAAGTTGTCCTCGATCGCGTGTACACGCGTTATACGAAAGTCACAAAGATGCAACATAAAACTTACTTGTTTATCCCATATTCTGCCAAGAAAGGAGGAAACAAAACAAGATTGGCTTAGAATAGAAGTAAGTGAATTCAAATAGCCAAAACTTAAGGAAAATTACCGAAGAATTCCGTGACTAATTCTGCACTTCCCTTCAATGTGATCGCCTTGGTCTCTTGTTTGGTACTTGCCGCCATTTTTCAAAACCAACTACGACTGCAACGGAACCTGGGAAGAAAACTGAAAAGGACTGGAACTAGGAACGCGTTTTTTTTTCACTTCCAGTTCCTTTCACTTCTTTTCACCATTTTCCATAATTTCTCCGTCTCCAAACAGATTTCCTTTCCTCTGAATACTTGACTACGAGCCGTCTTCCAATTTCCCGTGACCGGTTGAGTATTATTATTAAAACGCGCGCGCAAGAGGGGAAAAATGTCGCATAAAATTTCGTGTTTCTTGCGCGATTTTCGGTCCTCTTCGATCATCTTCGGCGCCTTGTCGGCCTCTGTTCGCCCTCCCACCCAGAGTAGCTCTCGACGGTCAACAGTCTTAAAATTATAAGTTTTTTCGAATACAACTGGCCCAAACTATAAATAACTCCAGAGTTGAATTCGATCCTGAGAAATCACACGTTGAAAGGCAAAGAAATCTTCATGGGTTGAAAATTCATGTTTTTTTGGCGCGAAGTGTAAAATAACTGTTTCCACCTTTGTGAAATATGATCTACGTGTACTAGAGACATATAGACCCATTTTAGGTGCTCAAAGGGTGGATAACGTTCAATTCAACGGATAAATCGCTATCCATTGAGTAAGTGTCGACAAAATACAGTACGCTGTTTACTGGACAGATTTAACAGGTGGATAGCTTTATCCAGCCTTTGACTGAGCCGGGGCTTGGATTTTATTTATCTCATGAAGCTATCATAGTCACAGCAATTTTTCTTGGAAAATTCTAGGGAGGAAAGGCGCAATGAGGTAAACCCTATGTGCAGCACCAACGCGTGAAACAAGGCTAGACCACAACAACGGGAACTTTGGAGCCCTACGAGTTTGCGATAATTGTGTACTAGGTTCTTTATAGTTCCCGGCTGGCCATATAGCAGCAAGAGAAAATGATAGCAGTGAAGATGCAGGAGACGGGGCCTATGGTTTATAGTTCTTATTCTTAGACTAAAGCGTCTAATCATTTGTAGATGTAGTCACAAAGGCAGCACGTTCTCCTCAGTTATTTTAAGATCCTGAGTGTTGGTCCGCTATGCGTCGCGCGCGAGCGAAGATTCCAGAGGGCTATACCTTCTCTATTTCCTCTTTTCAATGTCCATGAAATATTCGTATTGACATTAAATCATCTTTTCTTTTATTCGTTTACCAATCCAGGAGTACGAAAGTAAAGTATGATCACTTTTGTTGGGGGGTCCAAATTCGCGAAGGGGGGAGGGGGTCCAAATCCGCTAGTGAATATGGGCCCCCAGGGGTCCTTATCCGCTAGCGGATTTGGACCGGGGGGTCCATATCCGCTAGCGGATTTGGACCGGGGGGGGGGGGCAAATCCAGGGGGGTCCAAATCCGCTAGGACACCGGCACTCAACCAATTGAACTAACCAGGCGGTGGGTGTTGGTACCAGAACCAACGCGAAAGCCCTAACGGGGGCAGGCATCTTACAAACATGACAAGGGAAGCAACACTCTCGAGTTATCTCGACCTAGCCTGCGTAGCAAGCGTTCCCGTACAAGCGAAGTGGAATGTGTCGCGTGCGAACGAAGATTCTGCAGGTCGCGCAAAAAAAGGATCAGAATCGACCATAATCTTCGCTCGCTCGCGACACATAGCACTTCGTTCGCACGTGAACGCTTGCTACGCAGGATAATCTCGACCTCTTACCCACCCTTTACTCACTTTGGAATCCGTAAATATCCTTTTGTCCACTGGATAATGAAAGTTGAGAGAGGGACTCGGAGAGAGTAAAGTGTCCCCGTCTAACACAAGTAACTTCGTTCTCAGATGAGATCCCCCAGGAGATTTCCCAAAGGACGAGGCTGCAAACGGTTGCAACACCAGGAGACCGACCTATCCGACCTATCCGGATTGCACTATCCAGCTCAAAACCTTCGCAAAAATTTTATGCCTCGAGGTACATGGCCGGAACCAAATGTCAAAACACCAAAAAATGCAACGACAAACAAGAATTTGCACCATAATAGGAAATTAATATTTTTATTAGGAGTATATTACAGTAAAAAATAGTACAAGCCGTATTCTTCACTCACGTTTTAAATACACCATCTCTCCACAAACGATATATTTTAATACCGTAGTTTCGTTCCTATATTACAGTTCAACAAAATAGTTGATATTGAGCAGACACAAGGGTAATACCTTACAACAGCGTTTCTTTCTTTTTTCCTATACAAAAAAATTACCCATATAGCTACCAACAATCTCAAGGTGTCACAGACGCTTATTGGTCAACGTACAAAATTGTGAATCAGTTATAACGAGCTTTCTCATTGGCTAATGCCAGTCTTCTGATGTTGCCAAGACAACCAGCGGCAGCCTCTTGGAGAACTTCGTCGGATGAACCAACCATTTCGAGAAGATACTACAATAGAGGGAGAGAGGAACAAGAATGAGCGAATGTTCGTGTATTAGAAATGTAATCAGTTCTCCTTCCTTTACTGATTAAAACCACGCGCCATTTGAGGTTTAGAAACGTCCTTCCCTTCCCAAATGGCTGGCAGAAGTAGTAAGTGCACTGGCAGATGGGTGTTTGAAGGGTAACTAAATATAGATTTATCTGAAATCTTCTCGGGGGTAAATTTTCCTTTGAAGATATAGCATTGTCTTTCAGGGAAACCACTGAATGATCATGATTACATTTTCGAGTTCATTAGAAACAAAGATTGATTAAATCCGCTGTGGACTCCTAAAAGTTGTTTTCACTTTTATCGAGCGGAAAGCCCCAGTCGTTTTGACACGCTTTCCAAAACATTCTTGAACGAGCCTTTTGAAGGTGCATGCAAACAATTTAGTGTTACCTTGACGACCCCACTATTATGCATAGAAATGCAATTATCTGGGTCACGTGACAACTGATGCAGCGCACGCGCAGTTGCTCTGTGTACATCCGAGTTCTTTGACTTGAGGTAGTTAACCAATGGTGGTACGGCGCCGGCTGAGCCAAACGCGACTCGGTTATTTCCCCACGTACAGCATCTAGCCAAGGTAAAACACATTTAATCATGTTCAATGTGAACCATCTTTGTACCTTAATTTCTTATTATCATTTGTTTGGTGTTTTCACACCAAAGTAAACTACTATTTGAGTTTTTCTCCTATGTGAAGTTCCCAGTCAGGGTAAATAGATACAGTCTGTCTTTGAGCACCAGTTTCTGAACATTCAAGAGAGTCGACCGAGATCCAAGTCACAAAATTCCATACTTATGACGTAAGACTACTAACGTTGGCAGTGCCTCTGATTGGATAATTAAATTAAAATCATAACCAATAAGAGACACTCTACGGGACTGAGGAGAGGAGAGAACCTGACTTTGAGAGTGCATGACTTTCAGTACATGGCTTTCAAACGTCTGGATGTTAAAGTTTTATTGCATACCAACCTGGCAATTGATTCAGCCAAATACTGACGCAAGCGGTCATCAGTCTGGAATATTAGAAAAAAGAAATATTGGCATCACTATTATGTGGCATACAGTTAAATTTCAACACTCTAAAGAAACGCGTTCTGAAATTCCACAGCAATGTCTTTTCAGTCGTGGGAACAAGTGCCAGTTTTGGCAAATCTTCGTTGAAGCACGCGAAGAGTCTCCGAATGATTTCATCCAATCAAAAACTAGCGCGAGCGCTCACGAGTACTCCGTTAGTAATCGCGCGAACAAATACGTCATGTCGCTTAGCAACTTTTGGGACGAAAACCGCGGGCTCAGTCACTTCTCGGAGAAGTGATCGCGCCATCAACTGGCACTTGTTCCCCAACTGTTTTTAGTCTCACCGTCGTTGCCAGTTTGGCCAGCATGGGAACCACTCCATGATCTGTGATCACAGCAAGATTTTCTTCATCCTTCGCTATGTTAGCAATAGCAGCGCACACGCTCGCCAAAACCTGAAATGTCAAAATACCATAGATCAGCACGCTGCTTTCTTATGGAGGCCTCCAGAAAAGAAATATAACAGGTTACACGAACGAACGAACATTTACGAACGAAAGAAAGAAAGAATGAACGAGCGAGCGAACGAATGAACGAACGAAAGAACGAACGAACGAACGAACGAACGAACGAACGAACGAACGAACGAACGAACGAACGAACGAACGAACGAACGAACGAACGAACGAACGAACGAACGAACGAACGAACGAACGGACGAAAGAACGAACGCACGCACGCACGCACGAACGAACGAATATACGAACGAACGTAAGAACGAACAAACGAACAAACGAATTTATTTCATCTAAGACAACCAAATAAGGGTCTCCAGGAATTAGAAAACAATAACAATTCAGGTTGTGTTCGAAATCTAGAAATTACGGGCCTACCTCTCTATCGCTGGACTTCAACAAGCTCACAATTAGTTCCAGTCCTCCAACAAATGATCGCACCATTTCTCCAGCGTCCTGGAAACGAAATTATAAACGTAACGAGGATTAGACGTGTTTTAAACGAGGGCGCAACAGCAATGCTACCGCAACCTGTGATTGGCTGAAAATGGTGTTCCATTCAATTTGGCAGCAGCAGCAGCAAAAATTCTACCGCGCGCTATGAGTGGCAGTAGGTGCATTAAACTAAATAAAAAGAGAAAAGTTTCCCACGAGCTACATGTATATTTGACAGCAAATAGATAAAACCATTTTTCATGTTTCTCCGAACCACTACTAAAACTCGTGAAAGTTTAGGAGAACTCGAGGAAGATAGACTTCGAGCAGTCCCTATTTATTTTCGCAGTCCGAGCGTGAAGCGAAAAAAAAGAACACTCACGCGAAAATTGGGGTAGAGGCGAGGTGAGGCTAGTCTGTTCCAGGCTCTCGGTTTGTGGGGGAAGAGCGAAAACGCGGGGCGAGCTAAGGTGAGGCTTGACGCTCGACGGACCGCGAAAAATAAATAGGGGCTGTTCGCACCAGTCACTAAAACGTTCCGAAAATAATTGGTCCCAGAACCCAACCAACTTACTCAAAACAGCGGATAATTCTAACTGTTAATTTAACCCCCCCTCCCCCGCACCCCGTTGTACAGAGCTGTGTTCCGATGGTGTCCCATAACGTACCTTAGCATTTTCGATGCACGGGCAAATGGCCCAAGCTGCACTGGACTGCACCTGTATGAACAAAAGAAGCAGCGGTGTCTATCTCAAAACTGCTTATAAAGCATAGTTTCAGCTAACAGCTGTAAATTATAACCTGGGTCCAAGACTATTGAATATAGTCTGAGATTTTGACATGCACTAAAGTCTGCACCGTACTTCAAATTTGTAACACTCATGAAGCATTTCTCACCCAGCGGTATATTTCGCTCTTATAACCCATTCACACCAGCAAAAAATGTTTAGTTAAACCAGGTTTAACGAAATAAAAATCAGCAACAAAAGACTGAAAGACTAAATTTTACACAGGGTTCAAGTAAGCTCTTTATATTTGTGTTTTCAATGTGATAAATTTGAAGTCGGCAAATATCAATTAGCAACTTCTCTAAACAGCTTTTAAACGCGTTTTAGCTTTGGTGTGAATAGGGTATTAGAGACCTTCAGATTGGAGTACGAGTACGAGATCGAGTACGATTTTCTATCCAGTTATGTTACCAGAGCCCTCACTCCTCCATGTTGCTGACCAGTTGAAAGGAGACTATCAGTACGAGATTGATGTGAAATATGACAATCCAATGCATAAGCACTAGGTTTGTGAAGTCGTATTCGTACTCCGATCTGATGATCTCGATTGGCTTTCAGGAGGGTGAACGTATTTCGTATTTGAGCAAGGAACACACAGAAACATATACACACCTTAGGGTTATTGGACTTGAGAAGAGACCACAAAAGGCGCACTCCATCAAGACGGTCAATAATACTAAAATTGAGAAAATAAAACAATGAATATTTATATGCCACCATTCAACTAAGTAAAGAAAGAGCACGTACTCTTAAAGATTCAATCGTAGAAGGCTTCAAATAGTAGGCTGCAGTCCGCTGCAGGTAATAATTACCTCCCCCACCCGTTCTCCCCACATTAAGGTTCTTCTAAATGAAGAGACGTGCTTCCACAAATTGCATTAAAAGCCAAAGAAGTGAACATTAACACTTACGCCATGTTGTCAGGCTCGGTCGCACAGGCCCCCACGGCATTGGTAACATTGACCAAGAGAGCCTGGTTCGTACTAGTCAGCAGGTTCACCAGTGAAGGTATGCCGCCGGCTTTACGGATGGTTGTTCTGTTGGCTGGGATTTGAGCGCACTCGCCCAAGGCTCCGACCACGTTGATTAATACCTGCATACAAGCACATTAAAAACCGTAATCAGTAAGAGTGAAAAGATGCATTTGCTGCAAAGGTTTACGAACCAACATAAGTAACGCAAAAAATCACCGGGAAAGGAAAGGAGAAAGATATTTGGGGTGAGCAAAATGAAAATCAAAAGGAGGAGGGAAGAATTCTTTCTCTTCCTGTCCCCTCCCTATCTCATGTTTTTTTTTCCTCCAGCCCTACCAGCGCCTCCCTCGCTGATTCCAACAAGGGCTAACGCTCGGGGGGAGGGAGAGGGGGAGCAAGGAGGGAGGGGGTAAGGGGTAAGGGGGTTTAGGGCTAGAAAACGATTGCAACTTCAGACTCGCTTGAGATCTCGGCTACATAATTTGTCGCGCGGACTGTTCATTATGTTCAGAATCGGTGTAAAAGCAAGTGATTTTTGTAACGTTACCTCCTCTGGTTGTTCGTTTAGCAGAGATACCAACTGCTCAATAGCTTTTAGTTCTTGAAATCTATAGACGATAAGAAACAATAACTTTAGTCGACGAAATGCGTAGACTACACCCAGTAATAATCAGAATTTTTTCTTAACTCCGATTTCATTCACTCTCTGGTATACCGGTAACTATATAAAGACGGTGGTAAAGGGGGGAGGGGGTATAGATCACGTTTCACGGAAAATAAAACCGCCCTTTCACAATTCACGAAAAATGTAACATTGGCATTTCACGCTTCACGGAAAGTAAAAAAGAACGCTTAGAAAATCACGGTTCACGGCTACTATGGAAATCACACTTCACGAGGAAAAAATAGCCATTTCACGGGAAATAAAAAGGGGCGATCAAGGGTCACCAAAATACCCTTTACCACGTGCACCCTCCATAAAGTCACACTAACTCTTGAAATCTTGCGACAGAGTTGCGAAATTGTACCTATAAAGGAAGTTCAGCACAAAATCTCAGAAAAATAATAGTAGAAGAGAGAATATAAAAATAGCAGGTCTCTATCTCCTACCTCGTTACGTTCTCACGGCTGATAGAACATTTCCAAATGGCTCCTGTGGCAGCTGCGAGCAACTCTTTATTTTCAACATTGAACGACAGAGATACCAGAGGGTCCAGGCCCCCATACTTTCGAACAAGTTCACGGGTTTCATTATCCTCTGCACACTGGAAACGAATACATCTATAATTAACAGGTCTGTTTGTAGACAGTGACAAATACATTTGTATGAAAATAATTTTAGAGCGTACATTTTATTCTAGCAATACTGAAACCTCTCCCCTGGATATCATCACTAGCTGTATTAGCCATGCCTTTGTCTGTGTACCAAGGGTGACAAGGCCGCTCTTTGACTTTGGTTAAAGTTAACACATCACAGACTTTTACCACAGGTAGAGGCAAGCTGCTACTAAAAGCTTCCACTGATAAGTGTCAAAGCTGTTAGTAATAACTTCAAGTTGACGGGTGTCAAATGTTTCAGGCGATATTGACCACTGTGTTAAAGTTTGTCATGCAACATTTTCCTTGCGTTTGAAATGATGTGTTCAAAATCAAAGGTAGTCAAAGGCAACTTGTAATGCAGCGCAAACCCTCTTCTCCTGTAAATGTAAGCAGGTAAAGTCTGATCTGCATTGCGCTTAACTCTGGTTTCCGTCATATTAAGCAACTAGGAGTATTTCTACTCCTCCCTGGATGGGATGCAAAGTCCATCGCAGGGTTACCCCACCTGGGTGAAGAGAGGCACTATGACTGTAAAGTGTCTTGCCCAAGAACACAATGCAGCGAGCCCTGCCTGGACTTGAACCTGAACTCGATCTGGAGTCCAGTGCACTTACCATTAGGCCACCGCGCCCTCGATCATAACTGTAACTCCCTGACCAGTAAATCTTTCATCGGAGCAGTCCTTACCTTAAAGATGGCACTGGCACAGTGCATCTGAAGTTCTTGATTTTCACTCTTCAAGTTTCTCACGAGGTCCTCGATCATTCCTTCAGTGCGAATAGCAAGCCTGTAACTGGCCTGCAAACAAAATGATTATTGACAACTTAGCTTGCAATGGTATCATTCTCTAGAAACAGAGCGGTTACCAAATACCGCAAAATTTCGGTAATGAGTCCTGGGCTTATATTTCATAAAACGATCTCTTGGTGGACCGGGCTTACTTTCGCGTTTCAAAATTTATTGAGCACATGCACTCAAACGACAAAAATTATACAGAGGGGGACATTGGGGTTTGCGGTATTGCGGTATTGGCCAATTTTTGATGCGGTATTTCGGTAATAATCTTGAATTGCGGTATTGCGGTATTTTCCAAACCTGCAGGATGCGTTTTCTTACGTTTTGGTCGACGATAGTCGGTATAAAAACGTATCCTTCACTTTTTTCCGACCATTTTTAGCCGTTTGTAACACAACACCGTTCGTCGTTCGCATCGCGCATGTAAATCGCATCTTTGTAACACAACACCGTTCAAAGGCAAGAGTCACGTTCGAGTACGTTTCATAAATATTTCACATAGTGAACTTGGGCTGCCTGTGGTTTCGGAAGAAACCTGAAAGAGCCTCATTTTGTTACACGTTTTTATCTACAATTTGACTGTTTTAAAGCCGTGTCTATGTTTTCACGCACCCAGCATTCGTTTTTGCCTTTATTTTTTGTCCTCGCGTCAACGAATCCGCCTGCTATATAGGCTTACTATGAAATTGCGGTATTTTCCGAATATTTTTGCGGTATTGCGATATTTTCCGATTTTTTTTGCAGTAATGCGGTGTTCAGCAACCCCCAATGTCCCCCTCTCTACAAAACGAGGCTTATAAATGAAGGATGTTAAAGTAAAAAATAAAATAGCTATCTTCAAGAGCTATAACTACACAGCAGGCTTCCGTTTTATTTGCGACTGAGATTTGGCTTGCTTAATTAGTTTTGGAAATGGGGAGGTTCCGTTGTTTGAATTTTTCTTTGGTAACTTTGGAAAGTAATTACCAGCTTGTTTTAATAGCAAACAGAGCCATACTAACCTCTGAGGCACACTCCTGAAGTGTTCCTACAACAGGGATGAGCATTGCTTCATTACTGGACTTGAGCAGCCTTGCCAGGAGAGGAATGCCGCCAGCCTTACGGATAGCTTGTTTGTTTTTGGTGCTTTTACTGCAGCTCCACAGAGCTAGCGCTCCACACCGAGCTACATCGGCTTCCAGATCTGATGCATTCACTAGGGTTCCACAGTCTAAGAGTGACACCTGTCAGTCAAAGTAAAAAACACTGTCACTTTCTTCTGCTGCTGATCTTATGTGGCAAATATTGGCTATAAGCTTTCGATCTAATTCTCTTCACTGTGAACCTCAGAGCATTTAAAGGAGCTTTAAAGGAGCTATGTCACGAGGATTTCGCAGATTTTTGGTCTAAACTGTTCTGAAATTAGTGGTAGACAACTTAACCCATGAAAAACATTGACTTTGAACATGTAAAGAAAGACATGACCTTAATTTGCGGATAGAAATCAAACTAAAGCGATAAATGTTGATTTTTTGACTACGCTTGGAAACAACTTAAAAAGTTTAGCCTTAATTTTTCAAGTTGCAATCCATTTCCGTCCAAGCCCTCCGCAGCCAAAGACGTTTGTCAACAGTTTCAGTGCTCAAATATAGCAATTGTTAATAAAAATGGCCCATTATTTTTTGGTTTCCTACGCCACAAATATAAATTTTGGCTGTTTGAAAATCTGTTAAAATCCGTGACAAAGCCCGTTTAAGAAAAACAATATATGCTTTTGAGGAAGTTAACATTTAAATATGAGAATCTCCCCAGGCACAGCTGTACTAACCAATTTTCGTATTCCCCCATATTGTCTTACAGTACGTCTTGCTCTTCTGAATTTAGCCACATGAGCAATGGTTTCGGCAGCTAAACATTTCAGCTCCTCATTACCTCCCAGGAGAAGTTTCACCATAGTCTGGAGACCTATGAAAATGAGAACACAATCCGAAACAGTTAAACTTTGACACAAAGTACTATACACTCACAGCGTTTATATAGCTTATAGTACGTTCATGCACATTCTCGTTTCCAGAGGCCGCAATCCTTCTGGTCTGCACCAGGAATCGAGACTCTGGCCACCTCCAACACGTACCGGAAGTCCGCGATTTACAGACTCATTGTCAAATCTGATTGGCTGAAAATTTCATGTATGCTCAGAAATTGGGAGCGGCTGTTATTGAAACCCCTGTGTCACCCGATCATTTCCTCACCTCCTAAGTCCGCAATGGCCTTTCTAATGAGAGAATTTCTTGAGATCTCTTTCAAAATCTTCAAAGATCCAATCTATAAGAAAATACGAGATATGCTATAGTTTCTCTCCTAATAAGTAGTAAAAGCAGAATAATGCTTATTGATTCTGTTCATCATAGTTACCTTGCACTTAATTTCATCAGTCTCAAGCAGGTTTATCAACACTTCCAGTCCACCAACATCTCTGATGGCCAGTTGGCAAGTCTCTTGTTGAAGATTAAAATCTCTCATGGCGCACAGAGCTATAATGGTAGCAGTCTGATTTCCACTCTACAATGAAAAAATTGTGAAAACTTATGTAAACTACTCGAGAAAATAAGAGCTGTGTTACAATAGTTACTTGTGTTAACAACCAAGAGGTAACGATACCATGGGTGATGGAAAATACCCACACAGTAAAAACATGTACCGTTAATGATCTAATAAATGCCCACTCTCAGATAGATGCCTCGTATCTAATAAGTACCCCATTGAGGTACAAAGTTTGTATTAGACGCTCCTTTGTAATAAGCGCCTGTGTCTAATAGATGCCGCCCCCACAAGAATTGCCTCAACCATTGAAGAGCCCAACGATGCAAACATGGTTGACCCCGATGACGATGAAGACATCGCTACTCACAAATTTTGTTTTTTATCTTACTCCACGAGCAAACTACGCATCTTATTTGTTAAATTGTTGGCATTGCTGCAGTTGAAGTGAAATAAATGCCTCTCTCTAATAAATGCCTCGTATCTATTTAATGCCCGTCCTAGGACTTCTAATATTTTATAGACACCTCAGGCAACTGTGTTATGTAATTGAACCTAAAAAAAATATCTGCCCCATATTTCAGTAAACTAACAAGCTTATAATTTTGGAGGGATCTGGAACATTGCTTTAATAAAGTGAGTAGGTAACTTGACTTCAGAATAACATCTGGATTTTTTATCTTTTAATACTTAATGAAATTTTTAATCTTCCACGATCACAGAACGAAAGACTGAAAAACATACTTGTATTACTTATGTCCTACCCCCTAAATACCGGCAAACCCTTTTTACTCTGCCCCCCCCCCCCCCCCCCCCTCCACCCCCACAAAAAAACACCACATCACAATGGTCACAATACATTACATACCTTCAAGTACTTGACAAGCTTCTGGATCTGCCAGTATTCAGATGGTAAATCAGCATTTGACTCCTGCAAAGATAATGTGCTTTATTAGAGTATTGCATTCTTGTTTTTGTATTTCACAAATGAATTTCACTGATGCCTGCTTTTTTCACATTCAAGCAAAAGAGAGGGCGTACAGGGGAGAGGGTGATATTAATTCTGTCATCATGCCAGCTAAGTGATTTGTGAAAAGTGTGTGGAAAGTGCGAGAAATTCGCTTGTCTCAACTTGTTTAGCATAAGCTTACTGCTTGTTTAGCCAGGGTAGTATTTGGACAAATACTGATTTCACTCTCTTTGCAGGTTTGTAGGACTTGACTGATATATCAACAGTATGGACTTCAATAGCATCTCACTACGTTGTACAACATAGCACATACATGTATATCTGTGGATTACCCATTACCTATTAGGAACCATCTGTGGCAGAGGGGGAAGGGGGGGTCTGAACTTCCCAGTTCCTGTACCTTTTACTCCCGAGTTCCCACTCCGTTCATAAGCGGTTCTCACTTCTTTGTGCTATCATTTTTACTGCAAGACGTGATTTGTGATCTCACTCTCTTTTCCTCCATATCTTTCCCTGTTTCTCTGATCCTGGTTCCACCCATTTCCTGAGCTCTCTTTTCTCCCACAGGGCTCCTACCAACCTTGGGAGTAACTATTCAGCACTCAGTTGATGTTGTGAGACTTCTCATTTTTTTCATACATGAAGTATAAATCACACTTAACATTTTTTTTTTCAAGTTAAAAAAAGTGTCAACAATAGGATTTGAACCCGGGCCGTCGGATTACCGCGCGGGAACTCTATCCACTAGGCTACCGACGACCAGCTGCAAGAAATCGTAAAATTTTGGCTATATATCCTAACCTCAATATAAAGCTAACCGCAAGCAAACTAAGCTGACCTAGGCTAACCGGAGTGCTTTTTAGGCTAAACGGACTGCTAGTAGGCTAACCGGAGTGCATAGTAGGCTAACCAAAGTGTATAGTAGGCTAACCGCAGTGCTAAATAGGCTAATCGGAGTGCTGTTTTGTATTCACTACATGAACTGAGTGTTGCGTGGTATAAAATGTCATGAGGTGTCTCCCTATTGTCTCCCAACATCAACTGAGTGCAGAATAGTCACTCCCTACCAACCTTACTCCAAGATTCCCACCCCCCTATAGCCCCCACCCCAACACTGAAGCTTTGCCTCCCACAAACAGAGGGTATGATAAAAAAAATCATAAAAATATGTTTCAAGGATGCAGAGGACCATGCAACGAATAATACAACTACTTGGCTTGTTTGTTCCCAGATCTCTTTTTACAAAATCAGTTTGTACCAGGCGCCACATTAAGTGTAGAGAAAACCAAATTGATTGCAAGGCTGTAGAAAATTTATTGACTAATAGCGCAAACTAACCTGCCGTCTGTCTTGACTCTCTTCTTCTTCCTCACTTTCTGATGAGCTTTCACTGAAGTCTTCCTCTATGTCGCCTTTCATCTGTGATCGTATTGAAATTCGTGTGGTCTTTCCAGCTTCTCTGAAAAGCAAAACAGCTTTGTGAGCTTATAAAAGTGCATTCATATATAATATTTGGTATTTTTTTGTAACCAGTGGCAATGATATAATATGTCAACCTCTTACAAAATTCTTACCCATCAGTGGAATTGTGGTAGTTTGTTCACTAAACCATTTTCTTATAGATCTGCAATTTTTACTTTGCTTGTGTTCTCTTATGAGAACACACAAGGTCTGTGACCAGACTAGAATTGTGGCAGTAGCTTTTCAGGCAGAGTATACGTAGTGTGGAACACCTCAAAAGAACAATAATGTCACCATACCTGCTTTTGGAATGCCTTGATGGAGGTTTCTTGTCTGGAGTACCTTTGCCCTTCTGTGGGTCTTTTTTGCTAAAATGATTCAAATACTTAGTAAGTACTCCATGGTACACTCATATACTACTTCTGTAACAATGGCCTTGTGATCTAAAATCATCTTTGATCTCTAGTTTCTCATCCTAAAATTTTTTTACTACTCTATAATGTCTGTAAGTTACACAAAATTAGTCTTCTAATGGATACTTAATTTTTGGCCTAAAGTTGTCAGCAAATATTTGTTGTAACTTAACCTAAACTGAAAAACCAACCTGTGCTAATTTTAACAAAAAATATATATATATATATAAAAAATGTCTAGACACAATTACAGTGTCGTGGAATTTGGATTTCTTGAGCCTCCCAGGGAAATTAAAATTGGGAGCTAAATCTGCTTTGCCTGACTATCCAAGAGAAATGAATTTGGGTCTGAGTTATTGTGAGGTTCAAGAAATTGAGATTCCACTACTGTAGAAGGATAAACAATTCACATTTAATTAGCCTGAATGAATAGCCACCAACACCATTTCCAATTCCAAGCCTTGCACTTGTGGCTTCTGAATTAGTGTAGGTATACTGTAAATGATCTAATAAACACCCACTCTCAAATAAATGCCTGTGTCTAATTAGATGCCCCTCCTCCCCAAGAATCGCCTCAACCACCGAAGAGGCCAACGATGCCAACATGGTTGGCCCTGATGACAATGAAGACATCTACACTGTATATCAAACTATGAACGACATCTGTGCAGATTGGATAAGTCTCCTATTCACAAACTTTGTTTTCTATCTTACTCTGGAAGCAAACTACGCACCTTATTTGTTTTTTTTTGACATCCTCATATCTATTTACAACGCCTCTCCTAGGACCACTTAAATTTAATAGATGCCCAGGGCATTTATTAGATCATTTACGGTATGTCATGTGTAAAGCTCTGGATGTACAGTACTTACTCATCCTCTCCAACCAGGTCTTCACCAAATTCAATGTTGATGTTTTTCCATCGTGGTGATGACTCGTAGGTTTTCCCTCCTTTAGTTCCTTTCTTCTTGTGTGTTGCTTTGCTGGCTTTTGTCTTGGTTGCAGCACTAAAATCAAACAAACAGGACATTGAATTCATGTACACTAGTTCATAATTTATCCATGGCAGGTTCCAGGTACCCTACCCCACCTGCGCTAATACTCTAAGTGCAGGATTTATTGATACCGGCATTTGTATTCCAGGCTTGAGTGGGGAGAACAACTGTGAGAGTAAAGTGTAACCCTGGTCACCATATTATCAGAACTAAGTGTATGGCAAGCAGTTACTGCTTTAGAATAATTTGTGTTTGTAGTTTGCATACATGACTTACTTTTGTTGATTTCTAGCCTCCACTCCATCAGCAGCTTCTTCTCCAGCAGATCCATTTGTTTCTTCCTCCTTCACGTTGTCCTCAATCCTCTCAGTTTTGTCTTGCTTCACTTCAGATGAGCCGTAATATGCAAACTCCTGCAAGCAATGTCTCAGTTAACAATGAAGAAAGCCTTGTCTTATCACCTTAGTTTTACAGCCATTATTCTTTGGCCCACGCTAAAGCTACATATGCAAAGGTTAGGCTATCATGGAGCAGGCATTGAAGGGGATCAGAGTTTACCACATGCAGTTCAACCTGCAGCTTAGTTATAAAATCAAACCACATGTACAAGAGGTACAAAATGTAAAGAAATACCTTCTTTTCAATAGTAGAGGCAAACTGTGGACTCTTAGCCTTCAGCAGAGCTACAAGTGTAGGGTACACATCTCCTTCTCGTTCATAGTTGACTTGCCCTTCTTGTGTCAAGCCTTTGTTCAAAAAGTAACCTGCAGTGTTGGCTGTGATTGTCAGCTTGTCGGCGTCAAATGGCTTCACATCTAAATAGCTGATATCGCCGTGTACCTGTTGCCAAGGTGGAGCATGGCAGCCATTGCTGAATTGGTGATCTGCCAACACAGATAGTAAACTGCTTTTAGCCCAAACTCAAAATAGTCTATTAAAAAAATAGCTAGAGATAAAGGCCATGTTCATTTGAAGTTGAGCTAGGTACATGAGTGTTTTACTATACATAGTAAAATTAAATAAAATAGTAAAAAATTAGTGAATTTAGGAATATATAAAATACAATCATGAAGTCTGACTAATTCTTCTTTCAATAAATCCTATATTAAATTGAAGCCTGAATGAAACTTACCAAGCGTCCATTCAATATACTCCAGACACTTGCCTTCCTCACCAGCAAAGGATTTCAAGAGCTCATAATCTGCCTGTAGATGACAAAAGTATAACAGTTGATTCAAGCATAATTGCTCTCTGTTTTCAACAGGAATTGCGGATAATTAACAATTATCCTACGAAATCGCGCGGAATATCGTCTGATACTTAGCTGACGAGGCCGTAGGCCGAGTTGGCTAAAATCAGACAATATTCCGCAATATATAGAGTCGAGAAATGATGAGAAAGGTGTCAGTGACACAACAAGGCATATCAAAAATGAAGAAACATAATTTTTAATTTTTATTATCAATTTTATAACAACAAAGTATATTCATAGCTTTTAACTGCATGGTAACTTAACATTTTTTAAGAAACAAGTATCAAAGATGCCTTGGGTAGAATGCATTTCCTTCCAGCAGAAGGTAAATTTAATTTTTTTTAAATTTTTTTAAAAGAACAAGGAAATTAATAAAATGTAATATAAAGCTGACCATACAATGACAATAATTACCTGCACAGCACTGGGGTTAAGTCTGACTTCCCTGCAAGAAAGATTTCCATGATATTAGTTTGAATCCAGCAACCCACTGATGCAGATTAAGGTCTCAGGGTTACGTATGCTAAAACAGTTAGATGGGTTCGCTTTCAGTTTCTATTTAACGGTATAGCTACGGGCTTTTGACCCGTGGCCCTTGAGGGCGAGGGGTCTAATTGTTTTAGTATCACCCAACTTAAGTCGGACAGAAAAAGCAATAATAAAGTTAGCAAATGTACGTTGAAGAAAGATTTATTTGGGAATAAAATGAAAGAAAGCGTCACAAATTTCGCTACTCGATGACTATTACTAATAGTCCTCTAGTAGCGTAGCCAATCAAAATGCAGGATTTGCATTAGTCCACTAGTTGGGTGATACTAATAGCCGATAGAAACCTCAAGCTTGCCATGCATCTAACTGTTAAATAGAAGGCTTTCACCGAGTGGGCATGCCAGGTTTCTGTTCATCATTCTCAAAAGGGATAAAAACAGAAACATTAATCAATAAGCTCTAGAAACTAACTCTCCCCACAGAAGGGATTGGAAATTCCAGGGAGCAGGTGGGGGGGGGGGGGGGAAGGGGGGAGGGGGGGGGGGATTAAGCCCTGCAGGCCAAACAAGGTCAGGATGAGAGTTGATGATCAGTGTTCAAACTCTCCCAATCCTTTGGCCTCAAACTCTCATGCACTCTTATCGACTTTGAACATGCTTAGCTTTTTCAGGAGGGTCAATGAATGAGTTTTCTCTTTCTTTCTCTCACTATTGATTGACTCTCAACGACGCTCATTCTTGTTTGGCCCGAGTTTGGTGATAGTTGATGAGAGTTAACAAAAACTCTCATACAAGTCAACTCTCATCCTTGTTTGGCCCAGGCTTTATACAATCTAACTGCTACAGTGTAGATCAAGTTGACATACTTGGCAATGGTGTTGTGGGATTGTACTAGAAGTTGTTTATCCATTTCATTGATCAGAAGTGACAATGTAAACCTGGCCTCCTGTTCATCAACATTCTCAGAAGAGTCATCGCGTGCTTTGCTAAGGTCGGCATGTGCCTTCAGCAGAGGTCTGTCATTACTGTTAACTGCGGCATATGCAGCACCCATAACATTTACCATAGGATCTTGATTTTCTAAAGAAATAAGACAGAGCATGACACCATCGATCAAAAGTATGCTCTTTTTCGGGAACAAATTTTAATTTATGGACTTTACAGTGTACTTCAGATAGATAATCAGAAATCTAGGAATTTATTTAATAAAGGGCCACATGTACAGTAATTGTGGTAATAATTGTTACCTTCTAGGCAAGCCTGAGCTTCCTGGCATTTCCTTTCTCCTGCAACTTTCAAGACATTGCCAATCTGCTCAAATGTCCAGACTTTCATGACAAAATCCTCACCGTCCTGAAGGAAAATTTAAATTATTGTGTGCTTAATTCATCACAGGATAATAAGACAAATTTGCATAACTCTAAACAAAGCAACAAAATCATTCAACCACTGACAAAATACAATTGATCACCTTATCCATAGTCAGGAGGTGTTCTCCATTTGGAGTTTTTGCCTCTGACTTAACGTCACTGTTGCTATGAAAGAAAAGAAAAAAAAGCTGAGGTAGTCATATTAAGGTATCAGTATATCCCAAAATTCATCATTTTGAAGAAAATTAAAACATGTTTCACTATTAAATTTTTTCAAATAGTATTGTGTTGTGCAATTACTGCGAACGACAAGTAAAGCAGCTCCAAAGACAGATGGTCATTTGGGGTATACTCGTACCTTTAAAGTGCTGATGAAGATTTGCTTATTGAATTACTGGTATCATTAAGTATATGAATTTTTTTTCAAAGCTTCTCGGTAGAAGAAAGACCTGTGCAACAATTTGTTAAAAGCTCTTTAATTTCTAAGAGTCTGCTTTTCTGTGTAATTTGTATAACAGTTTATATAACATGTCTAACATTGTATAACATGTACAATTGTATAACATTGTATAAAATGTATAACAGTTGCCACTGACAATAACTCAGTAAATCATCAATCTCAACATACGTTATCTGAAATCCCATTGATCCAAAGTTCAATTCTCCAAAGTTTTCAGGTTTAAGAGTGCTATGCCATTTAAAAGGCTCTTTAAGTATGGTTTCAGCCTCCCGAGGATGTGAACTCACAAGCGCCTCAACCTGTTTAACGATGTCATTCAACAGTGCTTCATTTTGAGGTGTGAACTCTAACTTTCCCTTGCCATGCTCACTAACAGAAGTTCCATGAGTGTGGCTGGAAATTGTCGCTCCCATGGCTGATAAGTAAAAAGGGAGAAAAGTCAAGAGTTAATATAAGTGAGCTTAAGTACATATACATGAAGTAGTCCACACAATAATGATAGAGTAAATATTCGAGCCTGGTGGCCCATCTGAGGCCAGAGCATTAAGTGGGGTGGTATTTCATGGCATGGTTACCCCAATACCTAATTTGTACTCCTGGGTAGACTCTGAGAGAGGCACCATGAGAGTAAAGTGTCCCTTGCCTAATAAAACACTGTGACCCTGGCCAGGACCTTAATCCAGACTGCTAGATCTGGAGTCCAGTGTGCTACTCATAATAGCCCACGGCACCTTCTCCACACCATAATAGTACTGGCACTCTCGAGATCTGGCTTCTGGGCCTCAGCCGGGCTTCTCAAAGCACAGTTAATTATAAGCTTATGTCCATGATAATAATCTAATGTAGTCTATTGTAGGTTAAATATAACAAATCACTGTAACCATCTGTACAGTGTACACTAGCTGTATATTTGGATAAATTAAGATGATTTTATCTTTAACATGGAATTATGAGGACCTTATCAACCTTTCCAACTATGTCACCACAAGTTGAACTTAGGATCCACATTTAATTTGTAGATTAACTGTACTATTAAATTTGATGTTGAACGTGAGAGGTACAGCACTTGGTTCTGGTTTCAGCATTTCGGTTTAGGCATATCAAAGGGCACTAGAAAACTTTTTAGGCAACGTGCTAGTGGGAACTTGAAATCATTACTTGCCATCTTTTCAGGCTACTGAAACTAGAATACAGTTATATTCTACCTCAGTACTACCGCACTTTTAGCTCTGTTTGTGCAAATTCGGCATGTCCACTGTCATCTTTGCTGCTAACAACGACTTGAAATAAAGTATTCCATTCACAGCATGGTTGCTGCGATAATGATTCTTGCAGGTAACAAACAACTGCACGTAAAAACCGAAACAATCTTGTCGTCAACTAGCTACATGTAAAGTTCTGCTCATATAGTGTATGTACACCAATGGAAATATTATGAAATGCGTTTCAAATAAGCCGCTAATAGAATTATCATTAGAATTATTATTATTTCCAAACGTATGGAGTCAAAATTCACTAGTCATTGTAAGACTTAAATCAAGAAAATCAAGTAAAAAAGCTACGCTACAAGTGGTAGTTTTAATGTTAAAATTTTCAGCATTGACAACAAACAAAATACATATAAAAGCCACATTAAAGTGCCCATTTAAAATTAAGCTCAAGCGTTATTATTCTTATTGCAGAAATGGTCAAGATATATAAAGATTTATACTTGTACAATATACACAATATTTATATTTGATCATAATACAAATTAATTCGACAAATTAGTTGGACTAAGTTGATCTTTTGCCTGGGAAAAGTTTAAGCAAAAACGCATTTTACTGAATGATGCGAATAAAATAACTATCCTTTTCCACTATATTTAATTATTTAAGCTTACCTTTAGCCTTGTATCATAAAATATTAAATCTTTTACTCGGTTCCCTCGCTTGTTATTTTGCAAACTCGAGTTATTAGTCTTTCCCGCACTGACTCATGTTGTCATAGCAACCCACACAAACTCCAATGGTGGGAACCGCTGACTGTTTGATTCGCGTAAGGAAGGGTTGCGTGACGGAGGAACGAGATACATCGAAAGAAATATTTTACAACAAACGAAAGATTGTAGGTCTTGTAGGATAGGTGAAGTTTGCCTTAATTTTATATGAGTAGAGTATTTCATGCCTACCGTTTTCCATTAGGCTTCCATTAGGAGCATATTGCGAAAAATATATCTCGGAATAATTTCGGAAGCAGTCGGCATGAATTTTTTATAAAAGAAAAAGGCTATGGGTACAAAAGATATAAATTTTAGATCTAGCTTTTTCAAACTCAATAATAATTCATCAAGTTAAAACAAAGAAAACCATAACTGTGACGAAGGTTTGGATACCCGGTCTTAATTAGCATAGGGGGGGGGGGGGGGGGAGGGGGGTGGAGGGGGGGATAAGTGGAATAAAAAAACGTTTGGAAGAGAGCCACGCCAGTGTTGAAAGAAGTCATAACAAAGCAACACTTAGCCCAGTTCAGTACTGTCATTCAGTAGAAGGGATCATGAATGATCCTGTGGCTGCCGCGTTCTTTGTTATAACAACACGCGCATATCCCCGGGTTGAGGTTAAGTTTATTTGTCTGTCCTATAGCTATCTTGTTAGAGTGTTTATGAGAACTTTTTCAATGTATTTTGCACTTTTTCGATGTATGCGAATCGACCAAGATCGTGTCGGCGAAACGACTTCGATGTATGCGAATCGACCAAGACCTTGTATGCGAAACGACCTCGATGTATGCGAACCGACTTGTATGCGAAACGACTTGTATGCGAAACGACCGGCTTCCCTCCCGTTCCCGTAGTCAAACAACGTTTGTAAGTATCTTTAGTTGTTATTTTCTGTTATGCTTTTTATCTTGTCAATTTCAGTCGTTAATTTAGTATTTTTATCGTAAGTTGTAATTTTGTTATTTCCTTTAGCAACCGCATTTTCATCGCATTTTCGTCGCATAATCGTTTACTTCGTGTGGTTTTTACAATGTTTGCGTGTGTGAACAAGTTTTGACTTCTACAGATCCATCAAAATTTTGCAGTGCTCTCAAAATTAGGCTTCTGCTCGAAATGCTCGCAATATTTTAGTGGGTGCTCGTTTGCTTGTGCTCGCATGTTCGGTTTTTAGTGGGTGTAGTGTTTTGAAAGTGTTCGTTGTTTAGAAGGCTAGCTTTTGTCATTGCACCTGCTCGCAAAGAAAAAAGATGTGCTCGCATGCTCGCAAAGACTATTCAATACCCTAGAAGAGGGGGCTTATATCCGGTGGGTTTATAACTGGATGTATTTTTTTTTTGTTTCGAGGTAGATGGACTAGAAAGGTGAGGGGGGGGGGGGGGGGGGGGAAGGCTTATAACCGGAATTTTACGGTATTACGTCTAACGAAACAACTTGTGTTTTAAGGAGAGAGGGGTGGAAATTGCGAGGATAATCGATACTAAGTGGTGACTTAATTTTTGGATAAAAAAAGTAATAATAACTTCAACTTCAAACTTCAATACGTAGGTTTACAAGTTTAAGGGAGTTGAATATTGGGAATTGGCATTTTGGGAATAATTCGCGCCAGTGTATAGCTCTTGCGCCTGTCCTTAGCACCGTATTTTCTGCATAATTATGACCCCCGTAGTTTTTGCATAACTATTTAGTTTAAATTTGGAAATACCAAGAGTCCCCTTAAGAGGCTTTGGGGAGATGGTAGCATTTGTGTTTTAGTCATGGCGTGCTGGGCCGGGAACAATATACATTTCTCAGTTGACTTGGTTATGTTTCCCATGGAATCTCATGACAGAGTACGTACCCAGCAAACAAAACAAACGATAGATTAGAACAAACATTCGTTGTGATCAAACTCCAACGGATGAACAATGTTAACTCCCAAGGACAGGAAAGCGCACACAAAGAAATCATTGGCTAGAACAAAAAAAAAAATTCTTCTCGCACGATTCGTTTCAAACACATTCATCGAAAACATTTTGAGACGAGTCCTGCAGTGATGACCCTTTCTCATTTGATGCCGTTCTTCCCTCGTCTTAGCGTTATTTGCTCTGCAACCTCTTTTTCCACAAGATTTTCGAAGTAAATTTATCGCCTTCCTCCTTCAGTCATCTGACAGAATTATCTCTCTTCTCTGCAGTAGGTCCTTCAGTGGATGGGGCGAAAAACACAAAAAAAGCGCTACTACTTTAGCCTCTCCCCATTTCCCAGCTCGTCCGAAAAAAAACTAACAGAGACCTCTGCGGAGGAGAGAGCAGAATTATCGAAACATGAGGCACACTGAACATCGATCTCAAAAGCTTTTGATAATGCATGCGTCCAAAAGTATGTCTTGCACCGGTAGAAGGGATTTACGTTTTTCCGTGTTCTGTGCGTGTGAGAATAGATCGATTTAATTTTCTTCCACTTATTTCACCCATCTTCACATATTCCTTACCATTCCAATTCAGTAACATTATTTTTATATTGTCGTGGTGCAAGCGTAAGTTCATTGCAAAACCCTTTCTTTCTCTAAATTAAGCGAAAGACGCTATAAATAATTTCATACCTTTCCAGAAAATAACTCAGAACGAGAAGAAAACGTAAATTTTGTGCTGTGAAATATTGAAAATAACTGCATGAGAGTTGAAAGTGGGGTTTTATTTGTGACATCGGCATACGTATGCGGTACTGCTCAATAGCTTTCATTTTAATTCAGTTTTACTGGGACCTTTTTCCACGCATCCACAGACTAAAACGTAAATGAATGTGTTTGCGAAAATGTTAAGATAAAATTTAATCGGAGAGATTTTTACCAATCGCCGCTTTTAGCTGTGTAAAATTTCACAGAGAAATCACTATGGAAATACCGCTATCAAGGGAAGCTTTGAATAACCTGTGGCAGTCTACTCCATCTAAGGCGACATTTTTTTAAAAGTTTTCTTGAGAAAGAAGATTGAGGTTGTTTTGTCAATTCCGGCCGAGTTTGCGCCGCTCCAGAGGTAGTTGTCATTGTATCAAATATATTGTCGTGGTGCAACGCAAGGTTATCGCAAAATCCTTCCTTTTTCTAAATTAAGCTAAAGACGCTAAAAATAATTTCAGACCTTTCCAGAAAATAACTAGGAAGAGAAAAGCGTAAATTTCGGTCTGTAAAATGTTGAAAAACAGTGAAAGTTGAAAGTGGGGCTTATAGACTTTGCAAACATAGACTTTATTTAAGCGTTGGAGTATTTTGCTAGGGATAGCTAATTGGGGACACTAACATAAATACAAAGTATACTTCTAAGCGTTATCTATAGCTTTAAAGCCCGTTAGAACTGCGATACTGCCCAGTAGCCTTTATTTTAATTTAGTTATACTTGAAGCTATTTTCCACACGTCCACATAATAAAACTTCCATATTTCCTTGTTAGCAATAGTAAAATAACTATTTTAAGAAACACGAAACAATGCCTTTCAAAAGTTAAATTGATCTGATAGCGAAGAAAATATTAAGAAGAATTTAATCAGAGTGATTTTTACCAATCGCAGCCTTTAGCTGTGTAAACTTTCACAGAGAAATCACTTAACTATGCAAATACCGCTATCAAGGGAAGCTTTCAAGGCCTGCGGCATTCCCACATTGTGACAATGTTTTCCACCAGCTGCTTTAAGCTGCCAAACTTAATTATACACGAACATATACTTTTGACATATGATATGATACGATACGATATATGATATGATATGATATGATATGATATGATATGATGTGATGTGATGTGATGTGATGTGATGTGATGTGATGTGATGTGATGTGGTGTCATGATACGATAACTTTATTTTCACACGGTATTTCCATCAGCCTTTCTAAAAACTATTATTAAATTACTACCTACCTACCAAACTACAAGTATAACAGAATGAAAATTCAAAGCAATAGACGCTGATGTTCTTGGAAGCCGTGTTTAAAAACTTACCTTATGAAAAGTGTGGCGACTGAACTTTCAACTTCACTCAACTTAACTAGCATCTACGTTGTAGTCCCGGTAAATAAGAGTTACTGAAAATTACTCTCGAAATAACGGACTTTCCTTATATTTTGCAACCAAATTATGGTCTCGATGGTGTCCGTTTAAGACTTAGAGTGGCAGTGAATTCTAATTCAAAAGCCGTCATTCTCTTCTTTAATAGCGAGCTGTTGAGTTTGCGTAAAAGTGCAAAGTTTGTGAAACTAAAATTTCTTAAGTTTAAGTTAGTTCAAAGATTTGTGAAGGAGGATAGCTTTTACGAATAAGACAGATAGTTTTGAGATTTTTATTTGTATGGTCATTAACCGTGTATCTGAAACTAAACTATTATGTCTGCCTCTGTGCATACAAGTCCACGCTGGCAAGTTGTTTAAAAAGTGTTTAAAAGTTAGTATTCGCTTTAATTTAAGAATAAGACTGATAGTTTTGAGATTTTTATTTGTGCAGTCATTAACCGTGTATCTGGAACTAAACTATTTTGACTGCATCTGTGCATACAAGTCCACGCTGGCAAGTTGTTTAAAAAGTGTTTGAAAATTAGTATTGGCTTTAATTTAAGAATAAGACTGACAGTTTTGAGATTTTTATTTGTGCGGTCATTAACCGTGTATCTGAAACTAAACTATTTTGATTGCATCTGTGTTTACAAGTCCACGCTGGCAAGTTGTTTAAAAAGTGTTTGAAAATTAGGATTCGTTTTATCAAGAATAAGACTGACAGTTTTGAGATTTTTATTTGTGTAGTCATTAACCGTGTGTCTGAAACTAAACTATTTTGACTGCATCTGTGTATACAAGTCCACGCTGGCAAGTTGTTTAAAGAGTGTTTGAAAATTAGGATTCGTTTTATCAAGAATAAGACTGACAGTTTTGAGATTTTTATTTGTGTAGTCATTAACCGTGTGTCTGAAACTAAACTATTTTGACTGCATCTGTGTATACAAGTCCACGCTGGCAAGTTGTTTAAAAAGTGTTTGAAAATTAGTCTTCGCTTTAATTTAAGAATAAGACTGACAGTTTTGAGATTTTTATTTGCGTAGTAATTAACCGCGTGTCTGGAACTAAACTATTTTGTCTGCATCTGTGCATACAAGTCCACGCTGGCAAGTTGTTTAAAAAAGTGTTTGAAAATTAGTATTCCTTTTATATTAAGGATAAGACTGGCAGTTTCGAGATTTTATTCTGGTCATCAACCGAGTGACTGAAACTTACTATTTTGACTGCATCTGTTTATACAAGTCCTCGTTGGCAAGTTGTTTTAATAGTGTTTCAGAATTAGTATTTGTTTTATATTTTTGCCTGAGTGGTTTTAAAAGTAAATTTAAACATCAATTAGTCAAGGCAATCACGGGTTTTAGCATAACATATCAAATGTTTCCACTTAGTAAGTTTACATTGCAAAACTCCCACAGCGATTTTGCCTAAAATCTTCCCACGGTTTTCAAAAGGCACTTAACTGAAAGATCAACACATTTCAATCAAGGATCTTTAAAGAGAACGCCGTGATGCAAAGGTTTGTCAGTGATCCGGCGGCACAACTCGGAGAAGAGTGTCCTACGATAAGTACATATTGAGCTTCCGTATCACAGGTAAGTGCAAAAGTGGAGTTAACTCATGTATCAATTATCTTTTCTTTCGGTGGCGACGGTCCATCCGAGCTCAAACAAAATATTTAGAAGCCAAATCTTGTGTAACTCTAATATTAGTAAAAGAGGCTCCACTATACTTTTTACGCGAAGCGTGTTTGATTATTTTCTCATTCGTAATTCCTAATTTTAAAATCATTTACGTACTCGTGAATTTTTGACTTAAACGTTAAGGACAGTGCCTGCTAATACGAGGTATTTTTGCCCGACCGATGACTATGCAGATAAATTAAATGCCACCAAAGGCTATTTAAGTCAAGTAAGAAAACTGGAGGTAGCCACGCAAATTTTCGAGATGATTAGCTTTCGAATCTGGACAGAAGTGCCGACGTGGCATTTAGAAAAACGTTAATGTAAAGAAAATCTCCTTACAAATTCCATTTGGTTTTTCGCAAACAAAATCAACATTAATTATAACAATCTTAAAAATAACTAACAAATATTATCTTTGAAACTGCGTAATCCACGTTTTTATTGACAAAATGATTGCATTTGAGCCATCTTTGACTCTAGCAGCTCTCACTTGCATGGCCAGAAAAACAGCTCAAGCAGTTTTTACACTAAATGACAAATTAATCATGTGTTCTATAGATTTACCATTTCCATTTCCAAGTTCTATGGGATTGCTTTTGGGGTCTTTTGCGTTTTTCCTATCCCCTCCATATCGAGTAAAAATATGTGTCTCGCGCAATGCGTGAATTCGGTCTTGTCGCGTAGCCGCTTTCATTCGGCAGCGTTAATTGAAATAGCTGTTTACGTGTCTTCATTTGTAAAGTGACAATTTGCGAATGATGTGTGTCATTCACTAAGTCTTACGAAGCATCATATTGACGACGGCAACGCCGAGGACAACGCCCAGTGAAAAATGAATTTATATTTTACTCTGGAATCTCGCGATTATCCAGATGTATTCAGTGTATCTATTGGTTCAGGAAGTAGCTCCAGCTGAATATGTAAAGAGAGCGTTCAACCCCAAATAGAAATACGATCACGTCGTTCACGTTCTCCGGAATCTAATTATTTTATTTATTCAAATATTTATTTATTTTGTTTTAGTTATTTATACATTTATTTATACATGGCAAAATCATCAGGTACATACTTTAAACTTTAATAAAAATTATACTAATAAAATTAATACTAATTAATACTAATAAGTATTAAGTAAGTACTAATAAACTAATCTATGCTAAATATTTATTAATAAATATTTATCTAGTAAATCCTAATGTAAACATTAACCCAACCCTGTTTTCAATGAGTGTACCGTGTCTCATTTTGTAATTTACAATGTTGCGATTTCAGTAGAAATTTTGTACGCAGATTTGGTCATTTCACGTTGTTGTTTTGCAGAGAACGGCCAAGAAATGTACCAAGATTTAAAACGCACGCGCAATGCTATTGTTCTGCTCATTAAACCTTTCGTTTGGTGAAGTTTTCGTTATAGTTTGTGTTTACAAGTAAATCGGGTCACTTATGTGTGTCCATGGCCGACACAAGATGCAGGCGTGTGGGTTGTCATGTTTCTTATCTCGAAGTTCTTAACAAATGTTATATTGAGACGCCAGAACTGATTTAATTCGACTGTGATTATGTGCCATTCAAAATAGACGTGTTCAATACGGGCAGGAACTCTTATTAAAAACCGTTACTGGTTTGCAAATTCGTATCGCGTGTTGGAGATTGAAAATATAATCAATATGGCCACAAAACCAGATATTGATAGAGATGACAATCACAGGCTGAATCAAGTTGAAGGTTGTTTGAATTTTGGCGATTTTCGCTTGTTTTGTTGTTATTTTTGTAAAACAACGAGCAAAACCAGTTTATTTGAATCATTACTGAAGCTGAGTAAAAAATGCCCCAGTTGAAGCCATTAACAGTGGTTCTATCTGGGCACTTGAGACCGCACGAAACGTTTATCTGCAAACCTTTTAGTAATATTATTTTACTCACAGATGAGGATTATTTAGCTCTTGAAAACTTTGATAAAACACTTCAACTGGAAAGGGTCAGCTTTTGAGTGCCGTCAAAGGGACTCATTATATATAGCAATATAAAGTAGAAATAAGTTCAAACCGGTTCATATTTAGTAGTGTGCTTTCACTAACACTTTAAGTAATTGTGAGGCTTGTATTACTGCAAAAGCGTGGATGGTAAGCTCAAATATCTCTTTCTTTTGTATTTTCAAAAACGTAAAACTCCAGCAAAATTGAACAGGTGTATAAAGCGTTATAAACCATCTGTTTCTCATGTGATATTTTTTCCTTAAAGAGTTATCATGGCGGATATGAAGTTAGCGCTATTGGTTCTGCTGATCATGGTAGCGGTGACACCCATTACACCACTGTGTGACTCATCACGGCCGAGTGTCGTCTCATGGCATAATACATGGCACCAGTCATTCTACGCCTATTGCAATTCAGGTGAGATGTTCATTTATATAAATATATATATATATATATATTCTGCTTGGAGTGAAGTTATCAGCCTTTGTCACGAATATTACAGTATTATGAAGCTTGGCCCTACACTGAGATGTGACTTTACATAAAAAGCTTTCTGATTTTGGTAGCATGAAGTGACTCGGAGTAATTCCACTCCCCGTGGATAGGATGCTAGTCCATCGCAGTTACCCTTCCCTCTGCCCCAAACATATCGTCAGGTTGCGCTTAACAATATTCCCCACCCTTTAATACCGCTGAGCGGAGAGAGGCATTGTAAGAGCAAATAATCGTGAACAAAACCGCAACCAATCACCTCGGCCCGGCTTGTACCAGACCGCTCAAACCGGTGTCCAGCGTTCAAGCCCGTGGGGTTTTATTTGAGGATGGAGTCTACTGTCAGAGGGCGTGGCGGTTGTTTTTCGGTCCGGGTGCACAACACAAGTCATTTTCTATTTGGATAGCTTTGCTTTCAAAACCAGCTCTTGGAAAGTGACAACCTTTCGTGAAAACACGCTCAGAATAAACACGAAACAGCCCCCATTCAAGTGGTACCCACGCAAAAAATAATCACTGCGCCCTAGTTTAATTAAGATTGCAAATGTTCTCAATGAGTTTATTGTTATATACTTTAAATTTTAGATCGGTTTTTGAGCCATTGGATCTCGTATTACCGACGATGCCAAAGAGATCGCCTCTATCATTTGCGCTGCCGTACTGGACCTGCTCCATCCCCTTACATTCAGCACTGTAGTTGGACTGGCTACTTGAACGCTCCCACGCAATCCTATTTCAAAGGGTGTACCAACAATGGATACATTGCTGGAGTAATCAGCACTTTTGATTCTGCCACGAGCGACCGCAAGTACTGTGAGGGGAGGGGAAGGGCATATTCTTGGTTTTCACGTGACGTCATCAAAATTAAAAAATCCAGAATCCCTGAATTTTATCGATCACTGGTTATTAGATGTACTTAATATATATATATATTGTTGAAGGTTTTTAGCTCGATAGCGTCCACCGTCTTTAAGATAGAGCATTTTGAATTTTGCAGTTTAACGCCACACGACATCAACATGGCCGCCAGAAGGCTGTCACGTATGTTTAAAAAATGCCTCTTCCTGTGATTTTTAACAATCTGGACAGCTGAAGTTTCGCGAGAAGTGTTTTTGTGAATGTTTACTTGTTCATGAGGGTGAACTGACAGCTTTTTATGGTAGAAGTGAATTCCAGATGTTTTCACTGATTTCCGGCCGCCATGTTGGTGCCCCTCTGCATGGGCACCAAGATGACGTTTCCATACTGTGCTCTAGTACAAACCCGAGACTTCGACAAGCAGAACATCTGGTAATTTTCTACAACCTGTAATATTCTTGATTTTTTTTTTGGACTCAATAATTTTGGATTCACTTTTTTTGCGGCGTGACAGTGAAAACCAGCAACAAGTCCTGAGCCTCCAAACTTTGTTATTATAATGATGCGCGTCTCACCGTACCGAAGCTGGTACGCGATTGGCTCTTTAAATGAGCCAATCACAGCCTTATTCTTATTGTCATTCAAATTTGCGCCTTGGACGTCTTTCATTTTCATTTGTGATCAGATCAGAAGGAAATCATCAGAAAACTGTCAAAAGATGTCAAAAACTCAATCAAAAACACTTTCGAGTCGCAACGGTTCAGCGTGTATAACTACATGTTATTTTGTAATTAAATCCCAGCTTACAACGGCTTTTCTATTTAATACATAGTATTGACCAAATCATACACGGACGTTTGCTCACTCTTAGGTCATTTGTAAACTTTTAGGTGTTTTGGTACAACAAAATTTGCAGTATGAATATACTTTAGTGTTAACTTGTAGCTACTATATAGTTGACACATGAATTAATTTTGCGTTTTACAGGCTTCGTCTTCGTTGTTGCCGGATCTGGGGTTACAAACCGGGACAAGGTTATAAACAGTACGTCAAGACACATTGCCTGGCCACGGGATATCAAAACTACTTCGGCCAGACTGTTTTGAACTATCAAGTTCCCCTGGGCTACACCTTAACCGGAGTGGGAAGCTATTACTCGTCATTGTAAGTGTAAAAAAAACATGATCCACTTACCAAAAATGAAAAACCGAAAACAAGTGTCGAGAAGCGAACAATACTGCTTTATAGCTTTCATTTGAATGCATGGTCACATATTAGGGTTCCATCCACAGACTTAAAAGTTAGAACCATATTGAATAGCATAATAAACAGTACAGTATTCAGGAGTATTTTATTCAGGAGTTTTTGATTTAGGAGGCAGCGTGGCCTAGTGGTTAGGGCGCTGGACTTGTAATCCAGAGGTCCAGGGTTCAAACCCTCCTCTCTGCCACTAGATGGATTTGTCTTCGGTTGTCCCGAATTCAACTCCTCCACACTTAATATATATCCAACTGGTCAACCTCCTGCCAGTTGGGATTTTTAACAAGTTTCTGTTTGATTTATAATATTTGTTTCACTATTTACGGTGTCCTCAATTAGTACAGCCGTGCTAAATACATTAGGGAGTTTAAGAAACCACGACGGCGACGCCGAGGACAACGTCGATTAAAAAATGAATTATATTTTAGCTACGAATATCGCGATACTCGAAAGTCATTTAGTTTGTTTCTCTCTGTCAAAACTATCTCAAAACTAAATCTGGAACACAGCGATAAATTCGAAATAGAAATTTAAAAAGTTAGCTGTCGTGGTTCACGTTCTCCAGGCAACGCAGAATTTGGTCATTTCACGTTGTTATTTTGCAGAGGACGGCAAAGAAATGTACCAAGAATCAAAACGCACGTGCACAGCCATTGTTCTACTAATTAAACCTTTTGTTTAGCGACGTTCCCGTTGCCGTTGCCGTTGTGGTTTTCTTAAACTCCCTATTGTTTTTTTTACCGCATGAAAGTACTGCTCAATGGCTTTCATTTGAATGGTCACATATTAGGATTTCCTCCTACTGACTTAAAAGTTAGAACCACCTTGTACAGAATAATAAACAGTACCACATGAAAGTACTGCTCAATAGCTTTCATTTGAATGGTCACACACTAGGGTGTCATCCACAGACTTAAAAGTTAGAACCACCTTGTACGGCAAAATATACAGTACCAAATAAAAGTGATGCTCAGTTAACTTTAGCCAAATGCTAATTATGGCGTTATGTCAAATGTGAGAGATATATCTTACTGGTATATCGATCTAACTGGTATTTCTCCCGCAGCTTAAGAGACCGTCGTTGGCGATTCCAGATCTGCAAAATGAGCAACTAAAGAACGAAGTCACAAGTGCAAGGCCTTAAAGTGTAGAATCATAGGCGGTAAAATTAATTTGTTTTATTGCACAAAGTCGTGAGCCCAGTGAGACCAGTTTTTGTTGTTTTTTTTTTCATCGGTTGAAAATGGTTGCGAATCGTGGCGTGAAATATTCCGACTGATCAATTAAAATCAAGGGATATCGATTTTTTAAGAAATGTGATGCGCACTACGGGAACTTTACGCCCTTTACAGTAAATTCAAGAGTAGAACAGTTTGTCTAGAATCTTATATTTGAATATTTCAGATCTACGGAAAAGGTTTTATACGGTATTTCCATACAAATACTATGTTGCTCTGTTTTAAAATGGCTGATTCACAAAAATGCCTCGTTCTGGTCTTTCTGTAGTTTCATGGCTGGTGTAAAAAGCAAAAAACCGTCACATATTAGGAATAAAGTAAACCCAAGACAAGCTCAAATCGTAACACTTGACTGAACATAAAAGTTAACAGACAAGCGCGAAAGTGTTTTGCCTTCTCGTAAAGTCGTTCTGAAGAAATGCTATCAAGAAGATAACTGACTAAACAAGAACTGAGTAATATACTAAAGCAGTATCAGAGGAAGATTTTTTCTGCTAAACAGCGTATCCAATATTATGATGTTTTGTGTTTTCCGCTGTTTGCCCTCGCGCAAAACGCGGATAAACATTGTTTCTACGACTTTTCAGGAAGTTAAGCACCTAGACTTATGGTCGTTAATTTTACATAATGTACGTTTGTCAAGTTAGTTTGTTTAGGAATGAGCGTCTCAATTAATAAAAAAGCCTTGCTAACACGTTCAATGTTATTGTGAATCAATTGTATGTTGTTGTTGTTTCTGGGCTTTTTTATGCTTACAAAACTTGTTGAAATGGTCGGTTTTTCGCATTCCTAGCGTGTAGTAATAACTACTGTTTATTTAATTATTTGCGGTGGAACAATAACAAAGGTCATGAAATGTAAAAACAAGAAAAAACGCTCTCTTCTCTTCCCTTCCTCCCCCACTTGCCTTTCGCCCCATCGGTAATTCGTCTTAATTTTGTCTTCAAAGCTTTAATTTTGAGAGTCTAACATACGTATTAACTATAAAAAAAATTCAAAATTGAAGTTTGAAAGAGAAAACTGGATCGCCTGATGTATATTTTTCAAGATTCAATCAACTTAACCTATTCTATTTCACATAAAAGAGCGAAATGTGTATCCGCGTCTCTAGTTGGTTTCTCGTTAGTAACGTCTTGTTTCTACACGCGCGCGCGCGGCTTGCGATTGGCACTCGCGTGTGGATGCTAGGGCGGGGACTAAGCCCTTCCCTCAATCTTTCCTCATGGTTGGTCTCAGTCGAAAGTAAAAGCGCTGAATGGGGTGCGGCAACTGTTAAACGGTGGACCCAAAAGAAAACGTTTTCTCAAGCACGTTTCATGAAAATATTCTGAGTTGTATTGCAACAGGTCACTTGCCCTTGTCGAAATTATATTGAAAAAAATCAACTTATTTTTGTGATTGTGATAACATAGTTGAACAATACGGACAATCTGTTATCAAATCTAAGAATCAATGGCAAGAAGCCCGATACCAGGTTCAATTGTCAACAACAACAACAACAACAACTTTATTTACCCTAAAAAATTTTACAAAAAGAGAATATATATAGTATAAATAAATAGATAATTAAGGGTCTGGCTGCCTGAAATAACTGTAGGGTTAAAAAGGGCAGGCAGCCAGTGTTACAATTATGTAATATAAATTAAGGTCGGTAAAGCACACAACAACACAGAACATTACAGAACATTACAGTGAGCAAAACATATATTGCGCGGGAAATAAAAAAAACTAAAACAAATCGACATCATCACACATATAGAAATTGATACCGATGACAATCACAGTCTGAAAGGAAAGCGTGTATCTATTTATTTACAAGCTTGTTTTGTTTTATTTTTTCTGAAAAACTTCGCAGGATAATTTTTTTTCAAAGAAAGACGGTTGAGATTGCAATCGAAATTGTCGCGAGAAGCAAACATGCCATTATATTTGATGCCTTCGCGAACATTCCATCTTAGCACTTGAGACCGCACGTGACGTCTTAAAATAAACTTTTTAATATTACATTTACTTGCAAACGAGCATTAAGAGGGCGTCTCCCTAATTTTCGACCGGTCGGTTCCGGATCGAAAAATCAAATCGCCTGATTTTTTGTGAGGTGAAAGGCCTTCATGCCAAAGTAACAAAACCACAATCTTTTTGGTTCTTGGCTTAAGGTTTTTTCCGCTAGAGCTAAAAATAATTTTGACCGAATTTTGCTCGCGCGCGACCGAAAATCAAGACGATTGTTTACCTTTTTTAAGCGATCGGTGCAAAGCAAGGACAAACTGTACCGCCATAATTTTTACATAGCAAGAAAGATCTACTTCTATTTTATGAGCTGTAGGAGTTTCAAGTAATTTGAAGTTAATCTATTGGCATTCTATGATATTACTCACCCCTACGTTAGGAGGCTCGAGGGACAACCCGAAAACTGATCATTTTGTGGACCTCTTTTCTCAGCTGGCGGATAAAATCAAAACATGGCAGTTACATCGATGTAAAGTCTTAACCTTCTCCTACACGAATATGTAAAAAAATATTGTCTATGACGCCTTTCCTGTAAATGTCGAGGGGATAATTAATTTTTTCCTATTTTTGAGAAATTATCAAAAACAACACCAAATCGCTAATTGTTTAAAATTTGAATACCTTGGACCAATACCGGTCTTACATCAAAAAAACTAAAGAAAAGTAAACTAAAACATTAGGGAATAGAAATAAAAAGCCATATTCAATAGTGTTTTCAATTTTTAGTTCGCCGTTTCATTTTATTGGGAGGAGAGTGATCATCGGCTAATTTTAATATTCACCGAACAGTGAAATTCGATCCAAACCAGAACTGTCAAATTTCATATCGCACTGGCCATCTTAATTTCATTGAATCTCGTTTCAAATCACATTTGTACACAAAACAAATATCCTGAAAATGCTGTTTTGTTGTTGTGTTTAAGTTTAAGCCAAATCTGAGCTTTGAATACGCACTTAGAATACAAACGGAGTTCACTCATGATTTACTCGACCACTGTCAACACTGAATCGAAATTCATTTCCTCTGATTGTTGGACTATAAATTGACTTAGTTTACCTGAGTTCCAAAAGGCTTTTCCCCTTTTTCTTTTGACTTTTTCTGTTGGTGATGCATTTAAATGACCGGTGCAATTTGGAGCTTTGATTCAATGAACGAACTACCAGTCCGGTTCTGGCCCTATCTGTCACGCAACACTCAGCGGTGAAATTGCCCAGGGATAGGAAGTACTCATAATTTTCTTGCACATGAGGTCCAATTCCCTTAATATACTTAAAGCGGGGGTACACCAGGTGCTCTTACGTTGGGGTCAGCTTCTTCTATCTTCTATTTCTTCTTTGGACCTCTTAAAATGTCACTTAAATTCACGTTTACCCTTTCGGTGGCTGTGTTCGAGATATTTTTGAAAGGTCCTTTGAAATACCTAAATTTTATCCTTTTGTCTACTTCAACTCATAAAAAAACCTTACCTTTTCATAAAGCTGCAGCCTGAAAAAGGTATCCCTTCTGGGAGAGAACTTCTCATTTTTGTCCGAACGTTTTCGATGATTTAAGCCTAAAATGTTCTTAAACAGGAGCAGACCCAGGATTTTTCTAAGGAGGGGTGTTTGCAGAATGCCAGTTGTATTAGAAAGCCTCCCCGCACCGCCTGCACCCTCCCCTAGATCCGCCCCTGTGAAAATAGTTTTATTTAAACTGATATGTACATGTTCACGTCACGTTCATGGGTGAATACAATGTTTGTTCTAGGTCTTATTTGATTAAAGATTCACGACTTGATTCTTCATTTAGTATATACACACATATTTGTCACTTACAACGAACAGGAAAGTATAAAATTTGTTCGTAGCCAAATTTCAGATTTGGGTACGTTCTAAGGATGTTTTTAATTTTTGTCCTTTTTCAGCCTCGACGTTCTTATAAAAACGATTCTTATAAAATAGAGCGTACTTTACTATAGTGACTATAGGGAGATCCCCTCCTACAGTAAATATATCTTATAAGTCTGGGCCTAGTTTTTCAAACAGTGGATAATCCTATCCACTGGATAAGTACTGATGAAACAAATTAAATAAACAAGTAAGTATCCTTGGTCACTCCTGCAAATAGGAATGGAATCGCGTATCTATATCTCACCGACAGCATTTGTATTTATACAGATATTGGGTTATTTTTGAAAGTTCCTATTTGGTGGGACTTGTTTTAAAACAAAGCGATATTTAACAGCTGTTGCTTTATCCCGGGTGATCCTGCCTGATTTAAAGTTGCAGCTAATTGGTAGCATTGGCGGCTCCCATGGAGGGGATAGTGAGCGAGGCGATTAGCCTGCGCAGCTGGTGGAATTAGTGGGCACAAGTGAATTTTTCTCGTGCGGGTGAAGAGCGGCCGAGCCGCGAGTGATCTCAACTTGACTCCTCACCAAGCCCCTCGCTGCTTGGCGGCCAAGACCAAAGCATGCGGCCGCTAAAAAAAGCACTCGCTCGCGAAATCCCGCCAGCTACGCAGGCTGGGAGGCGATTTAATCTTTCAGTAAGGTAACTTTTAAGTTTTTGGCCACCAGCTTGTACGCAAATAAGTAGATGAAATAACCGGTTTTTTGATGATTGAAGGACCAAGGCAGTGCTATTTTATGGCAGCATTAGCGGTTATTTTTTCAATACCACCACCTTAATTGTGGGGATCAGCCGTAATTGACAGGGATTAAGAGGGTGGGGGGGGGGGGGGGGGGGGGGGACCAGAAAAAAGTCTGAGAATTTCATGTGGCGGTGGGATCCCGTAAATAACTTGAACCGTGCCAATTGATCCCCTCCTTTTATGTTATTATTATGTTTTGGCTTCTGCGTGCTCTTATCCAGGCACGATCTCATCACATAAATAATCGTTGTGCAATGGCTTGAAATTGTTTAAGTTCTGTATTTCAAATGTTAAAGTTCCATGTGTCAAATTCTTTAAAGAGGCATTTTAATAAGAGCCAATGGAAACGTTTGTTCAACGCGGCCGAACGGTGCGATATTATTGAAAACAACAACAACAGCAACAATCACGATTGTTGATCTTTCTCCATGCGAAATAGAAACTTCCTCTTCAGGTTCAATTCATTAGAGATGTTGTCAACTTATTTGAGGCTCTCTGCAGTTCTTCGTAGAGCACCATTACTCGCTCTTGAGCTTTCTGAAAATATTTCAGCTCATCACTTGCGAACAGTTTTTTGGTATGGTGTTCTCTACATCATGATATAGAACCTTTCGATTGCTGTCGGTGAATGATAACAAATCGACTGCGCAATTCAAGGCGTCCTTGACAGTTTACTGCCATCCTCACTTGCAATGAACTTGATATTTTGTGGCGGCTTGGAAAGGAGGGGGCGGGGATCATAAAAGCTTCCAATGAGGGGGGATCATTCAAATGCTATATACTTTATGGGGAGATCAGGTGAATGCTACGGTGCACACTACATCCAAATTTCCGCAGTACTTTCATAGCTCTGACTACACCAAATAATTACAAATAAAACAAGCAAAAATTAGTGTTTTTCTGTCCTGTGCACTTCTACAATATTTTCTAGACAGCTTTGTTCTAGGGATTCGAGGCAACATTTTAAACGATGATGAAAACTGATATTCTCAATGAGCTTCAATTGCAAGAGTGGTCTTGTTTCACCCCTTAGCGTTGCGTGACAGATAAGGCCAGAACCGGACTGGCAGCTCGTTGATTGAATCAAAGCTCCTAATTGCACCGGTCATTTAAATGCATCCCCAACAGAAAAAGTCAAAAGAAAAAGGGGAAAAGCCTTTTGGAACCCAGGTCAACTAAGTCAAGTATAGTCCAACAATCAGAGAAAATGAATTTTGATTCAGTGTTGACCGTGGTCGAGTAAATCGTGAGTGAACTCCGTTTGTATTCTAAGTGCGTATTCAAAGCTCAGATTTGGCTTAAACTTAAACACAATAACAAAATAGCATTTTCAGGGTATTCGTTTTGTGTACAAATGTGATTTGAAACGAGATTCAATGAAATTAAGACGGCCAGTGCGATATGAAATTTGACAGTTCTGGTTTGGATCGAATTTCACTGTTCGGTGAATATTTAATGAGCCGATGATCACTCTCCTCCCAATAAAATGAAACGGCGAACTAAAAATTGAAAACACTATTGAATATGGCTTTTTATTTCTATTCCCTAATGTTTTAGTTTACTTTTCTTTAGTTTTTTTGATGTAAGACCGGTATTGGTCCAAGGTATTCAAATTTTAAACAATTAGCGATTTGGTGTTGTTTTTGATAATTTCTCAAAAATAGGAAAAATTATCCCCTCGACATTTACAGGAAAGGCGTCATAGACAATATTTTTTTACATATTCGTGTAGGAGAAGGTTAAGACTTTACATTGATGTAACTGCCATGTTTTGATTTTATCCGCCAGCTGAGAAAAGAGGTCCACAAAATGATCAGTTTTCGGGTTGTCCCTCGAGCCTCCTAACGTAGGGGTGAGTAATATCATAGAATGCCAATAGATTAACTTCAAATTGCTTGAAACTCCTACAGCTCATAAAATAGAAGTAGATCTTTCTTGCTATGTAAAAATTATGGCGGTACAGTTTGTCTTTGCTTTGCACCGATCGCGTAAAAAAGGTAAACAATCGTTTTGATTTTCGGTCGCGTGCGAGCAAAATTCGGTCAAAATTATTTTTAGCTCTAGCGGAAAAAACCTTAAGCCAAGAACCAAAAAGATTGTGGTTTTGTTACTTTGGCATGAAGGCCTTTCACCTCACAAAAAATCAGGCGATTTGATTTTTCGATCCGGAACCGAAAATTAGAGAGACTCCCTCTTAAGGGTCTGGCTGCCTGAAATAACTGTAGAGTTAAAAAGGGCAGGCAGCCAGTGTTACAATTATGTAATATAAATTAAGGTCGGTAAAGCACACAACAACACAGAACATTACAGAACATTACAGTGAGCAAAGCATATATTGCGCGGGAAATAAAAAAAACTAAAACAAATCGACATCATCACACATATAGAAATTGATACCGATGACAATCACAGTCTGGAAGGAAAGCGTGTATCTATTTGTTTACAAGCTTGTTTTGTTTTATTTTTTTCTGAAAAACATCGCAGGATAATTTTTTTTCAAAGAAAGACGGTTGAGATTGCAATCGAAATTGTCGCGAGAAGCAAACATGCCATTATATTTGATGCGTTCGCAAACATTCCATCTTAGCACTTGAGACCGCATGTGACGTCTTAAAATAAACTTTTTAATATTACTTTTACTTGCAAACGAGCATTAAAGTCTTGATAACTTTGATCAAATACTTCAATCCGCATTCATTTAACTGCACGCTTTCGACGCGAATACATAGGAGCGACGAGGAGTCTCGCGGAAAAAAAGAAGTGAAATCTCACGGTAAATTGAGTAATAGTTCTTTCATAAGTTTACCTACAAGTTATCGCACGTATTTTTAATTGGGTCTGCTATTCGTGATTTATGCCTTTAGAGTTTCCGTGCTTTTCGCTTTGACGGAGTGTATGACTTTTCGGGCACCCACCCAGCCAATGTGTTAGCATTCAGAGAATTCTGTTACTGGCAAACGTTTTATATAATGTTTAATAAATGAGTAGCAGTGTTTTATCAAGTTTAAAACACAAGGCGCAGCCAAGCGTTTTAGATAAAACACGAACTGCGAATTTATTGAACGGCTTCAAAATATTCTGATATAGATCTACTCATTCTCGCACTAATATTTAGATTTGGGGTTATTTTGGCCTAGAAAATTGGACGTAAAACTTTCATAACACGTGCTTGATAATGCAAAGAATTTAATTCCAAAGTTTTTTTAACGTTGATTGACTGGAACACGTCCAAATTTATCTTTAAAGAAGGCGTTCGAACCGACGAAAAAGTTGCGTTTCAAATTCAGCGTTCGTAATTTATGCTGAAATATTCAAATCAGTGTTTTCCACATTCCATCGTGATAAATACAGATCATCTTTTGCCACTTTTTAACAATTTACTGTCTTTGTTTTGTTTTGCATCCTCTCAGAGATCTCTTGTTACTTTCTTGTAACTTTCCCAATTCACTTCCTGTCATTTCTTTTTAGGATTACTTTCAGCTAATACATTATATATTTTGCGTTTGAGGTATTTCTCCACAGTAGGCATATTTAAGCGAGGGAAAATAAACAACGACATTTGCATGAAAGTAAGGAAGAAAAAATGATTTTCACGGAGGAATGTAATGCACATCGAGTTGAATATTTTAGCATAATTTTGTACACGATGAATTTGTAACGAAACGTTTTTGTAACCCAAATTTCTGTAAAAAAAACCTCTCCAATGCTTCCTGAATCAGAATGCCTAGCCGATTGCCGATCGAGCAAACCGTTGAAAAGTATCCGCTAGTTCTGTGGACACAATAAAATGCTCGAAAACTTTTTCAAACCTGCAAAGTTGTTTCGCAGAACTTTTCGAATATTATATAGCTGTTTTGTGTGAAACTCCTACGTGAATATCAATAATAATAATAATAATAATAGTAATAATAATAATAATAATAATAATAATAATAATAATAATAATAATAATAATAATAATAACTTTATTTAAGTGTCAGTAAAAATTAGCAGTGGTAATAATATCTTCTTATGTAATAAAAGTATTAATTAAAAATAACTACACCTATAAATTATAATCAAGGTTCTGCGATATTTTGCATCGATTTTTGCTGCTGTGCCGTGCTGTGAATCTTCGAGTGCCGAGTGTAGAAACGTTTCAGTAGAATTTTAGAGTTGAATTTAGATGACCTTAATAGTTCCGCACTTCTGCTCCAAAGAGTTTTCTGAAACTTGGCTATGGTATGTATTAAGTCAATATAAGCTGATTCCACAAATTTAGCATGAAGCTATCAGCAACATTTTTTACTGGATGCGATTTTTAAAAAAGTGGGTTCCAGTTAAATGCCAATACCATTAAATTCTTTTTTTTTCAGTAAAATCGAATTTCGTATTATTATTACCGAATGATAGGTGAACATTTTCCCAAAGTTTCACAGTCATCGCGTCAAAGCCTAAAAAGTTATAACCCAAAGTTTGTCATGGACAAATGCGCCCGCAATAACTACGGAAATCGTAACACAGCGAATGCATATAGATCACTAGAACCACCGGCAGTGGACACATACTAAGAAACGAGTTTGTGAGTTATTCCACCTGGGCACTTGAGGTCACTTTTAACGTCTTAAAATAAATTTTTACATGGGCGTCTCCCAAAGGGAGCCCAAGTTTAACATTGCCCTTCGTTTTCAGTAAGACACTACCTCTCTGGAACCTCTATTTTCATTCGCCCGCTGTAAACACTACCTCTATTGTTATTCAGGCCTAGGGCATTGTTTTGACCTGTTATCTATTGTTTTAAGAACCAATGAAGTAACTCGTTCCGAGAGATAGTGGGCGACCCTTCGTTTTTGCTGTTTTCTGCGTTCAGTCCATTCTCGTCCCCAGAGCCCTCCGTTTCTTTTGGTCACGTGGTCGGCGAAACGGAGGGCTCTGGTCGCAGCGACTATCGGATGTCAGAAATTTTCTGACATCCGTTAGCGCATGTGTAGTAGCTTTCAACACAACTGCTCATGCTCACATGTTAATCCTGAGGGAGGGGGAGGGGAGAGAGTTTATTTTAATGGCTGATCGTGAGAAGACGTCAACAAAGCGGTCAAAAGAGTCGTTGATTTTCATTTATGCTGAACGATCGAGAATTGAAGCGATCTGAAAAGTGAACAGAAAGCTGCCTTAGTTGTCGTTTCCGTACAGAAGCGGTATTATTTTTGTGTTTTATCAACGGATGTCGAAACGTCCAATTTTCTATAATCAGGTATGAAAGAAGTACAAATGTCAGATGAATTTTGTATGTTGATGTGGAATTCTAGAAAGTCGTACTGTTCCATATAACAAGATTGTTAAAAACGGACAATCTCAGTCGCCTTCGAGTGTTTTTGAAAAGCCACTTTAGACGTGTTCGTTAATTGAGTGGATAGATTTAGCACTGTAAATTAAAGATATTGCAAAGAAAATATAATATCAGTCTCATGGTATTGCATTTGAAAATCTTGTCTTCTAATTGCGATTCGTAGTTCCACAAGAATGCCTTCCCTTTGAAAGTAAGGGGAAAAAATCAAACTGGGAAATATTAATTTCAAGGAGAAGTGGTTGAAAGTGGATCTGTTTTCTGTGTGTTTTTTAATATGAGTAAAAATGTTAAAAAATATTTTTCATCACCCCAAAAGAATTAGAACCTCCTTCAGATTTGCCAGTGATATTTTGAACCATATACTTCATGCAAAAATATTTTTCTACAAAAGATTTAGGACTCAGACTTGGCTATAACTTATAAGCTCAATAAATTATGGGAAAGAGGACCACTCACAATGAAGAGGAGTCAGTGTTTGTACTGAATAATTCTTGTGCATAGGAATGGGTGAGAAATCAGTTCGAGAACTTGACTTTTTTCTACTTTTCAGGATGACCCTGAAGGGGGCACTTGAGATAACAATCACTTGGTAACTACAAAAACTTTCTGACAGATGTTCATTAATTTTGACTTATATGCCAGTGCCATATTACTTGGCAATTTATAAAAATTGTGTGCACTCCACCTAAATACTGAGACAGCAAATACTTAATTTATAATAAAATTAAATTCTTAAATCTGAAGTGAGCTGCTGTTGTAAAAATTATTCAAGAGGAAACAGGGTTAACAGGATAGATTTGGAAACATTTGGTATCATTTTGTTAAATTAAATGAAAATAATCACCTGTCCACAGATGCCAACACAAGTCTTCATGTTACTCCAAAGCCCACTTTCTTATTTCTTAGGTTATCAATACACTGAAATGCAGGGGACAAAAAATGCCCCTTCACTTGGGAAAGGTGAACCTATGAATTTTCTATTTTGCAAGAAGAGATAGGGGGAACCTGACCCATTTTACCCATGAGCCATCCCTTTCCCCATAAATATTATGAATGGTCATAAGGCAGCACTACTATAAAAGGTAATGCAACACTATGCCCAAGGTCTTGCAGTTGACTGGGTCTGGTTATTCTCAGTTTTTGTGCTTCAACTCCACTGCAAACATCTGATCTCAAATATTGGGAGAATCGCAAACAGGTTTGTAAGTGACCTGATTTGACATCAGATATAGATTAATATGTCAATGCAGCACTAAAGAAATCAAGGTGAACAGGGTCATTGGGGCAAATAGCCTTTAATAACTCTAGAATTGTCAAGGTTACTCTCAAGAGCACATGTTTGAAATCTTATTAAATATATACATGAATATAAAATGAAACAATGCCAATTTCCTTCCTCCACCTGTCCCCCTTTATGCCAAGTGGTGCAAAGGCCAAATTATGCCAGTTCCTGCAGATGCCCACAGTCTTTGAAGACATAAACTGTGTTACACCTCCACAGTATAAGCAATGTTGGAAAACAATTAAGTGGTTCCATGATGGAACCAAAAATATATATATCTTTTTTTTCCCTGGACATTTTTAACAACTACACTTTGATAGTACTTGTTCTTACTATAAACACTCAACTTATAGCTGTATATTTTTTTTTATTTAACACTGATAAAGCTTACTGAGTTGAAAGTCTTGAAATGATGGTGGTGGTCTGCTGAACATGTAAGAAATGTTCTAGTATATATGTTCCACATAAATCTTCAATCTAGTATGCTGATAAACATACTTGTAACATAATCTATTTTCCTTTGTACCTTAACAATCCGATATATATTGCACAACGTAATTCTGTAAACATTCAAGGTAATATATATAATCCACAGCGCAAGTTTGCACGATAATAGAAACAATTTCAAGATCAATACAAACCCTTTTGCAACATCTGATCAAGACCATGCAACGACAGCAGAGTGTATAGAACAACATTCAACATTGTATGGGGACAGAAAAAGGGATTTTGATTTTGGGAGACGTGATAGAGTAGAGTTCTGTTGAATTTCTAAACTTTGTCAGACTCTCAAGGCTTCAATATTCCACGAAATCATTCAATGGCAAAATAAAAACACGAGTTTTTAAAAACATACCGCCTACAACAGTTTGGAAGATCGAAGACAGATTTTAAATCTGCTGATAGTGCTAAACGTTTGAAACCTAGCTCACACTGGGACTCACACAGGTCATCTTCTGCTTCTTTACAACAGCCACGTATCGATAACAGTTTCGTGCGATTCATCGATTGCCGGTCGCCATAAGTTTTCTAAGAAATCTTTTTCCTGCTAATTTCCGGTGCGGAAGCAGAGTGCCGTGCGTAGTAGTGTAAAATTTTGTTTCGTGGTGCGCATTCATTCTTCATCAACCAATGAAAAAATTCGAATTAATTCCTGCGTCCAGAGCTACTCGTAACGGCACAAATAAAACGAGTAGCTCTGGGGACGAGAATGCGTTCAGTCACAAATCGCCGTCTGGGCCTTAAAACGCATGCGTGCCTATTTATTGTGTAATCCCTGGTGCAGACCAGAAGGATCGCGGGCTCTGGGTAGGAGAGCGAGCAAAGCACAGCAAGCACATGGTAAATTATGGTGGATTTATCTCAAGCGTTGTCCTTGAAAGAAAGTACAAATATTATGCTTTCTTCTACGCTCAAACCATATACAAATGCACACAGCGTTTGCGGTCGACGCAGAGAAAACGTTTTGGAGCGTTTTGTGAAAGGGTTGCTCCGCGGACTTAACGAGAGATCAATTTACGAGCGAACATTTCTTAGTGAACGTATCGAGAACCATGCTATATCAAATGCGCTATCCAAAGTTAAACGTGTAAAGAAGTACCTTAACAAGCATTATTGTGTACAGTGGAACCCCGCCTTACGGCCACCTCGTTAATACGGCCACCTCGTTATTACGGCCACTTTATTTTGTCCCGGCAAAACGCCCATGCATTTTCTTATAATAAAACCCCGTTAATGCGGCCACCCCGTTAATACGGCCAACGGCCACATTGTGAAATCCCAAACTATACAATTCTTTACAATTTTACCCCGCTAATACGGCCACTCGAACCAAATACCCATTAATAATTGACCAAACAAAACAAATTCAGTGCTTGAGAAACAATATTAAATGATACTATTTTATCCAAAACGCCTGCTTAGCGAAATTACTAAGCGTGTAGTAAAAAGAGAATAAATAAAAAGTTTTTAACACGGCTTGCTTTTTTCTTGCGACTTTCTTCTTGCTCTTTGGATCTCTTTGAGCTTTTCTCCTCTTTGTGAACATCTCTTACAGAAAGATTGTTCTCAAGGTCCAATAGATTCGTTAGCATTTTGATGTGGCTCTGTTTAGAAATGCAATTGTGATATGTATCTGTCAAGACGTCACTTGAAGTAGACAAGTCATGAAATTTGACCCTACCCCGTTAATACGGCCACCCCGTTAATACGGCCAAATTTTCATGGCCCGTTGGTGGCCGTATTAACGGGGTTCCACTGTATTGAGACGTGATGGGGAACCGAGCAGAATACCAATACGAATTCTGGAACGCTTGTTTTGTAATTGTAATTCGTAGTTTACATTATGATTATTGAAGCGGCGTTGTGTGAAACCTTGAAGAATTTGCATAATCGGTTTGAAATTTGAACCAAACTTGCAAATCGTGTAATGTTGTTTTCATCGAGATGCGTGGGAAGAATGGTGTGACTTACCTGTACACTTCATCTGCAGCGTTTGTTTTGTTTGTTTCCCGTAGCATGTTCACTGAGATTACGTCCAAAGTATTATAAACAGCGACTATAAATTCGCTTCAAAAGCTCCCGTCGCAAACGTCTGACACGTCTGATTTCATTCATAGAATTTAAACTTTTTGAAACAAGATTTTTTATCTTTTTCTTTACAAACCCTTGCAAATCGCATGATTGTAACTCAACACCGCTCGAAGACAAGAGTCACGTTCGCGCGTACGTTTCATGGAGGGGCTTTTGAAATACTTTATCGAGTGCTTGCATTTCCATTTCTATTTATTTGTACGTAAAAAAAACAAAACAAAATGTGACTGTGGAAGGCCATCTAATCGACAAAAGACAACCGAGATTTCTTCGTGTCAACTTTCTGGTGTTTACAACTGGATACACCAGGAAAGAAGCCAAGTTCACGCAGATATGCGTCTTGTTTTGTAATAATTTTAATTGCAAACGAGCAACTGTTGATAACTTTGATGAAGTACTCAGACTTGAAGTGTCAAAATCTTTAATGCAGTTCACTTATCGACCCACGCGCTTTGAATCGGAGCGACTGAGAGTCACACGGAAAAAGTAAAATTTCACAGTAAGTTCAGTAATTTTTATTCGTGATTAGATCTATATGGTTTATATGTTTCGCGTTTCGTTCGATATTTGAGTTTAAAGACAAGTGTGTTTTGTGTACCAAAAGGCATCATTTGTGAGGAATTGTTTCAGATTTCGTTCAAGAAAGGTTCTGTTCCGGCACTAAAGCGACGGCGTTTTGAAATCTTAATCTGTATGTCGTGGAGCCATGAGAAAGAAAAACCCCTGCGTTCTTCAGTCTTATCAGCTCAGTGAATACGGGGGGACACACACTAAACTCTTTAGATTCAATTGCCATTATGCATCTGTTCATTTGTAGGTCATAAATTACGTCAAAATGTGAGCGATGTTTGATACTCTTACCACGTTTTTAACCACCACGTTGTTATCGAAAATGTAATCTATTTGTTTTGTACAGTAATGGAAGATTTCAGTTCGAAAGCAAGGCCGCTTTGGCGAGCTAAAGTTATTTTCATTTAACTGTTACAATCTGTAAACCGATTCAGTTATGAACAGATTATGACGGAAAATGAAACTGTCAACGATATATAATTGGAAAGTTATCCAGCTAAATGAGTTTTAAGCTAAGTGTTCAACCGCAACTCATGGATTTTCGTGGGAGGTCATCAAACTACTCGACAAACATTTACAGCTGTCGATAATTTTTTTTTTCATTTTATTAGTGTGCGTTTTGAACACGGATACATCAGAGCGACTGCGAGTCTCACAGAAAAACTGAAGTAAAATAAATTTCACGGTAAGTTGAGTATTATTTTTTCATATAGTTTCCTGATAAAGGCACATATTTTTTATTAGGTCTGCTGTTCGATAAAAAAAGTGATGAAGGTCTTGAAGGATTATATGTTTCGCGTTTAGTTTGATGTGTTTTGTATGTGTGTTTTCGTATACGATGTGCCCAAAAGGTTCATTTGCGAGGTAATGTTTCCTTTCCGAAAGGTTTAGTTTCGGTACTAAAATGCTTCGGACTCTGAATTCGTACCTTGTGGAGCCACGAGAAACAGGTACAACGATAAAAATGCGTTCCTCTTGTCAGTTCAGTGAAAACAGGAGGAACACAATAAATGCTTGTATATTTCAATTTGCGGTGCGTCTGTTCAATTTAGGATCAGAAATGACGGGAAAAGGTCGTGGGAACAAAACTGATTTTTTACCACATTTGGAACCAAATGCGTTCTTATCACAAATATCTTTACCACATTTCGACGTGTTCTGTGATGTATAATTGAAAAGGCCCACGGTAAAATGCAATCTATTTGTTTTATACATTAATTGAAGGATTTCAGTTCTAAAGCAAGGTCGCTACTGGTGAGCAATAGTTGTTTTCATACTTAAAGTACTGCGGAAAACTGTTTAATCGATTCAGTAATAACCAGAGTGATGGAAAATGAAAACGGCAACGAAAAAATCTAACCTTTATTACGTTTGGAAAGTAAATGGGCTTTAAGTAGGGTTGGAAACTAAAATTTCGGAACACTCGCCATCTGGGCGAGTAACCTTCAAGCTGCACTCGCCCAGATAATTTTTCACTCGCCAAGTCTCCTTCACACAAATGCAGAAAACATGTAACCCTCCCCCCTTCCCCCCACGAACATAGAATATTCAACTTTAAATTCTAATCACGTTCGGCACTGGTCGGCACTGTTCCTTGGTTTAAGCTTGTTTAAGAACGTTTCAGTGCAAAGGTTTAGAGTAGTTTAAACTATTTATCTATCTGTGTCAAGTTTCTCAGTTCATTTTCAAGGTAATTCACAACATATTCTACGGACATTTTAGGATCTGACTCATATTCCGATATCATCCTCTCATCATCTGTGTCGAAATTTTTCTTCATTTCGCAACCATGGGCGGTCAACGTGCCACTTCGATTAAAATTTCTGTGCCCTTTTCTTTTTCGTATTCGCGAGAATCATGAACTGTTTTTTGATGTCACGGTGCTGCTATTAGGAGCGGTATTATTTTCGCTGGCAGATAATTTCGACAACCCAGGATGATATCTCCACATTTTAACGCTTTGAGTGAGTTCACATATAGTGTCTCTTCCGTTATGTAACGATAACATGTACCACTGAGTGAAGCTATTTTTGTATGTTTGCGAATCAGGAATTTGCGACTCAGCGCCAGGTTTTCGGGAGACTTCAAAATGGTAAACATCGTAAACTACTGGCTCGTGGAGAGTGGAAAGTAGATAGTTACGCTTGTTTAGAATAATGTCAATGATACATTCTGGAGATGAAAATCGTACTCGCCAAACCGGGCGAGTGACCAGTGATTTGTACTCGCCTGACAGGTTTTGATACTCGTCTGGGCGAGCGGACGAACGCTAACGCCATTCACTCTTGTGGCCAGTGTTTCTATTATGTTATCATGCAATGTTCCTGTTATGTAGTTTTTAGCAGTGTGATTTTCATTCATTTTAGTGTGTGCTTTGTACCCGGCTACTGTCATAAGAGCAACTGTGAGTCGTGCTTAAAAAGTAGAATCAGATTTCTCAGTAAGTTTAGTATTTACTGCCTGAAGCGTTCTCCAGAACACCAGAAGATATTCGTTTGTCGGTGAGTTATTTTGATATAATCTGTCACGAGAGGAAATTGACCAATACCTAGGTAAATACAGAAATGATGTCAGAAAATATTTCAGAACCAGAAAACACCTCAGAATTAGCACATGAATAGACTTAAGGAACTGAGTAATGATATTTTTACAATAGTTGCAATACAAAAGTTTACTTTAGGAAAATATTTGAAACAAAAAAAAAACACCTGCTATAGTACCTATTCACGAGCAAAAACAAATTTTGCATTTCAAAGAAATCTTTTATTAATTTTCTTATTTATTATTCTTTAAGGTAAACATCCAAGAATTAAATTCGATTTTTAATTATAAATCAACCAATCTGAATCAGTGATTTTGTTTCCCTGCGTCCCTCGATCGATCTAAAGATGTTTTAAAAGAATAGCCGTTTTTGTGATATTAAATCTACAAAAAAACCTACCTCAAGTCAAGAGAGCAATATTGGCTGCGTATAAAATAGGTCAAGAAGTAATTTCTAGGCGAACAAACAGAAGTATTTCCACACAAATTCTCCAATAAATTTTCTTTTTAATATTTCGAAAGCTGTCATTTTGCTTTACCTCCTGGAGTGGCCACTCACACGTTAGCGATGTACGAAAAGCACGTGGGTAAACTAGGACAGCCGACAATGATTCCCAAATTTGCATGTAGATAAGGCATTACTTCACCTTAGGGGGTGGGGGGGTGGCTGGCTGGTAGGATTTGACAGGTAGTCTCCGCAATATCTAATGACCCCCCTTGTAATTCTAATTTTTTTAGATCACCCCCCCCCCCCCCCCCCCCCAAAAAAAAAAAGAAGAAGAAAGTAAAAAATTTAACTTATTTATATCAAGCTACACTTAAGGTGGGGGTACAACCGATTTTGAGTGAAGTTTTAAGAGGTTTAAGGAAGGGATAGAAGAAAGAAAATTATTTTTGAAACACCAACAGACAGTTGACCCCCACGCAAGAGCACCCCAAGATGTCAGGGGACTGTTTGGGTGTTCATCTACTAATTTTTAACTTCAAATTCTAATTTTAAAATCACATTAAATCTTTAATATTTCTTATGTCTCCAAAGTTTACTAATCCTTTGAGAAAAACTATCTCTTCCCAAACATCCCCAAAAATCACCAAAAAAATTACAACACACCGCTAAACATAGCTTTGTGAAATGAGCATAGAGTTTCTAGATTACTTGAAACGCGGACGAGATATTCGCATTAAGCCAAGTTTAGCGGTGGAACAGGCTTCAGGTGTACTGCCAACTTAATAGCAGATAAAATTGCAGTATAACATATCAAGTCAGGGCCCGCTTGTTTGTGCAGTGATTAACTGCCCTTGAACATAGGAACTCTTGTCTGTCCCTGCGCTCTTCTTTACTTTATCCTTGTTCTTATATAGGCTTTTTGGAAATTGCTATTGCAGCCTTGCTTGGTGACTTAGTGTTCAGGAGATTGTTCACTGGCTCCTTGTCATCAATCTTCTTCCGTGTATTAAGTGTTAACCGTTCCTTGTTCTTTTCGTCTCTAGCCCACGACATTCTTTGCAGTTTCAAATTAAGTAAATATTCTTGATGGTATTCTCTTAACTGCCATCGCCATGATATTCCTCCGTTGTGGTAGAAAGGAAACGATTTCTCAATTCTAGGACGAACTCTTGGCCTGCAGCTACTTGGGAACGGAGGTGATCTTTTCTAAATCGAATTTTGGACATGGATAATTTGAACTTGTTGACATTTATAATTACAAAAAAATCTATCGTCGCGTTTGGAAAATATTCGCGTTTTTTTCATAAATATATATATTTAAAAAGCGCTCATATCTCATGATCGTTTGCCTTGTTCGCCCTAAAATTTAAAGCTTTATACAATTTGAACATTTGTTACTTCGATTGCCAAAAATCAAAAAAGAAAAAAAAAATAAGTGAAACTTGTGTACAACGCAAAAAGTGAATCATGCATAAAAACAAAACAATCAAATTTCATGAAACATTATTTTTTTCTATGTTTTATTTAAAACGCATTTTCTTAACACACGCAACTTATTACAAAATAGCTTTTTCTCAAGCCAATTTCCATTTGTGGTGGATATTTCACACGACTTTTCTGATAATTTTTGGAATTCTCGCCACAAAGAGCTATTCGCTTCTCTCATTGATAGCCTGTTCTAAATTCGTTATCGCTTTTTGAAAACTAGATATGTCCAGGATTGACCACTAATGAGATGCAAGCCCTATATGATAAGCATCACAAAGTGTCTCCTTGTTAAAAGTTCACCAAACTCATACAATTTTATCAAATATGAAGTAATATGGAAATGGCAAATAATGCTTTAACCTGAAAAAGCCTCGTTTTTCTGATTTTTAAGTTAGTCTCGGGCAATTCAATTCTTCGTTTTCAGGTGATGTCATCAAAATTCTAAAATCCAGAATCGCAAGACCTCTGAGTTTTTATCCTTTACTGGCTATTAGACATCCTTAATATATATATTGTTGAAAGTTTTTAGCTCGATAGCAGCCGCCGTCTTTAAGATCATTTTGAATTTCGGAATTTCACGCCACACGACATAAAGATGGCCGCCAAAAGTCTGTCACGTATGCATTAAAAAAATGCCTCATCCTGTGATTTTTAACAATCTGACCTGTTGAGGTTTTGCGAGAAGTGTTTATGTGAATGTTTACTTGTTCATGAGAGTGATCTGACTGCCTTCTCTAGCAGAAGTGAATTCCAGATGTTTCATTGATTTCCGGCCAACATGGCGTTTCCATACTGTGCTCTGTAAATTTGTGTGGAACATTTTGACGGGTAACTCGAGTACGGAATACCGTACAAACCCGAGACTTGGACAAACAGAATATCTGGTAATATTCTACAACCTGTAAGTTTTGAATTTATTTTTTTGCGGCGTGACAGTGAAAAACAGCAATCAGCGATAGCGGCGGTCGTTCTGGGCAATGATAGACTTGTTCTTGCGGTCTAACAGAGAGCTTTTTTCCTTTGTAAGGTTTTCCTTGGTCAATTTTCTAGACTCGCTTTCTTTGATCTCTCGAATTCAGAGCCTTCAATTCAAGACGCAAATATTAAATATTTGTATGTGCTAAGTAACCGTCTGATTTGCTGGCATAATTAAAACTACTCACGCGTGTCAAACCAAGTGTACATTTTCGTTCAACTGCAAACATTTCAAAGTAGGGTTTAAAGTCTTCTTCTAGAGACATGTTCACTAAAACAAACTTAGAAAGATGGCACCAAGTTTCCTCTCAAATTTCTTTGGCCGCACTATAGAATACGGCCCGTGAAATTGACCAATCACAACGCGCTTACAAATTGAGAGATACAATAGTGGCTAAACCATTAACTGTTACCAACGTATGTCGCGCTGAAAATGAAACTCACATCAATTTCAACACACAGATAGAAATTGATTCCGGTGAGACTCGAAGTCTGAAAAGAAAAAAGGGTTTTATTTATTTATACTCTTGCTTTGTTTTGCTTTTTATGGAAGACATTACAAAACAAGATCAAATTTTTTCCAACTATCGAGGGATTTTTACCATTTGAGGGGTGAAATGACTGTTGAGTAATGGTAACCGACCGAAAGACAGGATGCATACCATTTATAATTTAGTTTCCGATTATTAAATTTTCCCTTGTCGAGACGATGAAAACAGAAATGAGCAAATGGTAAAAAATTTCCGACAGCTGAAAGGACTCCCTTAAAACGTAGCAGACAATTTCCGAACGGATTTTCCAGAAAATTACCGTTCTATTAGCTTACAAAGCGAAATTTCCGACAGTTTGGTTAAGTGACAAGCACCCAAACATTATTGAGAGGTTTAACAATGTGGAATTGCAGTCGAAATTTTCCTCGAGAACTAGACAAGCCATTACAGTTGACTCGTCTGGGAAGCATTCCATGTGCGCAGTTTGATATCGGCAATAATCAAAGTCTGATAAGAAAGTAGGTTTTAAACTGTTTATATTTTTGCTTCGTTTTACTCTTCGGAAAGACGGAGGAAAACAAAACAATTTTTTTTTCTAAGCCTCGAGAATTGAGAAGTTTGGATTTGCAGTCGACATTACCGTGAGAACTAAACATGCCGGCCATTTTATTTAGCACACCTCTAGTGTTAATCTTACTTGCAAACGAGAATTTATCTGATGATAACTTTAATAAAATACTTAGATTTTAAGTATCAACATATATTATGAAATAATCGTGGAAATTTTTATTCATTTCAGTGGGTGCTTTGCCACGGAAATTTATCGGAGCGACTGCAAGCAAAATTTCACGGTAAGTTGAGTAACTGTTTTCATTTCCTTGCTCGGAAGTTGTCTCGAAATAATATTTTTATTATTGGGTATGCTTTTTGTGATAAAGGTCTCGATGGTTTTTATGTTTCGTGTTTCGTTCGACGCTTGAGCTTAAAGGCAAATGTCAAAGTCGTAACGAGGTATGTCGGATCAATTGGTTGGGATTAGAGATAGGGATCAAAACGATGGGATCACAACCGATCGAAGTCGAAAGCCAGCAACAAAACGGGATTATTTTTCTTTTACAAAATTTTTTTGGATTACAGAAATTTTGGGATAAGGGATTGTGGACGAAAAATGCAATCATCGAAGGAACGACATACCTCGTTTATACGACCCTGAAATGTGTTTCGTGTGTGCTAAAAGAGGCTTCGCATAGCGAAGCATATTTTGTTCATGAAAGGTTCTGTTTCGGCACTAAAATATTTTAGACTCTTTGTATCATGCGAAGCCATGAGAAAAAACCATGCGTTCTTCTTGTTTCAATAAATACATCCCCCTCAAGTAACCAAGGAACAATTTTTAACGCTAACGCAATGCTATCACTGCTTGTTCTCACAGCGTTATCTTTTCTGCGGGGTTTTGGCTGATTTTTCTCGCTGTCACGACGGTGTTCGAACAGGGAGAATTTTTGCACATATTACTTAGAAAATAACAAATTGAAAAAAAAATGATCTTTGAAGATTACGAGAATTAGTTGTAAGTCGAGAAACTTCAGTAATTTTGATTCATATGGACTATGACTTTAAATAAAGCTTGCGTAGCTCTTTTTAAAACTATTTAAAAATTTTAAAAGGATTTATATTGAAAACAATGTTTCTCTAGTTCCATGGCCGGGGTATAGTCACCGCTTAATTGTGCATTCTAACATGGTTATCACAACTATCAGTTTTTAAAATCCCCTGACTTTCGATCCCTGATGAAAATTAAATTTCCCTAACCAAATTAATGTAAAATGTCGGATATAGTAGCAACCTCCAGTCTTCCCTTCCAAAAGAAAAACCATGACTGAGATCACATTGGCCTGAAATGTTTCTTTCAACCATCAGTGATATTAAATCAGAGGCGTTACAATTTCAATTTTCCCTGATTCAAAATAAAGTTCCCTGACTTTCCCTGACATTCGAAAATTTTTTAATTTTCTTTGACTATTGCCTGATCTGCGGCAAGCCTGTCTAGATCTTTGTCTAAAGCGTTTATCGCACTAAGTAAGAAAATTAACGAAGCTTCTGTTGGTCGCATACTTCATTTTAAATTACTGATAGTGGAACTTATGCCTGTTGTTTTGTCTGTTCGGGTCTATATCTTTACATTTATCCTTTTAGTTGGGTTTTTGATTGTTGCGGAAATGCATTACTCGAGAAATCCAATCGAATACACTTCCGATTCATTTCCAGATAACTCGATCAGTTATAAGTATAGAGTTTTTATGTCAAACCGTTTTTAGATGCGATTTTACCGTGCCTTGAGTCGATTTAACCAAGATTTCTCACCAATAAATAGCTGCTTGTAATACTTGAAATTAGCGTCTGTCAATAGGTGTTCAATTAAAAAAACTATAAGTAAAAGACAAAAGGCAAAAAGTTGGCTAGCAACCTAAATAACGTCAAGATAAATATGATAAAGACTTAGTGCATTAGTTGTCAAGGAAAGATACCTTTTATTTACACGTAACTAGTGCTCTAAAAGCAGTGCATGTAAAAGTAACATTTTAAAAGAAGGAAAAACAAAGGAAGCGAACATGTAAATTATGCCACGATATAAAGTAAGCAGAAAAAAGTAAATTTAGAGAAATAATAAAATGAATATAAGACAACCCTGTGACGTGAAGTCGATCCAAGATTGTTTTAACAACTTAAGGCTAAAACGCTAGGTGAAATAAAATAATTTTGGTTCGCTCAAATAAGTCGACGCTGATTTCTCTTTCGTAAACGGTCGATGCCACTTTTAGCTCATTCATGACGTGCATGCGTAACGAATGAGTTATTGCAATGGCAATCTCGTCCCTAGAGGCCGCGATTCTTCTGGTCTGCGCCAGGAATCGAGACCTCTGGGCTAGGCTGAAAGCCCGCCAAAAAGACGGCCAAATCTCATTGGCCGTTGAAACTTGTTCATTTCAACCACAATGTTCGACGCACGTGCAGAACCAAACGGAACCAGAAATTCCTGGTTCCGGTTTTAAAATCGTCCAGTTTTCGGGATACAGGATACACTCTTTTTTATAAGAAAACGTCTAATTTTGAGGCCGAGGCTGAGCGTTCTTATTTTTTCACGATTTGAGGCTAAAAATGTTCTTAAGACGTTCTTAAGTTAGGCATGTTATAAGTGTATGTTGCGCTACAAACTGAGATGTTCTACATATTTTATCATACAAAAAGAAAACAACGTTAACATTGCTAATGTTAAAAGAATTTCCTTTTAAGCATTGAGTTTATTGTACTGTTAGACCACAGTTTTTCACTTATTTATACCACTCATTAAACAAAATATTAAAGTGTATATAACATATTTTTTTTATTTGCTCGATGGAATCTACGTGTGATGCTGATCTGAACATCAGAAAAGAAATTCAAAGTCTTTGTTTTCACCACGTTTTAGCAGTCCAAACACCTAAAATTTCACTTCCGGTTAGGTCAAAAACCGCGCGAGGAAAGGACCTGGGACTAGATGAGCCGTGACGCCAAAACCAGAACGTGCTCACAAGAAACGAACAAACCGAACAAGGAATTTACTAAGGAATGTTGCTGCTGTTTTTTCTGGTTTTCTGGCAACACAACTTCGTAGTTCAGTTTTAGTAGATTAGTTCAGTTTGTTTGGTTGGCTATTATAGATGCGACAGTTTAAAAGGCACCTAAAATAATATATTATTCAGGGTCTTGCCGGATCAACATATTGTAAGCAGGGAATTCATTGAGTTGCTTGTAAAGTGAACTGATCATGAGTAAAGGTAAATCTTTTGTTCACATAACAGGTTTCAGTTGGTTTAGGATTCACTTCTCTAATAAACAATCCTCTGAGATGAATCGTTTGCTGATAGTTGCCTTGTTGTTCTTTACATGCTGCATCTTGTCTGTGGTAGGTGTATATATATATAACTGATGTAACAACAACTAAACCAACAGCTGCTGCCTGCACGAGCACATTGCTGTATCAAATGAAAAATTCTCCCAAATAATGACAATACCTTTTACTTATATTTTCTTTGGAAGATTTCAGTTTCTAATCAAAACGATTTTCAACGTCGTACACTTGTAGCTGGATAAACATATTGAGCGACGTTTTGCAGGACATGGTCGGAAAGATTTGCCGAGATATCCTTCTAAAGGTCTTCAAGTCCTCTTCGTAAATCTTTTTAATAATTCTCGGAAATTGTCCCCGAGAATATTCACGAAATTCGCAAGTTAAAATGATTAAAATTAGCCAACATCATAAGGTGATGTATGGTACCTATTGGCCGATAATAGTGGCATTTATCGAAAATAAATTATAATAATTAAATGAATTTTCGATACAGGCTGGTTTTTGCTTCGCTTGACGTTATCAACCTGAATTGTTAGTAGCAAGTTATGGTTTGTATAGTCTAGTAAGTAGCTATATAAGCGCTTCAAAGCAATGAGGGTCTCCAATTCAAAACTATCGATTACTTATTAAATAGCGACTGCCCGACAAAAATTGTGCATGACAGTGTGAACTTTTATTTTCTTTTAGGAGCAGGTCTGGTCATTGCTATCTCCATCTAATGGTAAGTAGTTAAGTTGTTATTAAGGAGTTTTGTGCGTGTGTATGTGTGTGGGGAGGGGAAGGTGTCAGTATTGAGGGGTGGGGGGGGGGGGGTTTACGGGGAGATTGGACAATAGAGGAAACAAGTGTTGCCTCACAAACAAACTTGTTGCGTCACGATCTGGAAAACTAGCTACACAGAGACAAGTTAGCTTAGGAACTTGTAAATCTTAGTTTACGCACTAAATATGTACTAGTATTTATAGAGCGCAAAGTTCATGACCATATTATGCTGCATTGCTTCAATGTAGGATTTCGCAGACCGGGAGGGAGAAGATCATATCCTGGTATGTCTAGTAAATTTATTGACTTTGCTCCTTGTTGCCTTCTTGTGTTTTGTATTTATCACCTTACAATGGTAAACAATGTAAAGTGCAAAGTTCATGAACCTAGCATGACCATATTACAATACACTTTATGCTGCTTTGATTCAATGATTTTAGCTCCACCACCATCAAACTACAGACAGGGAGGGCGATTTCATGGTATGTCTGGTAAAGTTAATGACGTTGCAGTCCCTTCTTGCCTTCTTGAACTTTGTGTTTGTCACCTTACAATGGTAAACGATGAAAATCAACGGTAAATGATGAGCTTTTTGCTCTCTGTTTAACAGTGGACCTATCTAAACCGGGGAAGTGCCCCTCTAAAAGCGAGCACCTTGCCGCCGGGAACGGTTGTGTGTACGAGTGTGTGGATGATGCAGACTGCACAGGAAAGAGGAAGTGTTGTCTAAATAGATGCGGCCAAGAGTGTATGGATCCACTGAGGTAAACACTTATATGGGTTTAGAGCGTGACCAGATCAACCAGCGTTTGCGCGGCAATCCTACCTCAATCCTACCTCAATCGCCAGCCTAGTACCCAGGCGTTCCCTTCTCGCTAACTGAATAGACCATATTATTTACGATCGCCGCCATGATGGTTTTCATATTATAATGGAAATTAGCCACGTTGTCTGCCAGGGGGCAAACATTGAAATGATACCGTTTCTCGGAAAATCGACTCGTCAAAATAGTAAAGTATCTGCGCCAAAATCACATTTGAGAGCCAAGTTATGGAATAATCATTTCATTATTGAGGTTAGTTTGAAATAGTTACTTGATAAGTTGACTTGTCAACTACGCAAGCCGTCTTCTTTTGATAAAAGCGCCGAAATTGCGTAAAACCTCACCACAATACTGAAACCAAAGCACGGCTATGAAAAAAACTATGAGAAATAATAAGAAACTCGGTGAAATTTGTCGATTTAAGTTTGTTTGCCCCCTCACAAATCTCGTGCCTAATTTGCATAGTCACTATCTGTCTTCTGTGTAATAAAACAATTATTAGATTCGGTTTTTGTGATATCCGGAATAATCAAGGTCTCGGTAAGTTTATCAGCTTCGGCTGATGAACACTTACCTCGACCTTGATTATTCCAGATATCACAAAAACCTCATCCAATAATTGTTTATAATGTGAAAACAAACATGGCGACTATTGTGAATAATTAACAATTATCCTGCGAAAACGCGCGAAATATCGCCTGATACTTAGGCTAAAATCAGACGATATTCCGCAAGATTGAGTAGGGCAATTGTTTTAATATGCAACAAATTGTCAACGAAACGTTTTTTGCAGCGATAAAAACTGTGGTTGTGCAGCGCTTTGCAAGGTTTCGCCGGAATCTTGGCAACCTACGTATATCGCAGGATATCTGTTATGTACGAATGACGGATAACAATGATCTCTTGACCACATATGGCCATTGTGCAAATATTAGCGCTGTTCTCCCGGACAGTACGGCAGCCCGTTCCCAGGCCCTTCCGTTAGCCTAGCGCTCACCCAAGAGAGGAGGGGAACGCCTGGTCAATCCCATCTTATCTCACTACAGCTCTGGCCCTGCAGAAGGCTTGACCACTAGTCGAAAAATCGGCCAAAACCGATTAAACTTACCCAAAACTAAGTGTCGTCGTAACTGTCTTATACCGTACCACGACCTACTTAGTGAAATTATGAAAATTAGTCCAGAGCTTGTATCTGTCCAGTTAAAATATGTTATCTTAGGCTAATATTTGGGAGTTTTGAATCGAATTTTGGTTTGAATGTTGAAATATTCACTTTATACTGAAACCCTGAAAAGAAATCATTCTAGTTACTTCGTCATTGGTTAGAAGTCGCTTTGCTGGTTTTTTATACGTACCCAGGCCTTCCGATTTATATTAATAAATCTTTTTGTTTTTACTTTTAGAGAGCGATAAAGTTTTGGTCAAGAATTCCAAGAAATACAACTTAAAATACTCTTTAAATTGATGTTAAATGGTGTTTAGTCTAGTATGTGACGTAAGAACATATGCAAATAAAATTCTAAAACCTCATGTTTTCTTTGATTTGCCCCTAACGGGTGCTCTATGCCAAAGAGTTTTCCGAGTACTTTGCTGGAGTGGGGTGGGTTAAGCAAGAGCTCCCGACTCCTCACCTCATGTACGACAGCTCACTGATCAAGTTTCCGAAAGGAAAACCCTTGTAAACTAACAACCAGGCCCGCCTAAATAATAGTTAGTGCACAGGAATCCGGATCGAGCGGTCCGGGTTCGAGCCCTGGCCGGGGTCACTGTGTTGTGTTCTTGGGCAAGACACTTTACTTTGACAATGTCTCTCTCCACCCAGGTGTATAAATTGGTACCACGATGGATAGCATCCCATCCATGCAGGGGGATTAGAAATACTCCATGTCGCTTTATGCTACGAAAACCAGGATAAGTTGCGGCCTAATGGGTCACAAGGCTCAAACACAGACTTACCAATCTCGAAATATGAGTGTACGGATTTTTATGAGTGCAAACAGTTGTTTCAGTAACCTAAAGATATGAATGAGTTTTCACAAACGTAGTTTACCTTGCATCAGTTATTATTTTTTTTTTGTAGAGAGAAAAAATGTGGAACTGTAAAAAAACAATTGTTTTTCTTCGTCAAAACCTCCTTTTTGTGACTGCAACGTAACGCACAGCATGGATACTTATTTTCAGAATTAAGGATCCTGTGCAAATGATTGGACAAAGTTGAAGATGATAGCGAGAATTATTGCCGCCGAGGTTGATACGATTGGCTTGAAGGATTTTGAATTTTTTTGAGCCTGCATGCACCCTTTTTGAGCAAGAAGGTGCCCATGCTCACTTCCTCCCTCTTAATGTAAGTATTTTTGTTATTTCCTTTTATTTTTTCATTTTTGGTCTCAGGGATACTAACGCTTACGCGCTACTCTTTAATCCAAGCTTTCAAATAAAGTTATATTTCTAATACCTATTCTAACGTTTGCAAGGACCTTGAACAATTTGAAATGCTATTGACTGCGTTTTAAAATGACATTTTTTGACAGCGATACAGAATATAAAGCCGGGTTTATGTCCTAAGCCCAGTGGCCCTGGCGAGTGTTTTGAATTGTGCAAGGGAGATAAAGATTGTCCTGGCAAGTTTAAATGCTGCTTTGACGGTTGTGGTCGGCTGTGTTTGTCCCCAGGTACATCGTATATGCTACTATAGAACATACCTTGCTTAAGGCGGTGGTACACCTGAAGCCCTTCTTTCCACCGCTAAACTGGGGTTTAATGCTAATATCACGTCGGCGTTTCAAGTATTCCAAAAACCCTACGGTCATTTCACAAAGCTATGTTAAGCGGTGTTTTGTAAAATTTTGAGAAATAAGAAATATTAAAGATGTAATGTGCTTTTAAAATAAGAATTTGAAGTTAAAAATTAGTAGATGGACACTCAAACAGTCCCCTGCCTGACAACTTGGGGTGCTCTTGCGTGGGGGTCAACTGTCTGGCGGTGTTCCAAAAATAATTTTCTTTCTTCTATCGCTTCTTTAAACCTCTTAAAGTTTCACTTAAATTTGGGTGTACCCGGCCTTAAACGTTGCTACACATTGAGGTAGAAGCACACAAACGGGTTTTTCTTGACAAACTTCTCATTTTATTGTATGAGTATGAACGACAGGGGGATTTCTCTAGAAAGTATTACTTGCAAGGTGCTTGTGTCAACTCATAAAAAACTCTTAAAAAGTTTTTTTGAAGCCGTTATATTCTTACTACAGAAGATTATAATTAAAAAGCGAGACTTCCAAGCTGTACGTTAGACTGGCATATCTGTTTTTTAAAAGTTGTCCATACCTCACAATCAGTTCACTTTCCCGTATTCAAAGAGGAGACTGTGTTTTCGTCTTTTAGATATATTTTGCCTGCAAAAGAAATTAACCAAATAATTATAAACTCGTTCAAATTATTGTTTGGCTTAAAACACCTTGAAATTTAGGTTTCTAATTTGATCTGATTTGTGATTTTCTTTTCTGTGTGATTGTGTATGCGCTGTTTATTAAAAAAAAAGTTTTCAAATTCCATTTTTTCCCTGGTAAAAATAAACTTTCTTTAACCAAATATATACAAAATGTCAGATATAGTAGCGGCCTGCGCTTTCAAAAGAGATACATGGCTGAGATCACATCAACCTGAAATGTTCCTTCCAACCATCAAATGTTTCAAATAAGAAGTATTATGATTCCCTGGCTTTTGTTTAGAAATTTTCCCTGACTCAAAATAAAACTCTCCAACGTTTCCCTGATCTTCAAGAATTTTATTTTTCCCTAACCATTTCCTGACCCGTGGCATATATTCAAGTAACAAATATTTTTTTCTATATTTAGTTTAGGAACTGAGTAAGCAGTAAAACAACAGTCAACAATGCTAAGGGAGACAATGTCATGTAACCTTAATAAGTTGTTAAATAAAATTTCTTTGGTCTATTTAGTCATGTAAGAACACAGTGAAATAATAAAATCTTTGAACCACTATTTTCTTCCTTTCATTTTTCTGTCAGTTAACTCGGTGGTCATAATCAACTTGGGTTAGCGGGCGCCCAGGCTTTTTACTATCGATTTTCTTTTTTATCCAAATCTCCTCAAGAAATAAGTTTTACTTATTTTAACGCTTGAGATTTAAACGACGCTTGAGAATTAACACTACCTCTGGCCGTTTACTCTTACCTTTGATCGTGTATAAATAAAGTATGTTGTTGTACGAGGTTTACTGACCAAAGGGATGGTATCAGTTTCTTCCAAATAATCGTAGCTTAAGGCACAACGTCAAGGTGTTTTCATATAAACGAGCCACATATAACCATATATACATACAAAGAATATATCAGTAAAAAGAAAAAAAGTCAAATAGGAATTAATTAGTTTAATCATCACAGCTGACGGTACTTAAGGAAACTCCCGAGTTTATATCTATACAAATATTAATCGTGTTATAAGATGAATTGGTTTACGTGTATTTTGAGGCGTTTTGAGGCCGTTCCTTCGGGCGAATTTCAAACATATGTTTATAATACCTAATTAGTAAATTGTTCCTCGTTGCCTTTTTTCATTTTGCCTTTTTCTATGACAAACTTAGGTGCATATTGTCCGTATCGCTTGTGTGAGAAATTGCCTCTCTTCGGTGTTCAGTCGGATTATATTTATGCAAAAAATATGAAAACGATCTATAACTTAAGAGTTTAAATGTACTTATTCAGGCTGTGTTAATGTTTGTCCTCTTAACATGATACGTGGGGATACTAAGCGCGAAATATTAACGAATTAAAGAAAAATTAGAAAATTGTGATATGTATATTGTCTTTGATGCCAAAATTGCCTTGTTTCCGTGCTCAACCGTATTGTTAATGTCGCAGTTCCTATGAAAATCTGCTTTGGACACTTATAAAGTTAGAAAACACAATAACCACACAGTATATGGCATTAAGGGGGGGATCACCGCTCCGAAATCGGCGTGACAAGCGAACTTCCATTGCGTGACCAAACTTATCTCCCCAGCGGTAAAACCTGCGCTGGATCTATAGGCGTACGGGTAATTTTTTACCAGGCCGGGGGGGGGGGGGGGGGGGGGGGGGGGGCGGTGAACCATTTGCCCAAAAAATTCTCGCAAGTTGCCCAAATTTTTACGAAAAAGTCGAAAAGAAAGGAGGGTCATATACGATGCTCTAACATAGGCCTACTACTTACGAAGTGAAAATATTCTTACAAATTAAATGAATCTATCATATGAGCTCATAAAACACGTTAAAAGAAATGGCTCTCTCGGCTATTTCGACGGCCAAAGATGTCAATGATACGATCCATGTCATTGTTGACTACAGAGTTGACATATGCCCTTTCAATGTTAATAAGTGCGATGAACATTGCTGAGACGTTGTTGCCCCATGGTGTTGCGCAGGTAAGTTTTCAATCTGCGCAACGCATTGAATGATCGTTCTGCCGAACACGATGTAGCAGGTATCACTGCAAGGATATGTACTACATTAATAACCAGAAACTCATCACGTGCTGGGCAACCACTGTCTCGTGTGAATTTAACTGGCTTTACCACGCCGACTTCAGGTTAAAATAGAAAATATCTATCTCTTCAAAAAACAAAAAACATGGAAATTTCTTTTACAACTGGCTTTGCCCAAATTTCTTTTGCTGCCCAAAAAATCTGAGTTGCCCAACATTTGGGGGGGCTGCAGCCCCCCCAGCCCCCCCCCCCCCCCCCCCCCCGGCCCGTACGCCTATGGCTGGATCGAACAAGTTGGCAGGGCCATAAGCTTACGCGTCCTAAAAGCCTAACTCTAAACGGCACTACGAGCTAACCTCCGGTCAGCAACGTGCTAGACTATAGTCAATTGTGACTTCACGAGCCTTACTTATCTCCCCAGCACTACGAGCACGTGCTGGATCGGACAAGAAGAGGCATAAAGAGCGTAAAATATGTTTACTAAACGAAGCTTGGGGAAGTCACGCTGCGAGACTTAACCGAAAGCGTGATTAACAGTGGTGAACCCCAATTTATTATTAATAACAATAAACAAAACCCCAAAGGGAGGGAGGGTGGGAATTTCAATTTTCGAGACGAACTAAAGTTACAGTAGCGATATTGCTAGCGAATGATACATAAGTTCAAACTTTACACTCTTTATAGCCAGACAGCTGTCTGGATTTAGCCCAATGGCGAAATGTGTACAATAAAGTAAACAACAAGGTCTGCATGCAGCATTGATCGAGACATGGATAGCTGAGGGACTATTAAAACTAGCCACACAAAATGCGTAATATAAGAGTACTAGACGATATTGCAACATGTTCACTGCAAGAGTCCTTTATAACCATTGTCTTTTCGAGACAAGAAAGGTAGATAAAGGTCCAAAGATCTGTTGCGTTACATTACACAAGAACATAAATAGAAAACCCGCTAGGGGCTTCGGGAGCGTCACATTCCATTAACTGCGCTTTAACGATTCTCTTTAAAGCTTTATATAATGCAAATGTAAAGAAATGGAGCTATCAACTTAAGATCATAATATTCATCTTCAACTTAGCTGTATTTATTCAGGTTCTGTTAATGTTTGCCTCCTTAGCATAACACTAATGAACACGAAAGGCTTCAAAATTAAGAAAAGCCTCTTTCGTCCTTCAGTTGTAGCCTCACCTCGTTTAACGAAGAGTTTAACAACGGTTATCAAAAGTGTCAGTAAGGTATGACAAACAGCTTTGACAACAAGATATAATCAATAAGCAATGCTCAAATTTAGTTTTAAGATTTAATCATTTCTACACACCTTTTCAATTTGTTAAATTTAGATTTTGTTCGCGATTTCTTGTAGAACCATGAAGCGTTTTATCTTCACTATTGTGCTGCTATCTATTCTGTGCATTCTTTGGAGTGTAAGTACACCTTTCTTTAACTCAGTTTTAGATCTCATTGAAACGTTTTTTTTTTATAAAAAAACGTGACAAAAATAAGGTCTCAAGTCATCTATTATTTTGTATCTTTTGCAAAATATAATAATTAATTACGTGGCAAAACCTGGAAAATCGGTATTTTTCATTTTTTTTTTGTAAATATAGAGCTATTGGGTAGAATATAAACCTGATATAGTTTGTTTCCGATAAAATTCATTTTATTTTGAGAAGTCGCAAATTTGCCAGTTTTTTAACCCGAAATTTGCTATTATAAACAGTCCTCGCGTTCACTAACGAGTCGGAGAGCAGCTCCTCCTCGCAAGGTCTAACATGAATGGTTTGTTACCTTTTAAGAGAACAAAAGGTTTGGACATTATTTTACCAGCGAAAGGACTCTTTCTCTTTCGCTAGAAGATAATTTCCGGGCTTTAGCGAGACTCATCGAACTGAATTAGTTCAGAAATAAGGAAGAGGTTTCCACGAAAACAAAAATTTTAACATCATAATCCAACATATGGTACAACTCCAAATTTTCTCAATCCTCGCATCATTCATTTATATAGACATTCATCCGAACGTAGCCCAGGAGTTCTGTTTGCCTACGCGAGGAGAGTTCATGAATTTCTGGTAAAACGTTGGACCATTTTAAGACTCCCGGCATAAAAACTGATATTGCTATTTTTCTCAAAATGATGAGGCTTTTGGCGGGACCAAACAGCGACAGGTTTCTTATTTATCTAAAAGCTCTTATATAGACATTCATCCGAGCAGGGGTTCTGTTTGCGTACGCGAGGAGAGTTAAATGAAATGAATTTCTGGTAAAACGTTGGACCATTTTGAGACTCCCGGCATAAAAACTGATATTGCTATTTTTCTCAAAATGATGAGGCTTTTGGCAGGACCAAATAGCGACAGGTTTCTTATCTATCTAAAAGCTCTTAAAGCTATTAATGAGCCACAAAAATAAAAGAAATCGATTTGTCAACTTGGTGATACCTGACCGGCGTTTTTCAATCGTTAACATCGGGAGCGAGAAAAGGAAATCATTGCAAAGGAGAGACATTTTGAACTTAATTCCCCCAAAACGCAGCTCGGTATACTTCTTGTGTACTAGAAAAAATGTATTTATCATGATTGTAAAGTTACAGAAAAGAACCTTAATCTTAATGAATTTAATAATAAGATTTTAATGCAATGGTAACTAAAAATTGTGGCATATGTAATCTCGATCGCCTTTACAGACTTGTTAGCGAAATAGGAAGTAAACCTAAGCCAATAAAATGTACTTTCCACACTGAGTGACACTTACTGCGAAAATGTAAATTTAAATGTCAGAGAAAAAGAGTATTAACTAACATCTTTTTTATAGCATATTATCTGACTGTTCATCTGTATACAACTCTTTATTAGTTTTTAATTTCCATTAAACCTTATTTCAGCAATTTTGTTGTATTTATTGTGCCTATGTGTTGTTTAAATAAAGTATTCAATTCATCTCGTTTACTTAAGAAGAGCAAAGTTTTAATTTCATAAGGTTCCACCTTTTTGTGTTGTTTCTTTCCGTAGGATGATGTGATGAGTTCCTCTCTCAGGAAAAAAAGAGATGGTAATGAAAACAATTTTAAATTTGTACATTCCGTTTATTCCCAGTTGTGACACTGGGAATAAACGGAAGAAAATTCCCCACAGAAAGTAAAATCTTGTAGAGTCATTTTGGATTGTCTCTTGTTAAGGTGGCTCGAAGGGGTTAAGATATTCCCGTCATTGGCATTCTATTGCAGCTACACTAATGATGTTGAGGTTAAACTAAATAATAAATGGTAAGCGCTATCTCGTTCGGTTGGTTCGCTGATTTTGGGAAAAAAGTCTCTGAAACATAAGAAATAATAACGACCTGTAATGTTTCTTCCATACAGCTTTTGGACTAAGCCCCAGGTGCCCAAAGCCATTTGGGTTTGGCACTTGTCACATGGGATGTGGCCCTGGAATCAAGGAATGCCCGCCTGGTCAATTATGTTGCTCCAATGGATGTGGACGCATATGCACATATCCAATGGTAATAATTAAATTAACAGCACGAGCTAGACCATGACTGGTCAAGAGCGAGTTCATGTAATATATCAAACGCTCGGGAGTGTATTGTCGCATTTTTAAACACCGAGAAGAGAGTTGAAAGAAAGACGCGCAGCGGAGTATTTTTGACGAACTTTAGAGGTGTTTGAGGTCTTTGTAACGTTTGTCCGTGTGGCTTTGGAAATACAGCAGCAAGCCAGTAAAATATAAAATTCGTCTTTAAAGGACCCTAGTCAACCTCCGCCATTTTGGATGCCATCGAACTGATTATTAAAATTGTGTGGCAAAGCTTAATCTTAAGCCCCGTCTACACGAGCAATTTTTATGTGGCAATTTTCTATGTGGCAATTTTTATTTGCCCGTGTAGATGATGAAAAATGAGCAATTTTTATGTGACAACTGTATTTGCTGAAAAGCTGGCGTGTTAGTTTTTATGTGGCAAAAATAAATTGCCACATACCGATAATTGTCCGTGTGGACGAGACGCCACATAAAATGTGACAATTATATCGATGCCATCCGTAGAACCCAGTCCCTGATATTTTCATCCAAGATGACGGCTTCTACGAGTACAGCCTGTAGATGGAGAGATGCGCTTGTTTCTACGAACCGTAATACGAAAAAGAAGTAATATGAAGAGATTCTTGCCATACTAAGAGAAGATTGGCCAGACGAAGATCTTCGCCATCTTGTTTTGTACCCTAGTCTTCCATGGGCATCTCTGCTGTGCGAAATTAACAACGAATATTTGACGATCATCTACACGAGCAAATAAAAATTGCCACATACAGTTGCCACATAAAAATTGCTCTTGTAGACGGGGCTTTATTAAATCGCCGCAAGATGTGTTACTGGAAGTTTATTTAAGTACCTTTAGCAGTTTCACGGAGGTCTCTTTCGTTTCGAAAACACTCTATGAGAACCGCGAAAATTAGTATATACTAAAACAGTGAGATAATATAACCAAAAGAGGATTATTTTAACTCATTTATTCTTGTCAACGATTACAGTTTACGCGCGCGAGTTGTTTTCGGAGGTGAATAGCAAAGGACATCCCATGTTTGAGTAGCCAATCAGCGCGCGCCAACAACTCTATCCACTGTTTTAGTATATACCAATACCGACTATGGTCGTTTTCACGCAATCACCAATAGGCAATTGGCGCGAAAGATTTTATGGTACGAAATTTCTGTACTAATGTTTTTTTTACCTATCCAGACGGAAGAAGAAATGAACCAGCAGAACCAGAACTGGTGAAGCGACAGATTAGCAATTTCCAAGCTCACGAGAACGCATCACAGTTCATCATATTGAAGCTATTCATAAATATAAATAGAGATAATAGTAGTTGGTACCAAATGTTATGAAAAAGTGTAATCAGTCAGTGTCAAAATAATTATATCTATAAAAAGATGTTATCTCTGTTGCCAAATCAATAAAGCAGCTTATAACCTACGGCGTGTTATTGTCACCATAAATGTTGGAATATCTGCTAGCAAAATGCATACTTTTGACTAACCCTGACCAAAAACTAACCTTTACCTAAAAAGGAACCCTAACCCTTGTAAAACTAGACTCCATTCCTGAGACTACATCCTAAAACTACACCCTATTCCTGAAAACTAACCGTTAAGCTAACTCAACTAATTTCAGTCTGCCGCCTGCATTTGCATTTAGTAATAAATTCTCACCCCCCCCCACTCCCAAACTCTCCAGGTTGAGATAAAATATGGGCAAAGGCGAGGCCAAAAGCGGAAAGGAGCGGGAGTTAAGGCAAAAAGCGAGCCATCGCTGCGGGGAGGAGGGTGGGGCGACGATTTGATATCTGGCGTCCGTTTTCACGAAGAGAGGAACAAGCAGGATAAAACAGGTCCATTTATACTTAACTAGCGCAAAATTATGCATAACAGATTCCCTTGATGATATATATATGGCCGAAGTGGGAGAAATGAGCAACTGGATTGTAAACGGAATAAGGGGCGTTTGTGCATCAGGACTCCCAGTGACAATGGTTTTTAGCTCAACGGTTAGTCAACGAAGGAGTCAAGGGGTGCTAACTATTTGCCTGGAAACACCGGTAATTCGGTTGGAAAATAAAATGGTTCGCATCATTGTGTTTGGAAGGTTTTGCAAATTATGGGCCACTTGTTGCGGTGATAAATCTTTCGTCTTTCTTTCATTCTAGTCAGTGCAGCTGGGTAATTTTTAAACCTTTTATTTCTTCTGTAACGCCAAAATCAGTTATGAAATGTTTGCACATGAAATTTCCAACCGGATGGTTTGTGTAAGCGCCTAGGGTCAGTCTGAAGTCTCTATGTTATACTTAACGGACGAAATATATCAAAGTAAGCAACACAAATTTCCGTGCTGGATTGTTTTTCACCTTTGCACCGATCTTTTGCTCCTCACAAAAAAGAAAATCGTTATTCCAAGATCACGATATAATAGACAGCAAGTAGAAATAAATATTGAAAATGCTTGAGTACCTTCGTTGCTCTACGTACTCTTGTGCTTTCTTTCCTCAGAAGGTTCAAATTTTAATTTAGACCGTCAATAGTGGCCAACTGTATATGTTGATGCGTTAGTGTCAGTTTAAAAACGCATGGTTAAACTGAGTGAATAAGTTGTAGTTGGACGAAATTGAACAAACCTGGCACGCTTGCATGAAAAGAAATCGCATTCCATGCGCTCTGATTTCCTTACAGTGTAATAACGTGTTATATATTGCGTGTTCTCGTGAACTGCATGACATGGTAAACTGGCGATATGGTGAAACAATAATAGGGGGTAACTATAATTCATTTCAAGGTTTGCGTGTAAATGATGTAGACACACAACAAATGTGCTATTCGCCTTCGAAAGGTGTTATATGTTTAAGACCGCACGTGTGTTCACACAAAGTGATAAATACACCAAGTAAGTTCTGGATTAACTTCAAATGCAAGTGAACGGCATTCTTGTTAAACAAGGGTTTCCCAAAAAAGTGGCTGGTTCTACCGAACCCAATCCTATCTGGATTTTTTACATGCCGGATGCACTGCTGATAACACGTTAACTAACGACGCATGTAATTAACGAGAATTCATTCGAGTTCATTTTATTCACGTTAATTTAAGCCATTGTTAATTAAAATCACACTATTTTACAGCATCGATATTTTAAGCGACCTTTATTTCCAACAAAGTTACTTGTCATCTATCTCTTGGTTAGAGTCAGTCGACACACTTTCATTCAATATTGGTTTTCTAACGTCGTTGGATTCGTATTAAATGTAACGATCGTTATCTCCGAGGGGATAACTCACTTTTTTTCTTTCTTGTACAAAATGTCCATTACCTTTCTGCATGTGTCCCAATTTACCGCTGTTAAACCTCGAGATCTGCTTTTGGACATTGTTTTGTTTTGTCTGGTGAAAAGCGCAGGTCTTTAGAAAATGATTACGCATAAAGCATAAATTCGGTGTTAATTAATTAAACGATATTGCCGTGTATCGCGCGAAATTCGCGTTAATTCAATGCATGTAAACAGGACTTTTTGAAAATTCGAGTTAATTTTATAACGCGTAGATTTTGATCGCGTTGTTAAAATGCTTCGTTATATTTCTATAATAAGGTCGATTGCATAAAGAGTGGAATTTAATTGCGTTTTAAGCTGAGACTAATTGCCTTGACAGAAAATGGGAATCATTTTGCTTTCGCCAGGTATCGATTTTCCGCAAATCGATTAAGTTTCAAATTAATGAAATTTTAGTACCGGTGAAGTCGGACATGACTATATTAGCAATTAGACATGAGTTTTCAGTTAGCTAAGACGCATATTTTTGAATGAAAAAAAAAACACAAACAAAATTAGAATTATTTATTGAAGCTAGATTTCTAGTTGCCAATCATTGTTAATCAATCATCTATTTACTCTTATTATCATTATGCCAGGAAAGGATTTGTTTCTTTCATACTTCTTAAAATATGTGGTTTTGGTCAATATTTGTCATGATATTATATAGCAATTTTGATTTCGTATGGAGTCGTTACTTCCCCTCGCCCTTTTTAATTCGCTGTTTTGAATTTAAATTGTAGTACCGATGTACTTTTTACCTTACACCGTGGTATGACTATATCAGCAATGAGACATGAGTTTTCAGTAAGCCAGGACAAATACTTTAGAAAAGGAATGAAATGAAATTAATATTATTTATTGAAACTAGGTTTCTTGTGAAAGGTCAATTATCACGAAACGATTTCTATCTTTCAAAAAAGAAAGATTTATTTAAAACAAGGAATGTGATTTTGGTCAATGTTTCTGATGATATTATATGATTACCTGATGATTTCGTATGGACTCATTTCACTTGTATGATCTTTGTATCCAAAGATCATAGATTCCAGCTATCAATATTCATGACAAGTGAGAAAATGTGTTTGTTTGTTGAGTTTATTTACAGAAAATGTTGAAAAACAGTTTGTTCTCTTTTGCTCATGAGGACTTATTTTAACTGTGCAACAGAGAACCGTTCATGTAAAAAGAACGTATTTCATAAGATACTTTTTTTATTTCTTTTAAGTTACCGAGGATTGATTGCATGGAACTAACCGTGTTTGAATACAGATTATGTGTATAGCATGTTCTACAGCAGGTTCTACAAAAATCATAACCTAAAAGAGTTTTTAGGTAAGTGCAAAATCAAGTTGTTTGAACATTAACGAATTTAAGAAAGACTACTGAGAAAATTGCGATGTATATTGTCTTTGTCGCTTGCAGCCAAAATTGCTATGCTTCCATGATCAACCATATTGCATTATGCAAATGTCTGGAACAGAAGCTGTCAAGTAATAATAATATTCATCTTCCACTCAGCTGTATTTATTCAGGTTCTGTTAATGTATGCGTCCTTAGCATAACACTAATAGGCACTTAACACGAAAGGCTTCAAATTTTACTAAAACGTTTTCATCTTTCAGTTCTGGTCTCACCAGGATCAACGATTTCATCAACGATTATCAAAGGTGTCAGTAAGGTTTGTTGAAGAGCCTCAGTAACGATATGTATTAATGAGCAATGCTCAAGTTAAGAGTTTTAGATTTAAGACGGATTCCGCTAAAACTTGGAGCAATAAGCGCAAAAATTAATTCAAAGCATTGCGACATTTTGCATATTATTTGAAACATCTCACTGTAGTTAAATTGTCCGCGGTTAAATTCTAACGCATTCTCGAGAAACTTAATGTCAAAGCTCGTAAAAATGCTGAAAACGCGTGTTATTTTGTTTTGAACTAACGTTAAACGTTCGTTTTAACGAAAATAAGGAGAACTTCAAATTCATTTTTCTTTCGCAGCCTTGCAGCTCGAGGGCTAAAGTTTCGATAAGTTCGTCTTAAGCGTATTCAAACTGTTACCATGTTATGAGTTCTTTTTGGTATCTTTATTTTTTCTTTTATTACTTGAATGTTCCGCGGAAACCGTCTTAAATATTTCTATACACGTTTTCGCTTATTTTTAACTTTTACTTTTTGTTTTTGATTTCTTGCAGTGTTGAGTCATGATGAAGTTTATCTTCGCAATTGTGTGCACTCTTTTGAGTGTAAGTACGCCTTACTTTTTCTCATTTAAGGTCTCATAGAAACGTATTTTTTCATAAAGAAACTTGTCGTGATTTCTCAAATATTTTTGTAAATATGTAATTGCAAAGGGCTAATTTCAGACTTTTTGTACTTAATTCATCTCATTAACTTAGAGGAGCTGCGCCTTGGGAGTTTCGCAGATTTTTTGAAATTAGTGGTAGGCAACTTAACCCGTTAAAAACATTATTTTTGAACATCTAAAGGAAGATATCACCTTAATTTGCGAAGAGAAATCAAACCACGGTTATAAATATATCGATTTTTGAAGACGCGCAAAAACTGAACATAGCCTCATTTAGCCTCATTTTTCAAGTTGAAATCCAATTCTATCATAACCATCTGCAGCCAAAGACGCGTGTTAACTGTTTCAATGCGTCTATACTGTAAACAAAAATGGACCGTTATTTTCATGTTTCCTTTGACAAAAATATATATTTTGGCTGTTCAAAGCCCCTTTAAGACAAGACGTCATCCTCTAATGCTTCCAAGTTGAAAATTTTCATAATGTTTAATAATTATTTTCAATTAATTTTGCAAAATATCTCTCCGCAGCACGAAGTAATGGGTTCCGCCCTCAGGAACAAAAAGGACGGTAATTCTTCAATGATAAATTTGTTCTTGCATATATATTGCGATAAAATTCTGTAAAATGTTATTAGGGGAATAAACAGATACGATTCCCTACAGGAGAAAAGATTTGACTCTCAATCTAGCTAGAGATAGTTAAAAGTGGTCACAATCGAAACATTTATGACGTCACTCCATGTCACAATGTATTTTTTAATGTGCAAAATTATCCCCAAAATGGAAGGATGCCGCCCTCAAAAAGTATAATAATAAACCAAAAAGTAAGGTTAAGATTGGGACGGATTACGAACGAAGAACTTGAAAAGTGATATAGGATTATTATGCGTTACACGGAAATGCTTTCACACAGAAGGATCTCAAAATAATAGTTTACTAAGCTAGAAAAACATCAAAGAAGTAATAATAAACCAAAAAGGAACAAGGATGGTTAAGAATGGGAAAGATTGAGACGGATTATGAACGAAGAACTTGAAAAGTGATATAGGGTTATTATGCGTTACACAGAAACGCTTTCACACAGAAGAAAACCTCAAAATAATAGTTTACTAAGGTAGAAAAACATCAAAGATGTAATAATAAACCAAAAAGGAACAAGGATGGTTAAGATTGGGAAAGATTGACACCGATTAGAAACGATTAATTTCAAAAATTGACTAATTAAGTTTCACAAAATTGAGATGCCCCATCCGAGGGGTTCCTCCTCAGTAATGGACTGCTGAAAATATAAGCAAAAGTCAGGGGTGCTATATAGTAAAGTACCCATGAAAGAAGAAAGAAACTCATGTATCGAATTAAAAACGAAACATTTTGCTCATTACGAATTATTCCTTGATTTATTACAAAATTCAGATACTGAACTCGTGCTCTTCTTGCGACTCTACATTTTAATGGTGTTGTTAAAAAAAACGTTGCAAAGAGTCGAGGAAGTTTAGAAAATCGTTTGAATTCTTCCAAACTTTCTCGAGTGTTTGCATCACCCTGTGTAAAGCACGCCATTATCTCAGTATTTGTAAGTTGTAGCATTCGAAATAGGCCATTTCCGAGTTGCCATTTGCCTCAGTTTCAAAACGAGTCTACGTGCGAAACCATTGAAATGAAAATGACTTTGATTTGCATGAAAATGGACGTGAAGGTGAAACTCATTTTCATATGAATGGTTTCGCACCTAGACTCGTTTTGAAACAGAGGCAAAGGGTAACTCGGAAATGGCCTATTATCAATAGTAATTAGTGAAAGTGTTTTTCTCATACAGTTGGTCCGGAGTCCGAGCTCGATTGTCCAAAGCCAAAGTATAACTTCTGTGTCGATCCTAAGGACCACTGTGGCCTCGGATGCCCACATGGTACAAAATGCTGCTTTGATGGATGTGGACACTCATGTGCTGGCCCAGGTAATTATTATGTTTTAGTTATAACTACAACGTGACAGCTCCATTAAGTTTCTCCCCAGGAGGGGGGGGGGGGGGGGGTGCTTATTGCTGCCGATAGGCAGCTTTCATATTCTTGAAGGCATTTGAGAAGTTTCGTTCGTTCGTTCGTTCGTTCTATCGGATCGTGAAACAGCCTATCAGCAATCCCCTTTCAAATACAAGCCAGCCAATCAGCAGTTCCCTTATATTCGATGAAATTCACATGTGCTCCGTTCTGAAGGAAAGTTAAATGGCGTCTCGAACGGTGAATTCAGGACGGTGTTTATCCCCTCTTGTAAATAAACACATTTGTGAAGTTCAAACTGGAAAGAACTAACCCTAAAGAACACTCGACCAGCTAAAAATAGGACACCAAGGTCTTCTAAGAGCTAAACAGCGATGAAGCACAACAGCACTGTTTGTATTTGGCCGAAAATTAATCAAGGTTTCAACAATGCAGCTCGTACAAAGTTAAGTTCAAATGGATGGTAAATGTCTTCAAATGTTGATTTGCTTTATAATCGTTAAGCTGATTTCTTGAAACTGGATTCAATAATTTGGAAATTTATGCTTTGTTGATTTCCGTGAGCATCTGGAGAAACATAATGCCTGTGTGTGTTCCCGCACGCAATAGTGATGCAAGGAAGTCGAAAGTCGTTTGCTTCTAAAAGCAAATGTACAGTGCTTATTTAAATAAAATTTGGCCGACCTTTTAGTTTTATTTTAATTTGTATTTGTCATTCGTAGTGTACATTATGGAAACGCCGTTGTGTAAAACCTTGATAAATTTGCATAATCGGATTTAAATTTGATACAAACTTTATTCAAGTTGTTTTCATTGACACGCGTGAGAATTTTGATTTTCAAGATTGTGGTATTACTTACCGGTCTACTTCATCTGCAACCATTTTATATCTTTCCATCAGAAAATATTTATGAAATTAGTTTTCTGTACATTCAAATATTCTTGAAGTGTTACGGCAGCACTTCACTTCTCATTGAGAACTGCTAGTTTCTTCTTTTATAACTTCTAAGAGTAGAACCCGTAAACTATTTTTCCACTTTCGACACAAGCACGGAAATCTTAAGTTCTCGGTTTTGTTTAGATGGTTTTGCCTATTGCAAAATTAGTCCTTTTTAACAAAAGAGTCGAAGAGTAAAACGTAGAACTCTATCGACTCTGGGCTAAGATCTGTTTTCTGACAAGTTTAATTATTATCCTGAAAGTATATTGCTCAATTTAAAATTATTTTTCAGTTCGAGGAGTCTCGCTAAAGCTCTGAAATTATCTTCTAGTAAATAAAAGGAAATTTTCTTGATAGAGTGTCCAAACTTCTCTTCTCTAAGCGAACGCGAGGGGTGTTTATGATAGCTTATTTTCGGTCTACACTCTGGCAAATTTGTGACTACGACCACGCAAACCGATTTTCTTATTTTCAAAATAAGAGGTTTCTTTCCTACTTAGTAGCTATGTATGGACAAGAAAATGAAAGAAAGAAATTTTCCAACTTTTATTTTTTTCCTGACTGTTGCATTTAATAATCAATAATACAGTAAAAGCTCTATTTAGCCAAGAAACCTCCGCCGGGCGTCCTGTTTCAGGTTCTATGTCTTTTCGAGATCTTTTGTGGGGAGATAAATAAATTAGGGTACATATATAATTATAATTTTAATTATAATTTTAAAGAACCCACAGGCGGCCCAGGCTCCTGATAAGATTACTCGAGAACGTGACTCGATCGAGCGTTACAACGGTTTGAATTTATAAAGGTTTGTATGGGAGAAAACGGTTTCGAAATTATTCGCAAATATATGTACATTTTGAAAATAAAATCGACTTACCTCAATGCCTTGTTGTCTTTCTTGTTGTCATCTCGCTTCTCAAACCGATCTGACGCCTTTTTGGCGAGTTTTAGCTTTTTTGGTTTTCCACCGCTAAGAAGAAGTAAAGGCTGCACACTCGATTTCCGACCGACCGCCGCTCGAAGCGAAAAAAAATCATTGAAATCACGCTAACCGACCCAATTCCTACGCAGAATTATAGAAGAGGCTTAAGCGCTTCTTCTCGCCGATTTCCAACTCAAATCCATCCTCACAACGCACGTTACGAAGCGCTGAATCCCACTCAACGAACCTTCTCCATCTTCGAATAATCCTCCCAGGAGCAGCCATGGACACATCGGAAGCCCGCATAGCATGCCGGGTCAATAAAATAACCCCAACTGGGGGAGGGGACCGCACAATTGTCAACACGCAACCTGCTTTGCTCCAGCGTCCCCTGGGGAGACTTTTGTGGAGGCCACCGAAGGAGCATTGTTTCGATAAACCAACCAAAATAACGAATCGACTTGTTTACAAATTTAAAAAAAAAAAGTTTTATCGAAACAATGCTCCGGTCGGTCGGAAATCGAGTGTGCAGCCTTTACTTCTTCTTAGCGGTGGAAAACCAAAAAAGCTAAAACTCGCCAAAAAGGCGTCAGATCGGTTTGAGAAGCGAGATGACAACAAGAAAGACAACAAGGCATTGAGGTAAGTCGATTTTATTTTCAAAATGTACATATATTTGCGAATAATTTCGAAACCGTTTTCTCCCATACAAACCTTTATAAATTCAAACCGTTGTAACGCTCGATCGAGTCACGTTCCCGAGTAGTCTTATCAGGAGCCTGGGCCGCCTGTGAAGAACCGTGCTTTCTTTGAAGAGTAAATGTGGTGGGTATTATTTTAAAAGCATAAAATCACTTTGTTTTCTTATTCACAAATTGTCATTATCTACAATTTAGGAGAGACCGAAGGATGTAATAATGAAAACAGAAAACACTTCTTTACACATCATATTTAGTAGTGTTCTCAACAAATCTACGCAATAGCGAGTTTAAAGAAATTTTCCACTTCACGTTGTCTGCGCCCCTCCCCCCCCCCCCCCCTCCCCCCCCCTCTCCGTCATGACTTCCGAACATTTCTTTGGGGTACCCCAGAGGAAGTTTCGTAGTAGAACAAGTTTTGCTTTCTATTTGAGGGCATAGGCAGTAACTTTGACAAATTGCGGTGAAAAATGCATAAATTGTCCCAGCTGGAAGTAAAGATCATAGTAAATCGTCAAATTTACGACCTAAAGCGGAGTCCAGATCCAAGGAAGTACTATCTAGGGAGTACCGGTACAGCTACTACACTTGTGGTGAAGAACTTACAAACAAAAAAATACCAAAAAATTGTCTTGTTTCTGTTAATACTAAATGGAAGAGCCAGAAGCTCTGTCGAAAAAAAAATCCAAAAAAAACGTGCAATACTTTAGCAAATTTAAGTTAAGCTGAGGCATGCAGTCAAAACACCAGCTGGAGACGAAATTGTGACGATTTTCCAAGGCCAGGAGCCGAAAAGCACCATTTGTGAATCTTAACATTACTGAAAGTGTTTCTCTCATACAGCTGGTCAGGGGCCTGGGCCCGGCGGACTGTGTCCAGCACTACTAAAACCAGGGTCAGAGGAACCTGGTGATTGTGTTGACGAATGTATAATAACAGCGGACCCCTTTGACCCGTTAAGTGGTTGCAGTACTGATAAGACATGCTGCTTCAATGGATGTGGACACAAATGCGTTCTCCCAGGTAATAATTTTTCTTCACTTATTAAGGTTATTGCCCAGTGTATTGCATTGCGCATCCTTACTGCGCAGAATTTTACGCGTAATTAGCGCGCGCACATAAACAAAAAGGCGGCTTTTTTCTGTGCAACTTAGCCCGCGAGAGTCACAAATCGTCGCTTTCTCGTAAACGAGTATGGTGACCTATCAATTTTTTCACGTATTTTGGGTGTTACTATCAATTTTTTTCTATAAAATGAACACAAATCAATTTCTATGTTTGAAAAAATATTATCACCGGAAACGTGTACTTTGCCAGTACTTTCAAAGGAATTATGTGGTATATATAAGGTCTTCCTGCTCCTAAACGAATGTGGTGACCCCCTTTTTTATTTCAAAATTTAAGTTCACTTAAGGTAACCAACCAGTAGGCAAAGTTTGGTTGAAAATCTATGTTCAGTTCTATTTCGGGGGAATGACCTTAATACCGTAAAAGCTCTTCGAACCCTCTCCCGGGGAGTCTTTCTTTCCGAGACAACTTGAAGGGAGGTGGGGCTTAGTAAGATTAAATGTAGTGGATGGTTAACTTATGAAGTACAAAATGACCTTGGTTTCTTGTTCACAAATTATCATTATCTGCAAGAGAGAGACTGGGGGTTTAAGAAAGCTCTTTGAAAATGTCTTGTTGGTGAAAACGAACATCACCTACGAAACGTTTAATGATTTGCGAAAAAAAAAGACAACGTGCTACCTTAAGAAAACTAGAATGAAAATAATTTTAACATAATCGTAGCCTTAACTATGAAATACGGCCAAGTAATACGGGCAATATTTTCGTTGAAATTGTGGCGCAACATTGTTGTATTACAAGTTGAAATGGGTTGTTGCTCGTATTACTATCGCGTGCTTAATTTGTCAAGCAACAAATTTGCCTAAGATGAACAAACGAGAATGTTAAAGAGAATTTGACCATATTTTATGATGCAGATCCTCGTCTATGGCGTCTGTGGCTAGGGTTTCATATCACGTTCGACTTCTTCCAAACTTTCTCGAGTGTTTCATCTCTCTATATAAAGAAGCACGCCATTTTATATTTGTAAATCTTTATAAATTATTGTAAATGTTTATCATATCCAGGTGGAAAGTTGCCCAATCCAGGAGAAATGTGTCCACCGCCATCTGGGGCAGGTATTTGTGTTGAAGAATGTGGACCGTCACCTGACCCTTCAGAGGGGTGCAAAGATGGCAAGATGTGCTGTTTCAATGGATGTGGACACACGTGCGTTTAGCCAGGTGATAATAGCTTTTCTACAATTTCTTAATACCATAAGAGCTCTACGACGCGCTTCTTCCTCCCCTAGGGGGGATTTATAACTCTCCGAAACCTGCCAGGGAAACCTTCCTTTGAAAAAGGGGCTTTATAAAGAAGTGGAAGGGGAATGTAAAAAATTGAACTCCTAGCGGAATATAGGGGTGGGTGAATATAGTTTTTACGTTAATAATTAGGTTACCAACACGTTTATTGCATAACTCAAGTGCCAGTTCAAGAGCCAGTTTATGAATGATCACTAACCTTGTTGAGCGTAGTAAAATTTCATGCACAAAACACAGCAAGTAATACCTAACAACTTTTCCTCACTGCATGGAATTGAGCTGCTGCAAAATTTGAAACAAGAATCCCGGCAAAAAACAACAGCAACCGCTAATGCCAATTGTAAATTTCCATTTATAAACAAGATCTCAAACAGAATAAAATTAGTATTCTAGATGAGCTGACTCACAAGCTGCGTCATATCATTTTTTTCGTTTCCATTTCATTCTAACTATCAAAAATTTACCGTCCTCTAGAAGAGGTCTACCGAGTTAAGCAATTATTGACATTTTTGCAGTAGTACTTTGCAGCTTCGTTGCAAAAACATCAAGTTGGTAACTATATATAACTGTATGGCTTAACTAGAAGTTTTCAATGAGAAGTGGAGTGCTACCCTTAACACTTTAAATAATTACGAATGTACAGAAAAACAACTACATTGTAGATGTAGAAATATTACTGATGGAAAGATTAACAAAAGTTGCGATGAAGTATACCGGTAAGTCATACCGCAATCTTGAAATTCAAAATCCCCATGCATCTCAATGAAAACAACTCTATCAATTTTGTACACTACGATTTACAAATACAAAATAAAACTAAAAGATTGGACAAATATTATGTAAATAAGTGCTGTACATTTGCTTTGCTTTTCCAGATGCTCATGGAAAGCAATAACACAGCAAAACCAAACAAAATTTCCAAGATATTGAATCTAGTCTCAAGATTTCAGCTTAACGGTTTTATAAAGCAAATCAACATTTGAAGACAGTTACCACACTGCAGAGGTTTTTAAGTCTTAAAAAGTCCATTTGAAGTTGACTTTTTTTAGACGGTCGAGTGTTCTTTAGGGCTATTTCTTTCCATTTTTAACTCCAATAATGTGTTTCTTGTTTCATACAAGAGAAAAATATCGTCCTTAATTCAGCATTTGAGACGCAATTTCACTGTTCTTCAAAGTTTCATAAAAGCAAACCGCTGATTGGATAACATTTCTTCCTTGTACAAAACCGTCGCTGATTGGCTTCTTTTTAAATACCCCGTACGTTGATCCGAACCATCGATCGAACGTACCAAAAATCTCGAATGCTTTGAAGAATATGTGTGCTGTCTGCGCTAGTGTTCCGACAGCATCAACTATGCAGCGTTGACGAAACATTTCATCTAAAATGTTCAGGCTGTTTTCGATTCACATCACAATTGAAGATGTATTGATCGACGAGAAATACATCTTTATCATGAACAATTTAAAGGATTTTCTCAATTACACCCTTGCACTGCACCTTTCTTCATCATGCCTTTTTTTAATTAACGGTTATTTAGTTATTAACTGATCATAATTCCCTTTTTTATTTCTCCATTTTTTTAAATGAGGCGCCGAATTCTAGAAAATAATAAGCTTTTCCAAGACATAGCAATATTTAAACCTAAACAAAATCCAAAGAGATAATTCAGTACTTATCCCGAAACGTTCGAGGCAAATGAATGTAGTTATTTTTCCCAGTATGTTCCAATTAATTTTTTGAAAGTAAACAAAACAATATTAGGAAAACGTAAACATTGACGTTTAATTGAATTTGGAAAAGCATGTAATATATCAAACACGAGGGGAAGTGTTTCATCACAATGCCAAACACCTAGAAGAGAGTTGAAAATACGACGCGTAGCGAAGTATTCTTGACGAACTTCGAGGTGTTTGGACATGTGGTGAAACACTCTCACGGGTGTTTGGTGTATCTTCTCAATCGAAACTAAAACCTCGAAGAAAACAGAGAAATAAAATCTTAAAAATCTATGCTAATTAAGATCAGATTTCAAACCACCGTCACGGCTCTGATTTCCTTCGTGTTTACCAGGCGAATTAACGAGTTTGAGAAGGATAAATAGTCAATCGATTAGACCGTAGAAGCTAGCAAATCTAGCTCGTTTGCAGATAAATGATACCATTATGCATAACCTTTTCCCCAACCGATTTCGTCTATGCCGAAAGTTATGATGAAATTTAACCCTTAACAATAAAAGTTTAAAGAGTGATCAACTTCTCAAACTTCTCCTCGCAATATCAATACTTTGAATAGGTTAGAGAATTAATAAAATAGTCATCAAAGAAAATTGCTTCGATCTTTAAAGAAATTCTCCCAATACTTAACAGTCAGGAGAATTCCCTTAAAGGGTAACAGTTGTTAGTAACTTTTAAAAGTAGCGACCCTTCGAAAGTATTTTTTCTGGGAAAATACATGTTATTAAATGGGAAGGCCCCACCTCAAGATGAAACCCTTATATTTTCATGGGACAAAAGATGTTCGCGTTTCATATATCTTTGATGGAAAATGGTACCCCTACCGACACCCATATACAGAAGGATATTACTGCGTCTCTTTTCTCAAAGCAATGTCCGAACCTACTGTATTTACATACTAAAACGTTTTATTTTTCCAATCCAGAACCAGGATACTGAAAGACGAAGTTTACCGCTGGATAATTAGTTTCCAACTTAACAGCTCATCATGTTAAGTTAGTTGAAGAGATTGTAAATTAGTTATTAAAACAATCAACAATAAAAAAGCAGCTAACTCTGTGTTTTTGTCGTTCTTCCATCACCCATTCAGTGTAATAACTACCATACAGATACTCTTCTGGAATGTCATATACCATCTACAACTGCCTCGAGTAGTTGGCTTAAGGACGTTCGCGCGAAAATTTTCTACTCTATAGATTTTTCTAAAATTTTTACTAAGGTCGTATAATGAGTTACTTGTGTCAGAAATTAAAAAAAAAAGTGGGGCTCACCGACTTTGTTTCAGAGATAAAGTCTGTAGAAAACTACCCTGATTTTGAAAAATTGGCGCATGTAATTTAGCATGGTTTACAGGGTTTGTAGTTTAAAATATCGATGGTGAGAAAACGGAGGCAAACGATCGATCTTGGTCATATTTTGAAGAGGTGTGTCTGTTGTGTAAATAATTCCTAGTGTTGCCATCCTTTTTGCTAAACTTAGCCCTGGAAGAGGCATTTGAACCCGTCGTATGGCAAAAAGAAAAGATCAAAAAGCGGAATTCAAACGTGCGTGGGACATCCTAGAGGTGAACAAACAGATAATCAAACGGTCTCCTAACAGTTTCTTCATATTTATTTGGAAACAAATCAGTTTGTCTTGGTATATTTGTTTGGCTTACGTCAAAATTTTCAGTATTAAAAAGGACTAAGAAATAGCTGTTTAAGCTAATGCTTCGGTTGCCTTTCCCTTCCCTTAATGAAAAACATCACTCAAGTTTCGATGATGTGATCGTTTTGATACGATTATTGCTTCCAAAACGTCGCTCGCAAACCTGTAAATTTTATCGTGAACGAATTCCCAAAGCACCAAAGATAAAAAGAATACCCACATGAAAACTGCATTAAAGGGCTGTGGGTGGATAATAATTATCATCACCTCCTCTCCTCCTTCTTTAATTCTTCCTCCTCCTCCTCATCATCATCATCATCAATGTTATTTGTCCACTATTAAAATTTCATCGAAGTTAATTTCTTTAAGCCCCCTAAAGACAGGATCAGACGAAAGTTACACATGCAACAAAACGTGTTCCACCACGAAACGCCCTCTGGGGTACCGAAAGAAATACTTCGGAAATCACGACGGGGATTTATTTGCATCTCATTTTAACAGGTTTTAACGAAATAAACACTTCTTTAAACATTCTATTTGGTAGCGTCATGAGAAAAATATACTTTATTTTCTACTCGACGTTGCCTTCGGCTTCGCCGTCGTGATTTCCGAAGTATTTCTTTGGGGTACCCAAGAGGACATTTTGTACTGCATAAGTTTTGCTTTACTGAAGAGTGCATAGGCAGTAAGTTTGACCAATTTCAGCGAAAATTGCATAAATTGTGCCAGCTGGTGGTTACAGATCATAGTCAATCATCACATTTACGACCTAATTTGATATTCCAGTTAGATTAAAAGAACAACAGCTCGAACTGATTGGACTCAAATTACGACAGACTATAGTTTGAAGACCGTTCCTTCGAGAAGCGGGAGCTATGATGAAAGTGATTCGAGGAAATATCTTTTTTCGGCTACATTCCAGAGGCGATTCCTGATTCTTCGATGTCGAAGTTCCACGCCTTGGGTAAATAATTGTATTCTATTCACGAGTCGAAAACTTAAACTCATAGGACTGCTCTCACACGCTTCAAATGGTTCCCCAAGACTGCAATTGAACAAACTTAAACATTGCGAAAATGTTTCTACTTCATTTTATCACGAATAGACCGCAGTAAAAGCCTATTTTAAGAAGCTTAAATACCGATATTTTCAAATAGCAAATAGTGAGCAAATTTAAATATTTATATGGGCATGCTGTGATCTCACAAACATAGAATGATAAGCATGTCCATAAAGATACAAGCTATCAATATTCATTAATCTGATTATAATAAGCGAGTTAATAGTGTAAAGGATCTCTTAGTTTGTTAAGTGCTTACGAGAACCCATTTAATGTTAGAAGCAGAGAAGCCTTTTACAACTATTTCCACAAACAGTTTTAGCTCTAGCACAACATTTGCGTTTGTATTATGCAAATATAAAAAGGGAGCTATTAGCTAAAGACGATTATATTTATCTAAAATTCAGCTGTATTAGTCCAGGGTGTGTTAATGTTTGCCGAGTTAACCTAACACTTGGAACACTTGACACGAAAGGCCTCAAAATTAAGGAAAAGGTCTTCGTCCCTCAGTTGTATTCTCACCTCGACCAACTGAGAGTCCAGCAGCGATTACAAAAGGTGACAGTAAGGTATGTTGAACAGCTTTGGTAACGGAATACACTCTTTTTTTATATAAGAACCTTTTTTTATAAGAACGTTGAGGCTGAGATTTACCAAAATTTATAGAACACGCTAAGAAAATACTCCAGGCTGAGAGTCGAACGCCTTTTTTCATTTTGCCAATTTGTTTTGAAAGTTCTTGTTAAATGAGTAGCATGAGTAAATAATTATAAACGAGAACGAAAGAGCAACTTGATAGACCACATTCGGCGAACAATGCTCCTTGATACGTTTCCTGGTCACCTCTGCGTTGATTTAATGAAATTCTATAACATGTAACTTAAGAACGTCCGAAGAACTTTTTCAGGGTCAAATTTTTTGAAAAAAAAAAAAATTAAGAACGCTCAGCCACAGCCCAAAATTAGACGTTCTTATATAAGAAAGAGCGTAACTACTTAGCAATGCTCAAGTTACGTCTTAAGATTAAAAAATATTGCTTTACGTCCCTTGAATATAATATTTATTTTCTCGATTGTTTTTGTAGAGTTGAGCCATGAAGCGTTCCATCTTTGCAGTACTTGTGTTGCTATCTATTGTGTGCACTCTTTTGAGTGTAAGTATTCGATGTCTTCGAAAGTATACGTGCACCTCACTCGTTCTAATTTCAATCTTAGGGAAACGAATTTTTTAAAAACTTTTCGTGTTTTCATGGATATTTTTATAAATATGTGATAAAATAAGGTTTCACGTAATCACCTATTTTTCGTTTTTTCGCATAGTCGTAAACAGCGTGAGAAAGAAAAATATATCATTGTAAATAGAAAATTCCAAACTTCTTGTACTAAATTCATCTCGTTTACTTAGAAAGTCAAAGTTTATTATTTTCATAAGGTTTATTATGTCGAACCTATTTGGTTTTTTTCCTCATGTAGGATGAAGTAATGGGCTCCGTCCTCGGGAGCAAGAGAGATGGTAATTATCACAATAACTTTAGATTTAATTTTGCGTGTAAATTATGCTATTTTGTAAAATTTCGTCAGTTTTAACATAGGAAATGGGTGGATGAGATTCGTAGAACATACAACGAGCGGCCAGAATCGAAACAGTTAGAACCTTTAATATTTACCATCTTTCTTACCATCTATACCGTTGCCGCAGTTTTTAATTTTTTTTTAACGAGCAAAATGAACCCTAAAAAATACTGCTCTCAAAATAAAGGTTTTCCGAATTTGGCGGAAAAAACACCAAAGAAGTAATAAAAGAGCAAAAAGGAAACAGGATGATTAAAATTGGGCAAGATTGAGACAGATTATGAACGAAGAACTTGAAAAGTGATATAGGGTTATTATGCGTTACACAGAAATGCTTTCACACAGAAGGAAACCTCAAAATAATAGTTTACTAAGGCAGAAAAAACATCAGAGAAGTAATTAACCAAAGAAAACAAGGATGGTTTAGAATGGGAAAGAGTGAGACTAATTACAAACAAAAATTTTAAATTCAAAATGCCCGTTTGGTCAAGTACCCACTCAGCAAGGTACTGCTATCAAATTTAAGCACAAAGTCAGACGTACTACAGTCGTGCGTAGGCGTAAAACACTAAAAAATCATGCATCAGATTCAAAAGGGAAGCTTTTGCACAATTTTGTTGACGATGGAAACGAGCATCACAAAGCTTTCAGTGATTTGCGTTAAAAAAGAATTCATGCTACCTCTAGGAAAAGAAATTAAAAGTGATTTAAGGTGGCCGGCGCGGCTATTTTGGGGGAATGGAGGTGTTCTTTTCTAAATCGAATTTTGGGCATGTAAACGTAAGCCGATTTCTTTGATTTTTGGTAATCGAAGCTTTTAATTTTAGGGCGAACAAAGCAAATTAGCACGAGATATGAGCGCTTTTAAGAAAAATTAATTTCTGAGGAAAACGCGAATGTTTTCCAAACGGAACGATAGATTTTTGTCTAATTAATGTCAACAAGTTCAAGTTATCCAAGTTTTAATGTGAGCAAGTTTCAACAAAATCGGCTGGGTAGAAATTGCTGCACAGTTGACTGTTGAATTTTTGCTTCAAATATTATGCTTGAACTTGTCGACATTGATTACACAAAAATCTATCGTTGCGTCTGGAAAACATTCGCGTTTTCCTCAGAAATTTATTTTTTTAAAAGCGCTCATATCTCGTGCTGATTTGTTTTGTTCGCCCTAAAATTTAAAGCTTTATAACATTGAACATTTCTTTCTTCGATTGCCAAAAATCAAAAAACTCGGTTGAGGTTTACATGCCCAAAACTCGATTTAGAAAAGAGCACCTCCGTTCTCAAAAATCAGCCGCGGGCCACCTTAAACATAACGGCCTTAGCATTATTATTCAATTATAATTAAGAAACTATATCTTGCGCTCTGATCTGTCAGAGATTCTGTATTATCATTTTACACGAAGCTTTGTAAACGTAAAGGACCATTGCATTTTATGTAGGCTTTGTTCTAGAAAAGAAAGAATGACGAATGGTCGCTTCTTGTTTATATCGCCTAATATAAATAGTCTAAATACTTTAACGTTTTCACGTTTATTGGACTGTTTGCATCAACCTAAGTAAACAGGTGCGCAACTTCCTATTTGTAGATCTTAGCATTACGTATTGTCAGTAAGAATTATAGAAAGAGTTTCTCTCATGCAGTTGGTCGGAAGCCAGGGTGTCCAAAGCCAGAAAATGGTATTTGTGTTGAACGATGTGGCAAAAGAGATGGATGTACAGGTGGTAAGATATGCTGCTTCAATGGTTGTGGACACACATGCGTTTATCCAGGTAATAATTTTTCTCGGGGAAGGGAATGGAAGGGAAGCTGTTCAGAGGGGAAGGCGTATTAATAAACATGACTTCCAGAAGGGGTCTATAAGAGAGAGGGCCTTAATAGAGGCCGAGGGGGGGGGGGGGGGGGGGGAGGGGGGTTAATAGAGCTTTGACAGTAATTATAAAGTAATTGACCAGCACCTTTACCCCATCAATGGTCAAGAGTGAGCTTATAAATGAACACTACAACTTGAAGGGGATAACTCACTTTATGCACAGAATACAATAAGTTGAAGTTACCTAAAAAGTTTCCCTTCATTGAATTGAACTGCTGGAAAATCCGAGAACAGAACCCCTGCAAAAACGACAAACAATGTCATTTGGAAGTTCTTAAACAAAAACAATTCATGATTGACACATTTTCTTTTGTTCTTCAACAACCTTTATTCAGCTTACAACCCTGTCGAATATTAACTAAGGGCCGATTCGCACTAGCGGACAAGTTTTAAATGTCATAATTTTTTTGACAAAACAAAATTATAGCGACAAGTTAGAGACATTTTGAAGAAAACAAAAGGTGTAATTATTGGTACAATAGCTCTGCACGTGCTTCTGGCATCCTTGTACATTTCTCGGCACGGTCGTCTCGAGCAAACACCAAATAATCAGGCAGGTCCACAAGGTGAAAATTTTTAAAACGATTTGCATTTGAAGTGCGCGTGTAGTGATGGGGAAAATGTCGCAAGAAAACTATTTCTTTTCGCCTCCATTGATCGGCACAAACTGGTTCCCTCCGCATTCTTTTGTTCCACCCCCGTTATTACCATCCTTCCACGACCTCACCTCGGCACACAAACATGTTTTGCCGCCTATCGCGGAAAAATTTCGCGTGTTGTTTTTTAGTACAATCCAGACGAAACACAATATCCAATCAACAACGTATTGTTATCTGGCATTACGAGGGGCGTTGGAATGCGACTTGTCATGAATTGTCCTGCCTTGAGGCAGGACATCGGCCCGTTTGAAGATTTGTCCGTTTTGACAAAATTTACCCTTGTCGAACAAGTCGTTCGCACTTGTTTTTGCGATCGTTTGACAAAATGTATCGCGACAAGACAACTGCTTCTTTGTTTTCCTGAATTATTGGACACGTTCTAGGTCTCACAAAACGTATTCGCACTTGTTTTCTGTAACAAGTGACACATTAATGATGAAATCTACCAATTGTTACAAAATTTGTCCGCTAGTGAGAATTGGCCCTCAGACTTTTAAAAAAATTACTACTTTTTCTTAATTTCGCATTAAAAATTGGGGAAATGTTCACCTATCATTCGGTGATAATAATATGAAATTCGATTTACTGAATGATATTGGCATTTAACTGGACCCTACTTTTTTTAACAAAATCGCATCCGGTAAAAAAATTTGCTGATAGTTTTTCGCTAAAGGTGGTGGCAAACGAGGACACATTGTTGCGGACACATTGTTGCTCATGATTGTTTCCGTGCTGCGCAAACTGGGAAACATAATTTTGTCGCGGACACAAAATGTTTCTGAAAGAAATCGGAACCATTTTTTGTGTCTCGGACACAAAATGTCTTCAACAAATGTTGCGCGCGCGGGAAAACAGGGAAACATTTGTGTCCGCTACAATGTGTCCGCAACATTGTGCCCTCGTTTGCCACTACCTTAAATTTGTGGAATCAGCTCATATTGACTAAATGCGTACCATAGCCAAATTTCAGAGAAATCGTTGGAGGAGAAGAGCGGAAATATAAAGGCCATCTAAATTCAACTCTGATATTCTACTGAAAGTTTCTATACACTAATAACTACGGATTCACCTTAAAAATTCCTTCTGCTTGATTGTCGTTTGAATTCAACAACGCGCGTCTCATTCTTGAATACATGGCATTCCTAAACGTTTCGTAACAGCTTATCTGGAATTCGGGTCGGTTGAACAGCTTTGGCTGCGGTGACCATATTCTTGTCAGTTGGTTCACCTCTTCATAAGAAGTCCAGCCGTTTTTTCTTTCGATGGTTTTCTTCGTACGTTTTCAGCCTGCTACCATAAAGACGCTGTACAAAACACACTAACCCGCACCTTGCGTGCAACACCCAAAGAAAACAAAACATTAAAACAAGCTTGTGTTATTCAAGTAGGGTTGACAAGTCACAATAAATCACAAAATCCGTGAAAGCGCACGATCGGGCCATTCTGCGAAAACGCACAACAGCAACAATAAAAGAAAATAAAGACTATATTGTTTACGGTCGGAGCTGACGTACTACTAATTAAACAGCTTTTGTCCTCTTGGAAACGAGCTTTATGTAATGACCCTTATGAATACTATATATCATGAAATAAAGGGCCATTTACACGAGCGAAAAAAATGGAACGGTTCCGATAAAAATTGAAACGGCTCGGATGAATTTTTACGTGAAAACGATACTTGGCCCGTTCCAATTTTACCCGTTCCGTAAAAAAGGGTCCATCGGCGCCTATGGCCTATTTCGAAACGGATAAAAATTGGTTCGGTACCCACTTTTTTTCCAACGTGTAAACGCTCGCCCTCTTTTCGGAACCGTTACGCTTCATTTTCCCTGTCTAAGCGCATGCGGACTTTTCTCAGCAGTTTCCGTATCGCTGGCTTTATCGGCTGTGGTCTCGAAAAAACAACGTGTAAACGCTCTTTACCCGTTCCTCGATTCTCTGAGGACTGTGCTCTTTTTTATCCGTTCCATTGCAAAACTTGCGCGTGTAAACGGTCATTTTTTATCTGGACCGTTCCAACTTTTTCGCTCGTGTAAACGGCCCTTAAGTCAGATAAATACCTGGAACGTCGGTATTAATCCATATACATCCCTCGAGGCTCCCTCCCTTCTCGTAATTTATATCTTACATAATAAGAAGCATTAAATGCTTTACACAATTATATTTAATTAAGTTATTTACTGATGCCTGTTTTATTTCTACAGTCCTTGGAGATTTTTCTGACGGATGGTGAAGCAGCTTATTAGCGTTGGATTGCCAGTTTTCAACTGAATAGGAAAACACCACTGAGCTCATCCATACCAAAGATACTCATAAATATATCAATAGAGACCTGAATTAGTTGATAGCATCAAAGTCAAATAAAGGAATATAGCAACTATGCAACGTGCTGTGTGTTGTTGTCACTTTTTTCTCAAACTTTTTACAACAGTGGCTTGAATTGTTGAACTTATGCAACACAAATACGCATGCAACATGAAGTCAATCTGCGATCACTTCAAATTACCTTGAATGAAAATGTTACTACTTTACTACATTTTGCTTATAGCGCCTATACTTAAAGGGAAAGAAAAAATTTGTTTGCAAAAGCAAAAAAAGCCCAACTAAATTTTTTGCAGGCATGAAAAAAATTGTCTGCAGGAAGATGACACCGGAAAAAAATGTTTTCACAGACAACGATGCAGAAAAAAAATTGTTTGTCTTGAAAAAATTTTCATCCCCGTGCTTCCAAAAAAATAATAGTCCGCCCCATAGATAGACAAGATACAGCCGCTTATTTAGTATTCTAAATATCCTAAATCACATCAAAATAAGCCAATATATATATTTTTTCAATTCCTTTGCAATTTATGCAATACTGCTCAACAAAGATTTCGATTACCTTTAACGTTTCGACGGGAGCAAAGAAAACATTGCGTGCCGAATGTAATTTAATTAAGCGAAATATTTTCAAGTCTATTAAACACTACAAGCAGTTGAATGCAAGAGTTTCGTTTTCATGACTGAGAACAGCTTCCAAATAGTCAATACATGGAAATAACAATCAGATCGGAATTCAATAACTATTAAAGCGAGTTTTCATTCTGTCTTAACTACTTTTGGCAAGTTTCAATATTTATGCAAATTTCGCGCGAAATGTAATTTGATTACACTGTCTTGTTTTCAAGCTCTAGATTGAATCTTGAATGGTGAAAAAAAAACTCTTTTTAATGAAAGTTGCATTCTGTTAATGAAATCCTGCTTCAGTTGAATTGAACAATCAATTGCTGACTACAATTTTATTTAACTTTCCATTTTTTTTTTCAAAGTTATTTTTTGTTTATGAACACAAATGTCACTCCCCGATTTTTTTCATCAAAAGATGTCGATTTCACGTTGCGTTTCCCACGGATTATAAAAAAACATGCAGCGGCTTCACACTTGAAAAGGAGGATTCATATTATTTTGCACTGTAAAACATTTATTCCAATTACATACATGACAATTTCTTTTACAAGTGCGTGTCGTGCTCGAGCTCCGTTCGACCGTTGCTTCGTTAACAACATCCTTGCTTCCTGATTGGATTACGATCACCGCACCAAGCCCGGAATGAGGCGGGCTATTGTTTAAGCACAATTACACCGGACGATTATCGATCCCGAACCATTCCCTTGGGATTGCTAACAGCTTTTTTCCACTAAATAGAGTCTAAAGCGCATGCGCATTAGACTCAAAAAGGTGTGGCTCGTGTAGCTCGCTTGTGTGTTCGTTTTATGTGAATACGAAGAAAAAGCAATTACCTGAAGAGAATAATATTTATCTTAAATTCAGCTGTATTAGTCCAGACTGTGCTAATGTTTGTCTTCTTAATATGACACGTAGGAACACGTAGCACGAAAGGCTTCAAGATTAAGAAAAACACCTCCGTCCTTTAGTTGTAGTCTCACCTCGATCAACGAAGAGTCCAGCAGCTATTATCAAAGGTGTCAGTAAGGTCTGGTGAACAGCTTTGGTAACAAAATATATTTATTAACAACGATCAAATTAGGTTTTTCAGATTAGACCTGTTTGATCATGTTAAATTCACATTTCTTTTTGACTTAATTCCCTGTAGAATTGAACTATGAAGCATTTTATCTTCGCTGTGATGTTGCTGTCTATTTTGTGCACTCTCTCGAGTGTAAGTACATCTTTCTTTAACTCAATGTCAGATCTCAATTTGAAATTTTGTAAACTCTTCATGGTTTCAGATATATTTTTATACAAAAGTGACTGAGAAGTCAACACTTATTTTGCGTCTTATGCATGTATGTTAACCGTAAACATGTCGAGAGAGAGAGAAATTTGCCATTGCAGAGAGATAATTTTAGAGTTGGGAAGATCTGTACAGCCCCCGAAATGATCCCCAAATCGACCCCGAAATGATCACCATTTCTTTTCGCGTCGACCCCGAAATGATCCCCAATTAATTTTAGGAATGGAATGGTACGGTATCCTAGAACTATGGATCGACCAAATTCACGACATTAATTGAAGTTTCACTTCATACTCTCTTGAGTTTCGCTAATAAAATCAAGAAATTAAAAACATTTCTTCTTAGGAATGAAGCGAAAGAATTCTCAGAATTTTTTTCTTTGCCCACGCTCGTGTCATTGTTGAAAAAGATCATCTTCATTATTTATCACCGAGCTTAAAATTTACCATCTTTATTATTTACTACACACTTGATGATTTCGACATTGCTTATCTTAGCAGTATGCAGGACGCGTGTCACATATCAACCTAGTAAATGGCCAAGCTTACAACGAGTCTCTTGTAGCTCAGTTCGTTAGAGCGCCCAACCGGTATCTGGGCGGCCATAGGTTCGATTCCCGTCGGGGACTCGGAATTTTTCTTTTTCCCACGCTCGTGTCATTGTTGAAAAAGATCATCTTCAAAAAAAAAATTACCATCTTTATTATTTACTACATTCCTTCTTAGGTTATTATAAAGAAAACTGAATGGATGTGAAATTCTAAAAATGATCTTAAAAAATGCATGGATGTTGAATTTAAAAAATGGTGTTTAAACACTGTTGAAGTTGCAAACACCCAAAGCAAACAAAACATTAAAACAAGCTTGTGTTATTCAAGTAGGGTTGACAAGTCACAATAAATCACAAAATCCGTGAAAGCGCACGATCGGGCCATTCTGCGAAAACGCACAACAGCAACAATAAAAGAAAATAAAGACTATATTGTTTACGGTCGGAGCTGACGTACTACTAATTAAACAGCTTTTGTCCTCTTGGAAACGAGCTTTATGTAATGACCCTTATGAATACTATATATCATGAAATAAAGGGCCATTTACACGAGCGAAAAAAATGGAACGGTTCCGATAAAAATTGAAACGGCTCGGATGAATTTTTACGTGAAAACGATACTTGGCCCGTTCCAATTTTACCCGTTCCGTAAAAAAGGGTCCATCGGCGCCTATGGCCTATTTCGAAACGGATAAAAATTGGTTCGGTACCCACTTTTTTTCCAACGTGTAAACGCTCGCCCTCTTTTCGGAACCGTTACGCTTCATTTTCCCTGTCCAAGCGCATGCGGACTTTTCTCAGCAGTTTCCGTATCGCTGGCTTTATCGGCTGTGGTCTCGAAAAAACAACGTGTAAACGCTCTTTACCCGTTCCTCGATTCTCTGAGGACTGTGCTCTTTTTTATCCGTTCCATTGCAAAACTTGCGCGTGTAAACGGTCATTTTTTATCTGGACCGTTCCAACTTTTTCGCTCGTGTAAACGGCCCTTAAGTCAGATAAATACCTGGAACGTCGGTATTAATCCATATACATCCCTCGAGGCTCCCTCCCTTCTCGTAATTTATATCTTACATAATAAGAAGCATTAAATGCTTTACACAATTATATTTAATTAAGTTATTTACTGATGCCTGTTTTATTTCTACAGTCCTTGGAGATTTTTCTGACGGATGGTGAAGCAGCTTATTAGCGTTGGATTGCCAGTTTTCAACTGAATAGGAAAACACCACTGAGCTCATCCATACCAAAGATACTCATAAATATATCAATAGAGACCTGAATTAGTTGATAGCATCAAAGTCAAATAAAGGAATATAGCAACTATGCAACGTGCTGTGTGTTGTTGTCACTTTTTTCTCAAACTTTTTACAACAGTGGCTTGAATTGTTGAACTTATGCAACACAAATACGCATGCAACATGAAGTCAATCTGCGATCACTTCAAATTACCTTGAATGAAAATGTTACTACTTTACTACATTTTGCTTATAGCGCCTATACTTAAAGGGAAAGAAAAAATTTGTTTGCAAAAGCAAAAAAAGCCCAACTAAATTTTTTGCAGGCATGAAAAAAATTGTCTGCAGGAAGATGACACCGGAAAAAAATGTTTTCACAGACAACGATGCAGAAAAAAAATTGTTTGTCTTGAAAAAATTTTCATCCCCGTGCTTCCAAAAAAATAATAGTCCGCCCCATAGATAGACAAGATACAGCCGCTTATTTAGTATTCTAAATATCCTAAATCACATCAAAATAAGCCAATATATATATTTTTTCAATTCCTTTGCAATTTATGCAATACTGCTCAACAAAGATTTCGATTACCTTTAACGTTTCGACGGGAGCAAAGAAAACATTGCGTGCCGAATGTAATTTAATTAAGCGAAATATTTTCAAGTCTATTAAACACTACAAGCAGTTGAATGCAAGAGTTTCGTTTTCATGACTGAGAACAGCTTCCAAATAGTCAATACATGGAAATAACAATCAGATCGGAATTCAATAACTATTAAAGCGAGTTTTCATTCTGTCTTAACTACTTTTGGCAAGTTTCAATATTTATGCAAATTTCGCGCGAAATGTAATTTGATTACACTGTCTTGTTTTCAAGCTCTAGATTGAATCTTGAATGGTGAAAAACAAACTCTTTTTAATGAAAGTTGCATTCTGTCAATGAAATCCTGCTTCAGTTGAATTGAACAATCAATTGCTGACTACAATTTTATTTAACTTTCCATTTTTTTTTTTCAAAGTTATTTTTTGTTTATGAACACAAATGTCACTCCCCGATTTTTTTCATCAAAAGATGTCGATTTCACGTTGCGTTTCCCACGGATTATAAAAAAACATGCAGCGGCTTCACACTTGAAAAGGAGGATTCATATTATTTTGCACTGTAAAACATTTATTCCAATTACATACATGACAATTTCTTTTACAAGTGCGTGTCGTGCTCGAGCTCCGTTCGACCGTTGCTTCGTTAACAACATCCTTGCTTCCTGATTGGATTACGATCACCGCACCAAGCCCGGAATGAGGCGGGCTATTGTTTAAGCACAATTACACCGGACGATTATCGATCCCAAACCATTCCCTTGGGATTGCTAACAGCTTTTTTCCACTAAATAGAGTCTAAAGCGCATGCGCATTAGACTCAAAAAGGTGTGGCTCGTGTAGCTCGCTTGTGTGTTCGTTTTATGTGAATACGAAGAAAAAGCAATTACCTGAAGAGAATAATATTTATCTTAAATTCAGCTGTATTAGTCCAGACTGTGCTAATGTTTGTCTTCTTAATATGACACGTAGGAACACGTAGCACGAAAGGCTTCAAGATTAAGAAAAACACCTCCGTCCTTTAGTTGTAGTCTCACCTCGATCAACGAAGAGTCCAGCAGCTATTATCAAAGGTGTCAGTAAGGTCTGGTGAACAGCTTTGGTAACAAAATATATTTATTAACAACGATCAAATTAGGTTTTTCAGATTAGACCTGTTTGATCATGTTAAATTCACATTTCTTTTTGACTTAATTCCCTGTAGAATTGAACTATGAAGCATTTTATCTTCGCTGTGATGTTGCTGTCTATTTTGTGCACTCTCTCGAGTGTAAGTACATCTTTCTTTAACTCAATGTCAGATCTCAATTTGAAATTTTGTAAACTCTTCATGGTTTCAGATATATTTTTATACAAAAGTGACTGAGAAGTCAACACTTATTTTGCGTCTTATGCATGTATGTTAACCGTAAACATGTCGAGAGAGAGAGAAATTTGCCATTGCAGAGAGATAATTTTAGAGTTGGGAAGATCTGTACAGCCCCCGAAATGATCCCCAAATCGACCCCGAAATGATCACCATTTCTTTTCGCGTCGACCCCGAAATGATCCCCAATTAATTTTAGGAATGGAATGGTACGGTATCCTAGAACTATGGATCGACCAAATTCACGACATTAATTGAAGTTTCACTTCATACTCTCTTGAGTTTCGCTAATAAAATCAAGAAATTAAAAACATTTCTTCTTAGGAATGAAGCGAAAGAATTCTCAGAATTTTTTTCTTTGCCCACGCTCGTGTCATTGTTGAAAAAGATCATCTTCATTATTTATCACCGAGCTTAAAATTTACCATCTTTATTATTTACTACACACTTGATGATTTCGACATTGCTTATCTTAGCAGTATGCAGGACGCGTGTCACATATCAACCTAGTAAATGGCCAAGCTTACAACGAGTCTCTTGTAGCTCAGTTCGTTAGAGCGCCCAACCGGTATCTGGGCGGCCATAGGTTCGATTCCCGTCGGGGACTCGGAATTTTTCTTTTTCCCACGCTCGTGTCATTGTTGAAAAAGATCATCTTCAAAAAAAAAATTACCATCTTTATTATTTACTACATTCCTTCTTAGGTTATTATAAAGAAAACTGAATGGATGTGAAATTCTAAAAATGATCTTAAAAAATGCATGGATGTTGAATTTAAAAAATGGTGTTTAAACACTGTTGAAGTTGCAAAATTAGACATAAAAGCGATTTGATGACAAAAGCGCTTAAAAATCACATAAACTGCGATTTAAGAACAATGCAAAAGACTTCTGGAATACCATTCCCTTCCAAGAATTAACTGGGGATCATTTTGGGGTCGATTTGGGGATCATTTCGGGTTCAGGATCATTTCAGGGGCTGAACAGATCAGGCCATCCCTCTTGCTTAATAAGTTGTAACTGTTTCTTTCCTCAGGTTGAAGTAATGGGCTCTTACGTCAAGAGCAAAAGAAACGGTAATTATCAGATTTGATCTTGCAAAGTTAATGGTGATGTTCTTTTTTTAATTTTCAGTAGTTGTAACACGGGAGCTAAACGGATTAGATTACCAATAGGAAGAAAAGAATTGTCTTAGTTTCAGATAAGCAATCAGAATCGAAACTTTTATAACGTTGCCGCATGCTACAATATATAAAGCGATCTTTTATTTGCACAAAATTATCCCCTAATCTTAGCATATTGTCCTGTAAATTTATTTTCAGGGCAATATCCTTGGATTTGAATTGGGGATGGTTACGCTTAGGAAGATTGAGACCGATTACGAAAGACAAGCATGACAAATTTTCCTGGATAAAAATCTCAAAAAATGTACTTCGTCAATATAAACAAGCGCGCCATTTCTCTATTTGTAAGTCTTATATTACGGCATTTACCATAAGTCAGAACTGATTGGCCAGACCGGTATATTCGGTATATTCGAGAACAGAATTCCGTTGTCTTGTTGAATCGGTCAGTGCATAAAATAAATATTGTACAATGATGTGGTGAATTTATGCTAAAATCCCGTGTAAAAGGGCCATTTCACATTCAAAACCACCAGCGGCTGGCCAGTACTTACTGTAGTGTAGTGTAGTGTAGTGTAGGGTAGCGTAGCGTAGTGTAGTGTGGTGTGGTGTGGCGTGGCGTGGAGTGGAGTGGCGTAGCGTAGTGTAGTGTAGTGTAGTGTAGTGTAGTGTAGTGTAGTGTAGTGTAGTGTAGTGTAGTGTAGTGTAGTGTAGTGTAGTGTAGTGTAGTGTAGTGTAGTGTAGTGTAGTGTAGTGTAGTGTAGTGTAGTGTAGTGTAGTGTAGTGTAGTGTAGTGTAGTGTAGTGTAGTGTAGTGTAGTGTAGTGTAGTGTAGTGCAGTGTAGTGCAGTGTAATTAGTAGGAATCATTACAGTGTTTCTTTCATGTAGGTCCTATGCCAGTATGTCCAGGGCCACCTGAAAAAGAAGGATGCAATGAATGTGGCAAAGGAAGACCAGCATGCCCAATTGGTACAATGTGCTGCTATGATGGATGTGGATACAAATGCGTTGGTAAAATATTTTTATATTAATTATTAATAATACCGCGAAAGCTCTATAAACCCCCCAGGGGCTTATTTTTTTCGAGACCTTGTGTGCCGTTGGGGGTGGGGGCTTAATAAAGCTTTGACAGTAATTATTAAGTAATTAACTAGCACCTTTATTCAATCAATGGTCAAGAGTGAAAAAACTTAAAGGGGTTAACTCAATTTATGCACAGAATACAACAAGTTGAATTGAAGTTACCTAAAACATTTTCCCTTCATGGAATTGAATTGCTGCAAAATCTGAAATCAGAATCCCTGCAAAAACGACAAACAATGTCATTTGGAAGTTCTTAAACAAGCTTATTTTATGATTGACACATTTTCTTTTGTTACTCAACAACCCTTATTTAGCCTACAATCCTGTTGAATATTAACTAACTGAAAGTTCGGGGAGGGCTTGATAATGTAACAGGGAAGAGCGGGCTGGTAAATTGAATTCATGACTATTAATGAGGGATTTATCTGCATAAAACCTCCTTTCATGAATTTATTTGTGTAAATCCCTCGTTTCAGGAATTTATACAAATAAATCCGAGGGATTCATGCATATGCATGATTTATTAAACCTGATATAAACTAATATTCTAGATTCCGATTAATCTATTCCTGACAAAATTAAACTCTCTTGGACAAATTAAACTCTTCATTTCCAACAGTAAAGGTTTTACTACAACCTGATACAAAACATTTTAAATTATATAGCAGTGGCAGCCCTAACATTTCTTAGGTTTACTTTCCTCAAGTTGAAAATAACAAAGCCTCGCCCTGTTTCTAAATTCATTTTGGAAATATATAATTCAAGAAAAAACAGAATCAACATAATAGCTGAGTTCAGTTGAATTTCGGCCACACCGTTCTCAAATTTGTCGCTGCCTATTGCCACACTTAAAAATTCCTTCTTCTTGATTGTCATTTCAATTCAACAACGTGCGTCTCATTCGCTCATTCTTGAAAACATGGCATTCCTAAACGTTTCCTAACAACTTATCTGGAATTCGGTTCTGTTGAGCAGCTTTGGCTGCGGTGACCATGTTCCTGTTATTTGGTTCAACTCTTCATAAGCTAAAACGTCTAGCCGTTTTTCTTTCGATGTTTTTCTTCGTACGTTTTCAGCCTACTGCCATAAATACGTTGTACAAAACACACTAACTCGCACCTTGCGTGCAACACCCAGAGCAAACAAAACATGAAAACAAGCTTGTGTTTTTCAAATAAGGTTGACAAGTCACACAAAATCGCGAAATCCGTGGAAGCGCATGCACAATCAGGCCATTCTGAGAAAACCACACAACTCGAGGAATAAAACAAAACAAAGACTACATTGTTTACGGTCGGAGCCGACGCACTACTAAATAATTACACAGCTTCTGTCCTCTTGGAAACGAGCATTATATAGTGATTCCCATGAATAATATCAATGAATAATATCATGAAATAAGTCAGTTAAATACCTCGAACGTCGGTAATAATCCATATACATCCCCCGGGCTTACGGCCTTCGGGGATGTATATGGGTGATTAATACCTCCGTTCTTGGTTTGATCTCTTACATAATAAGCAGCATAAAATGTTTTACATATTACTTCAATGAAGCCATTGCTACACTTCACGGTTATATTTAATTTAGAGTCTGTCTCTGTAAGAACCACCCACTCGCAAATTCGCATAAAAAATGATTTTGCTTGAAACTCTGGCACCTGAAAGGCTTTAACAAGGCTAGAACTAAAACACATTTGGTATGATTCGAAATGATTTTTTGAGAACTGCGATCACCTCTTCCAGCATGCCACAACGTCTGAAAAATTAAAAGATAGGCATTTTTCAAGTCATTGTAAAATATTTTACTCGCGTCGTCTACCAAGAAATTATATATCAATTTGCTCATAAACATTTCTAGTTTACTACGAAAGTAGCAAATTTTCCCTCAATTTATCTAGAAATGCGAATTAAGTTTATTATGAGCACTGCAATTCGGCTTCGATCGAAGGCTGAAAATGACCTTGATTTAGAGGCTAATTTTTGAAAATTGGGACCTAGTTGCTAAATCTACCCTACACAGCCGGAAAGTGTAGTCCTTCATCGGCCTTTTGTATCAGTACATGTACGAGTATTTATCGAAATCGACCTATTTGAGTATATTTTGTCATAAAAACAGCTTACCTGCTTCGCAGATCGGAATTACTACACCTTTAGCCATTTTCCAATCTTCAAGATAGCTGAGTTGCATTACAGCTCCAGCAAATGCTGAAATGGGTCGATTTCGACATAGGCGAAAAATCGCAAATACTCGTACATGTGCTGATACAAACGGTCATACCTTTTGAAATACTGAAAACGTACATGGGATTTTTCAAATCTTGGCCGATAAAGGACTGCTTTTTACGGCTGTGTAGGATGGAGTTGGCAACTACGTCCCAATTTTCAAAAATTAGCTTCTAAATGATGGCCATTTTCAGCCTTCGATTGACAACGATTTGTAGTGGTCATAATATACTTAATTTTGCACTTCCAGATAAATCGAGGGAAATCTTGTTACTTTCGTGGTAAACTAGAAATGTTTATGAGCAAATTGACATAACATTTGTTAGTATTCGACGAGAGTAAAATATTTTACAGGGGCTCGAAAAATGCCTATTTTTAATTTCCAGACGTTTCGGCGGACTCGGAAGAGGCAAAATCTTTTATGGCTCCTAACGCGGCCAGAAAATCATTTTGAATCAAACCAAATCTGTTTTAGTTCTAGCCTTGGTTAAGTCTTTTAGTTGGCAGAGTTCCAAGCAAAATTATTTTTACGTGAATTTGCGAGTGGGTGGTTTTTACAGAGACAGCCTCTTAAGTTTTTTTACTGCCTGTTTTATTTCTACAGACGTTGATGAAGGATGGTGAAGCAGCTTATTAGGGTTGGATAGCCAGTTTTCAACTTAACAAGAACACTTCACTGAGCTCATCCATACCAAAGATACTCATAAATATCAATAGAGACCTGAATTAGTCGATAGCAACGAAATCAAATAAAGGAATATAGCAACTATGTAACGTGCTGTGTGTTGTTGTCGCTTTTTTCTCAACATCAACTGTGGCTTGAATTGTTGAACTGATGCAAATACACATGCAACATGAAGTCAAAACTGCGATCACCGGGCGGTTAATATTTAACCACTTCTTTGTGTTTTGCATGAAGAATAACAATTCGGAACAGTTCGATACATTGTGTCAATGTTGTAATGGCTTGAACCCCTGAAAAATCCAAAAGAATTTATGAAATAGCACGGGACACATGCTTTCAACAAACGTTACTCATAGTCGTACACTGGAATTTTATCCTCGATTGCTCAAACCAATATTTATTTCACTTTGAGGTTCGAAAAATCTGGATGCCACTGTCTTCAGTGCTCGCTCCGAGTGAAACGCTTGAATACCACAAAAATACACATATTTCACACTACAGAGAGTAGAGTATAAGTAAAAATTTAAAGAGGTGAATGATTTAACAGGGGTCGACTTTCAGGAAGAAACCTTGGAGCCAGGTGACCCCTAAGGTTTCAGATTTGGTAGCCAGTACGTGCACTCTACTCGCCAAAAACTCTCGGCCCTTGAGCGGGGTGGAAAGGGGGAAAACAAGTCAAACTTAAAATTTTACTACTTTACTACATTATGGTTATAGCGCCTATGCAATATGCAAATACAATTATTATATCTGTAAAAAATGTTACAGGCTTTGATTGACTATTTCTCATTAATCAGCATGGAAAATACGTTCACAATGGTTTTTTCCGCAGGGTTTTGACCCGAGGAGACATCCTAGGACTCCCCGCGTAAAAAGGAATTGACGGAAGAAAAAGAATTGTTGAAAAAAGAGAAATATTTGGTGGTACGGTATGCGAAGTGATCCCGATTTGAAGAAACTAGGTCTCGGTTAACTTTTCTTTAGCATGAATAAGGTGGTATTCTTGTTATACGATGTATATGCAGAAAAAATGGCCGTCGCATATTGTTATCGCAGGAAACATTTCTTGCTTGAAGAAATGGCTGAAGTGTGCCCGAAATTAAAATTATATCGAAAATGACATGGAGAGTATTGCAGGCGTACCATCCAGGGAAGCAGAGTTTTAATCAGCGACTAAACGTCTTGAAAACAGTAGAAATCGTTTAAATCGTACGATGTAGATAAACATCCTCAACATAGAAGCGTGAACATCGTCATGTAATTCAAAGTAATTTTTTTCACACAGTGACGGTATTCCTTTCAAATTGTCAGTATTTGGTCCAAAGAGTGGGTTGAATAAGGATCAAAATTGGTTTATCGGTTCTTTGAATGTGCCATATTTTTTATTCGTAGAAATATTAGGCTGCTGGCGAGGAAATCATTGTAAGCTCATTTTGAATGTAGCCATTTTCCGTGTTGTCACCATGAATTAAAAGTTCAAGCGTTCTACCTATGTTTTTGAGGTTATTTCTGTTAACCTATCAATCCTACCAATACTCGAACTCAATCGAACTTGCTCATTAATCGATGATTACCGCTAGTTTACAGGTGAATGCGTCAGATAGAACGATGTCACGCAACAAGGAAATTCCGGCGCAGCAAACAATGCCGCGGCGTACTTGGCAGAGTAAAGATTAGTAAAATCGCCTAATTGTGTAGCCTATAGACTTCCAACTAGCAATGATTGGAAATTATGTGAGTGCGTTCGGCAGAGAGGGGTGTTGAGGGAAAAAGAACATCTGTCGGCATATATATTAATTGGATTTGTGTCAGTATTCAAAAAGTTGAACACTATACTTATGTCGTTCCTAACACTTCATGTGACATTTACAAGGCAGAAACAAAGCCACAACTGCATGGACAACTTTTATCATTTCTTTCAATCCATTTGTAAGAGAATTATCATGTATACGACAACTAGTTGTTTATTTCAATTTAATTCAGTATCATTCGACACTAAACTACTTCCAAAACTCCAAAAACTTCAACAAAAAAATTCACTTCGATTTGAATTGCCAGAAAGTACTTCAAAAATACGGCATTGCACGTTAACTTTTCGGTTATAGTCAATACACTCACAATGCACTCATAACATTCAATACTAAGAACGCCTGTAACAAATTCAGTTAAACGGTAAAACAGTCTTGATCAATATTCTACATACTATCTTTCCATGACATGCTAACGATTTGTATTAAATTTGTCAAACATACTGCATGAAAACAAATATCCTGGCTTACCTATAATCAACAATTATTCACCGAAGTGGGGGTGAGTAGTGGTGGATATTAACCGAGCCGCGAGGCGGCGAGGTAAATATTCAACGCCATTTTGACCATTTTGTAAATATGGGCATTGAAAACCTTAAGTAAACCTTGCCATAAGCCGATTCGTCTAAAAGACGAAATCAATGAAAGTCAGTATAACAAGAGTATAAAACGGCCTCAAAATAAAACCTCAAAAATAATAGTTTAGTAAGGTGGAAAAATATCAAAGAATTAATAACAAACCAAACAGAAACAAGGATGGTTAAGATTATGGGAAGTTTGAGAAGGATTATGAACGAAGAACTTGAAAAGTGATATAGGGATATTGTGTGTTACAAAGAAATGCACACAGAAGTAAACCTCAAATAGTAGTTTACTAAGGTAGAAAAACACCAAAGAAGTAATAATAAACCAAAAAGGAACAAGGATGGCTAAGATTGAGAAAGATTGAGGCGGATTGCCAACGAAGAACTTGAAAAGTGATATAAGGTTATTATGCGTCACACAGAAATGCTTTCACACATATGGAGACCTCAAAATAATAGTTTACTAAGTTAGAAAAACATCAAAGAAGTAATAGTAAACCAAAAAGGAACAAGGATGGTTAAGATTGGGGAAGATTGAGACGGATTATGAACGACATTATTTTTACTTGAAAAGTCGAGCTCAAAAGTGTTTTTAAATGTACGTTTATAACAAACCATTGCTTTTTTTGACTTTGTTTTGTGGACAAAATAATGAGAAATGGTTGTTTCTTTCTTACATAGCGTGGTGCAAACACTTGAGAAAGTTTTGGAATATTTAATGGCATTTTTGTAACCTGCTGCTTGGGGATGATTTACACAAACTTTCATACTCTCTCAAACTTCCTACTTTTATTGCCTTACATGTTTTCAATGGCCTTGAAACTCGTAGGCCATATAAATTGACGATTAATCTCGGGATTGTCAAATTAAAAAAAAATCATCAAAAAGGTTTCCAAATAATAATGAGTTATGACATTTGTTGACATTATCAGGCGATGTATCGCGCCAGTTTGTATTTCTTAAGTGTCAGCATTTGAATACAGCTACTGATCTGAAGTGCCCTGTACCCCCGACTGTTCCACCAGAACCTTGTGTTGATGAGTGTTTCTTAAAATGCATTGTTGAAGATAAAATGTGCTGTTTCGATGGCCACACACAGATATCCGAAACTGGGGGTAATCATTTTGTTTTTATTATCGATAGACCATTATTAGTCAAGGGCGAGTTCATAAATGGTTAACAAACCCTATTCTCGACATCGAATCAAACTGATAATCGATTAGTTGATTAGTCGATTAGTTAATAAAGCAATCAACAATAACAAGGTAGCTTATACTGCGTTCACACTAGGCCGAAACATGATAAGTCTGATCACGTATGAGACATGTTCCGCTCTGAAAAGTGTTCACATTAGACGGTGCATTGTGTTTAGTAAATAGTAAAATCGAAGTCCAATTTTATTGCCTTACATGTTTTCAATGGCCTTGAAACTCGTAGGCCATATAAATTGACGATTAATCTCGGGATTGTCAAATTAACAAAAAAATCATCAAAAGGGTTTCCAAATAATAATGAGTTATGACATTTGTAGGCGTACACCAAATTATATACAAAAATTGCAACAAGAGCACCTGAACGGAAGCACAAACTCTCCCGCCCACCCCCCCCTCCCCCCCCGGGAATCTGCCAAAACAATCCCCTCATTTTTTAACAACGTTTTTAAGGTGATTCCACTGAATTGCATTGCGCATCCTTGCTGTGCACGATTTTTCGCGTCATTTAGCGCGCGCACGAGCGCTCGCGCACACAACATTAATGCATTTCCTTCAGATTAAGCTTAGCAGGGAAATAAATGGTTATTTTCTTCTAAACAAGCACGGTGACCCCCATTTTTTAATGCATTAACTTAAATGACATGCGGTTGACTACAATATATCGCGATTTAAAGAAAAGTTGATTATTCTATTTTGAGATATTTTTATTTGAATGCTTTAAAAAGCACGTATTTTGGTAGTGCTGCTTACGTGCGCACGCAGCAAAATCTCTTTTATAATCTTAATTCCAGTTCAATTAAAAGAGTTTGTTATGTAAGATTAAAGTCTATTTTGTATAACTGCTTCGCTGTTTTAATGCAAGAAATTTTTTTTTTTCTAGAAATGATGGTTCCCTTTTCGGATTACTAGGGTCCCTAATACAAACCTCGTGGGTCGTATATTTACCATAATAGCCATCCAGGTTGCACAAAAACGAGCACGGTGACCCCCATTTTTTATTGCATTTTTGCAATGCTCATAACATAATTATGAACTGGACCAAGTCTTAGAAAATTTTGATTACTCCTTCTTTTTCAGTGGAATCACCTTAATGGAATCATAATACTATGTAGTTTTTTCTTCAAATAGTTCTGAATTTCAGAGAAAAGCGGTGTTTGATCTCACCTCCAGACTTGATTCAGTGAGATTTAGAATGTACCAGTTGGGTTGAAAATGGATCATTCAATTTGCCTGTCAGAAAAGAAAAGAAAAGTTCTAATACTTCCAACTTATGACATTACTATGATGATAATTGTTAACAATGCACAAATAAACCAGAGTATTCTTTAAAATGTTATGTCGATTGGTCAAACGAATTATAGGAAATTGCGATTTATTGTAAAATATTCATTATGTCAAAGTACACGATGAATATTTCATCTTTTATATTTCACCACCGAACTTAAAATTTACCATTTTTCTTTCATTATCACCATACCGTACGCTATCGACACTGCCGATCCCAGCAGTATGCAGGACACGTGTCACAAGTGAACCTAGGAAATGGCCAAGCTCACCATGGGTTCTCGTAGCTCAGGGGATAGAGAACTCGCCCGGTGTTTAGGAGATCATGGGTTCGATTCCTTCTCCCACGCTCGTGACATGATGAATATTTTACCTTTCATATTTCACTACCAAGCTTAAATTTACCATGTTTTTCTATCACCATCAAAATAACTAGGTTATAAAAAAATTTAATATACATAAGAAAATTACCACGTACACTGTTATGTTGTTTGTGTCCAAAAATTGCCCAACTTGGGTTCAACTGTATTGTATTATGTAAATATGAAAAAGTAAAGAGCATGATATTCACCTTAAACTCAGCTGTATTAATTCAGGCTGCAGCGTTTATGTTTGTCCTCTGAACATGACGCTTAATTAATGAAACACGCAGGTTTCGCAATTGAGAAAAAACTCTTTCATCCTTCACTTGTAGTCTCACCTTGATCAAAAAGGAGTCCTGCAACGATTATTAAGGGTGTAAGTAAGGTAAGTTTTTTAGATTCAGGTATTACCATTCATTTTTCTAATATTTATGCTCTCGATTTCTTGTAGAATTGAGCCATGAAGCGTTTTATCGGTACTCTGGTGTTGCTATATGTTGTGTGTACTCTGTTGGGTGTAGATGTGAGAATGCCTTTCTTAACCTCATGTTTGGGTCTCGCGGAAAGCCTTTTTGATTAAGAAACCTTTCATGATTTCACGGATCTTTTTGCAAAATGACTGAAAAGAATGAGGTTTCAAGCCACCGCTTACTTTGCGTCTTTCGCATGTTAAGAGCGACGGTCAGGAAAAACCGAGCAAAATATTGATTTCATGGCAGAAGTTGGGAAATCGATTTCTTTATTTTTTGTTAAATCTAATATAAATTGTTTCCGGCAAAAGTCCTTTTATTTTGAGAACAATAAGGAAGTCAGAGTCGCAAATTTGCCAAGTTTCATACCCGAAATTCACTATTCGCGTTCGCTGACAATATGGGTCAGGTAACGAGCTCTCGCAAGGTCCTACATGACTGGCTTGCTACCCGTCGAGAGAGCAATAACTTTTTGGACATTTGCAATAAATTGAATTCGATATATTTGTGCATTGTTTGCTTTTTTTATGCAGTTTGAAGCGTGCGAGAGCAGTTCTATGAGTTAAGATTTTTTCTCGTGTATAGAATATCAATATTTGCACGAGGCGTGCAACTTCCACATCCAGGGTACCGCCTCTGGAATAAAGCCGAAAAAATATATTTCCCCGACTAGTAAGAGCTCCCGGTCCTCGATAGAACCGTCTTTAAGCTATTATCTGTTCTTATTTGAGCCCAATCAGTTCGCGGATAGTTCTTTTAAAACTCGCCGGAATATCAATTAAATTAGGTCGTAAATTTGCCGATTTCATATGATCTGTACCAGTGGCGGGGATAATTAATGCAATTTTCACTGAAACTGCCTATGCCCGCCCTAGAAAGCAAAACGTGTTCTTCTACAACTGCCGAATTTAATTGTTTTAAACGCCGCATTTTACATGCACTTAATTCGGCAATTTGATTTGGCGCATGTAAAATGCGACGTTTAAACCAGGCCTTACTATACAATACTTCCTTAGACACAATTATTACACTACTTTTTACAGTTTGTTTACATAAACATAACCGCGCGTATAAATTAATTTCTAAAGAAGATCAAAGTGTATTATTTTCGTATGGTTTAGTTAATTCCAATTTTGTTATTTCCCCTTCCCTAGGATAAAGTGATGGGGTCCGCTCTCAGGAACAAAAGAGACGGTAATTATCACAACAATGTTGAATTGGTACATCGTACATGAAATCAAGATTGGAGGCGCGGTGGCCTAATGGTTAGTGCGCTGGACTCCGGATCGGGCGGTCCGGGTTCAAGCCCTGGCCGGGGCACTGCGTTGTGTTCTTGTGCAAGACAATTTACTCTCAAAGTGCCACGCTCCACCCAGGTGTATAAATGGGTACCGGCGAATTTACTGCTGGGGGTAACCCTGCGATGGACTAGCATCCCATTGAAAGGGGTGTAGAAATACTCCTAGTCGCTTCATGCTACGGAAACCGGGATACGCTCCAGCCTGGTGGGCCACTAGGCTCGTATACAGACTCAACCTTACCTTTTACATGAAATCAAGGTATTTTAGACTATGTCACTAGTTGTAACAGTGGAAATAAAAAGAAAGAAAATTCCGCACAGAAAGTAAAGTCTAACTAACATTCGATCACAATCAAAACCTTGCTGCATGTCACAATTTGCTATTTGACCGTGTAGCCAGTTTGCAAGAGGCTATGTAAACATGTTTATGACGCATATCGTTGCATTTTGTCGGCCTTATTAAAAAAAACATATTGAAAAACAAAACAGGATTGGTTAGTCGAGATTGGACTTGAGCCAACTGGCTCATAGCTCTCGGAGCTTAAATCTGAATTATGTAGCATGAAGCAGGTAGGAGTACTATTACTCCAGCCTGGATGTGGTGCCATTTTGTTTGTAGTATCAAATATTTGTAAAATTGTAAAGGGGAACTTAAAACAAGTACATAGTACTATATTAAATAAACGTTGAATTCGTTTTTATGGTCAAGGGAGCACAACGTGTTTTTTTTTATACAGGGTTTTCCAATTCAACAGCAAACATAATTATGAAACAAAAGAAATCATTAACGTCTTGAACTGTTTCTTTCATACAGCTTTTACAACTGGTCAGTGCCCACCGCCGGAAGGGTTTAGCAGTTGCGTTCAGCGATGTGGGCCAGGAAATAAATGCCGAGTTGGTCTAGTATGCCGCTTCAATGGATGCGGAACCGAATGTGTTGAACCACTGGTAAAAATTAAGTAAACAGCACGAGCTAGACCATGAATGGTTAAGAGCGAGCTTATAAATAAATGAATGAATAAAATTCCATCCACAGGAAACTTTATAAAACTACAATACTAATAATAATAATAAAAAATAATAATAATAATAATAATAATAATGGCGTAATTCATTTGATAAAAATACATATCAAATGTTTCAATTTAGAATAAAATCTTTATAAAACGTTTTACAAGTAAACAAGGGTGAAATAGATAGAAGGGTAAAAATCTTTGAAAAGAGATGACATCTAAATTTCATTATGCAATAAATAGATACCTAGAACAAAAATATTTTAGAACGTTGCGAGTCTATTTTAGGGTGCGTTTCATTTTTTCAGAACTAGCCCGCCGGTCCGGTTGTTTTGAATGTGAAATGGGCCTTTTCCACGAGATTTTCGCACACCAACAAATCCACCATAACAATTGTACAATATTTATGTTTTTAACAATAACTGAGCGAATTCTCGCGCGCTGATTGGCTTATTTTTATTGTCAATAAGAGTACAGACGGATGAAATTTGAAAAGCTGGCGCAATCAGCGAAAGTTTTGTCAAACTTTCAGCACTGATTCAGCGGTGCATGATTCTTGATAAGGCGAGCCACAAATCTACAAGTCTTCAATGAGGAAATCATCTAAAATTTATTGGTTAAAACTGAAGAAATCATTGCAGCCTTAGAGCGAAAGGATGAGGATGTTTATTGAGGCTTCAGACATGAAAAAAGGCGGTGAGCGGGAATTTGTGCAGTAGTATAAAGAAGCTGAACTGCGTTTTAGCGGATAATTTTGTAAACAGTTTTCACTGGATTAAAGGTTAGTTGAGCAATTCGAATTTTACCTTGTATTCCTGGCCGTATTCTTACTGAACGTTTAATTTAAGAGCCTGTGATTCTCCGTATTACAGAGATGAAATTCAGATTATGCGGCGGTGCGGCAATCGCATCTTCCATACTTTGACTCTCGCATTTCTTTCCTTCGTTTGAAAATCAGTTTTGGCTTTTTTTAAAAACATGCCCAACAAAGACCTTACTGACCAAGAAACAGCTTTGCTCCCAAAAGGCCTTAAATTTATCCCAACTCCTCCACCGGCTTCACATAAAAGCCTCTTAAGAGACTTTAATACTTTTACTCGCTCAAAAAGCAATCCACATCCGTTCCATGTTAAATCTAGCTGGCAACCGCCACCACAACAAAAAATTACCTTGAACGAACTAAACTAGAGATTGCTAGTTTAGTCTTTTCCGAAACAAAAGACAACCTTACAGCGAAACAAAGACAAACGCTTAAAGCTCTTAACGCTAACAGCGATATAAACCTTAAGAAAGCCGACAAAGGGACAACAACAGTTGTTATGGATACCACTAACAAAATTCAGGAAGGTTATGAACAAGTCTCTAACGAGAAATTTTATAAACCTCTTGAAGAACCTATAGTATCTCAAACAGCCGTTAAAGTCAAAACAATAGTCAATACACTGTTCTCCAACGGACACATTGACAAAATGACTTATAAATGGCTCAACTCAGGCGAAAATCGGCCAAGAATACCAGAGTTTTACACGCTGACCAAAATACATAAACCCACTCCGGTCGTCAGACCTATAGTTTCTGGTAGCGGTGGCCCAACAGAACGAATTACCAGTTTTGCTGATTCGCTTTTACAACCTATCGCCAAAAACAAGAGTCATATATCAAAGACACCACTCATTTTATAAACTTCATTGAAAACACTCCACTTCCGGACAACGCGGTTCTTGTTACTCTAGACGTTTGCTCTCTTTACACTAACATTCCTCCGCAAGAGGAAGGAATAAGTGTTGTTTGTCAATACTACGAAGAGTATTATCAGTCAAAACCTCCTATCCCAACATCATTCTTGGGAGACCTCATCAGACTGATCCTAAAAGAAAACTCGTTCAAATTCCACGACAAACATTATTTACAAACGCACGGAATCGCTATGGGCACCAAAATGGCCGTAGCCTTCGCAGTCATTTTCATGGCTCACATCGAAAAACAGCTACTTCTTGCCAGCCCACACAAACCTATTCTCTGGAAAAGATTTATCGATGACATATTTTCAGTGTGGACTCTACCTGAGCGAGAAATTAACGACTTTGTCGATTTCGCTAATTTATTCCACGCCACTACCAAATTCACGCATGAAATGTCTTCAGAAAAAATTGTTTTCCTTGACACTGAAGTTTTCAAAGGACCACGGTTCACTACAGCAAAGCTTTAGATGTTCAAACTCATTTCAAGCCTACAGAAACTTTCCAATATACGCATTTCTCTTCATGTCACCCTTTCAGTGTTAAAAAGGGCTTTATCAAAGGAGAAGCTTTGCGTTTACTGAAAACAAACTCGGTTAAAGAAATTTTCGAGTTACGAAAACTTGAATTTCTGACTCGATTAATCGGGCGAGGTTACCCTCGGGAACTCGCCGAGAAAATCTTAGCCGAAGTACACTTCTCATCACGATCTAAGGCTTTACAAAACAAAACTGCAACATCTAACAGTGTTTTGCCTTTTGTCACTACTTTCAACCCGGCTACTCCGAATCTTAAAAATATTCTCATGAAACACTGGCACCTCATAACTGAGAGCAACAAACTCGCTCAAACATTTCCTAAACCTCCAATTGTCGCTTATCGGAAGGAAAAGTCTCTGAAAGACATGTTAGTCAGAGCAAAAATTCCTTCGCGCATTTAACAACAGCATTTGGGAGTTATATACGGTAAGGGTCGAGTGACAATATTACAAAACATCTACAACACTTTGACAATGTTATGACGCAATTTATCATCAATATTAAACAGGACAGACGCATAAAAAACTGACGTCAATTTGTTAACTCGAATATACAGGTCTGGCCGGCCAGTTCTGACAAATTGAAAGCACCCTTAGGCAGCTGGCTGCTATTGTATCGTAGCCTTGTTGACGATTCTGTTAATTGAGCCGGTAGGAGAAGATAGAGAGGACGGCAGGTCTCCCTGTTGATTATTTCGGAGTTTTCTGTTACATTGTTCTAATAATTCTCCAATATTCTTTCACTTTGGAAGTATAGCATCTTATCAATAAGCATCTTATCATCTCTTCAATAAGCACTGTGTTTTAATCCTCTTCATGGAATTGAACCGCTGCAAAATCGGAAACCAGAATCACTCCAAAAACGAATTATTTTGTAATAATTTGTAAATGAGTTGTAAGTTGAAAGTTTCCAAATAAGACCTCGTGCAGCATGAATTTAGTAATCTAGCTGAACTGATTCGATAGTTTCCATGGTTACGTGTGTCTATTTTTTCGTGTCATTCTAATCTGATCAAAATATACAGGGTATATTTCGAGTTCGAGGCAATCCGTTGCAAAAATTTCAATCCTGCAGTAACTGTTTTTATAAAATGAAAGTGGAACAACTTAATTAGTTATATTGGCGAGTTGTTCGACCGCAAAAAAGTTAATCTATTTTTGAATTGCTTCACAACAGAGTTAAAGTTTGTTTGACCGATGTAAAATTCATCTGTAATGACCTAAAAATGCTTTTCGAAACTTAAAAAATAAATGCCGAAGTTCTAAATTACTTTGTCGCGCCATAACTAATAGCTATAATAGGAATCTAACAGTAACACAATTATTTAATGATACTTTTTTTGTTTTATCCAGAGGTAAGGTGGAGACAAATTACTGGTTTCCAACTCTACTCGAGAAGACATCAAAGTTTATCAGTATTGAAGCTATTCATAAATTAAAATATCATTACAGATAGTAGTAGTTGATAACAAATGACATGAAGGAGTGCAATCAATCAGTGTCAAAAATAATTGTGACTATAAAAATATGTCTTCTCTGTTATCAAAATCAATAAAGCACCTATGTAACTTACTGTGTGTTATTATTAACATACAAATTGGGATATTTATCATTATACAGCTATTTCGAGAAAGGTTGCGGGAAAGGGACATAAGTGCACGCGACAAGACTGAAAGGTAGTATTGGTAGAAGTGTTGAGCCGACTGCACATGTTGAATACTAATGAGATAATATATAGATTTGGGCAGGTCTAAAAGCGGAGCTCCCATTTATTGACGTTTTTGTTTGAGTTAATTAGAGTGTTACTAAATAAGTAGTCATACCATATTTCTAAGCTTATATGGTGGCCCATAAAGGTACAAAATAAATTTTAATCGCTCATGGTAAAACTTAATATCTTAAAAACCTCTCATGGTTTTGTTGGCGAAAGCGACGTCAATATATTTCGTGGTTAACCGGTCTGGATTTTCTTGCCTGTGAGTGACAGGTTCTAAAATTGAGATTGACGAGTGCACTTTATTGCGTTCCTCACGTACGCACGTAGGCGCAGAAAACTTGCATACTCATTAGCATTTAGTTATGGGAAAGTCACCCCAGACGAGCAAGCTTGCTGGGGAAAACATGAAGGTGCTAATAGAGTAAGCAGAAGGGGTGGGTGGGTGGCACGATTCCAACCAAAGTAAGGCAAAACTGTAACGCATGCTTATATACTATGCGCGAGGTCTAATGAATATTAATAAAGTATGAATAGTAAACAAAATGAACTCACGCCAAGGCAAACTGAGAAAATCACGGCGGCAAAACAAACTCGGCAAACTAATGGTGCCGGTTTAAAGCATCTTTTGTGTAAGAATTGTGGCAGTTTGTGATATGGAAGTGGTGCACTCTAACTTAGAATAAGATTGCAATGAAGATTATAATGTTGTTTTGATTGTTTTCAACCGTCTTCTTTTCGTTGCGGTTTGGTTGCATGATCAACTAATTATTCTGTTTTAACGGACGCGTTGCTAAATACCTAAGAGAATTTTATGTAGAGAACTGAATAAATTTTCTTCATTTCTGATAAGTAGATATGCGGAAGGTAAAGTCTGAACTCACTCAGCCAAGCACAGGTAACTCGCAACGAAACCGGCGAAATATTCGTTTACGCATCTAAGATATTTCAACACACTAACTAATAAGAAGTGATAAGAAACAAATCAAATGCAAGCGAGCCGAAATCGTGATTTTGATCCGTGAAGCTAAATAATTTGTTTTCAAAAACCATCATGAACATCACAGTTAACTCCACTAGCTAAATCAGAAAATAGTTAGTCTTAACGAAATATCCAATAAACAATGTCTATATAGAATGTACAAACATAAACAGGTTTGATAAATATTTGAGGGAAGGCCTAAAAACCGACACAACTTCAAATTCGTTCATAAATGAAGTATAATTCTCTCAATATAAAATTAGGCTTATGCTTAGTGCATACATTTACGTTTGTTACCTCATTATTGGAGAAGGCTTGTAAATTCTGCAGGACAAAGCTTTCAAACCAGCACAATAATATCGGAGACGAACGCGGCAGTTTTGTTGTAAGCTTACTCCAACAACACCGACATATACATCATATGAATTATCAACGAAAATCAATTTCTTTCTTTCCATCGATGAAGCCTTTAACAGACTTTAATCCTTCACTTCAGTGAACTTGATCGGCTCTGAGTTCACTTATATTTGAGCTCAATTCAGTGATTTTCAGTCTTGCTCAGCCGCAGGTCGAACCCTGGACATCGCATTTTTTGACTTGTCCGATAAATCATGTTCAAGTCGGCAATTATTTCGGATCTTCCCGTTACGAGGTTGCCCTAAATCATGATGTAGATAAGTAAATAGAGCGAGAAATATTCACGAAGGTCTACGTTCTTCAGCAGCTTTCTTCGCGTCTTTCATTTAGCTTTAAAGGTGAACAGCGTACCAAAGACTTTGCCGTCTTTTCATGCAAGCGCTTCGTTTAAGTTGATATGAAATGTCCAGATCATTTTTTGATGTGAGAAAAAGATCTCTGAAGTATATGAAAACTTTAGATGTGATGGCGTGAAAAGTAATAACGAAGAAATATTTTCTGCTGCTCACTTTCTTCACAAGTTTTCATTCCCGCGGTGAGCATTTTGCCGCCTTTTCATTTGCCCCCGATTCGTGTAGGCGAAATGAAATATCCCTAGTCGATTTTCAGCATGAAATAAAAATAATGGTAACTTTTAGCGAAAGGTCGATTGTCAATATCAAACATGTAAGATGCCCAGGTCAAGCTTTGTCTGGAGTATGGCCGCCATTTTCGTCGTCGTCGTCGCTAGGCGCATTCGCCCGCGAGCCATGCCGCTTGCCACCATGACCATGAAAACATAAACGCATGGTTTTCAAATTTTCTATGCTCGCACGACAGTTATGGGGCCCCGCTCTGCGGCCCTTCGGCCGCTGGGGAGCTCCGCTAGAACGAAAAAATAAACACGGATTTGCAAGTTTTCTTTCTCTTCAGACATGTGGAAACAAGGTACGTTTAGCCACTCTGAATTTTAGAAAAAAAATACCTAACTCAAAGACATGCGGCAGTAAAACTAAAGCTACAGATAAAGGCCTCCTGAGAGGAAAAACATATTCTCCACGTGAAAAATACAAACTTGTCTATTTCATCTTGGCCAATATGCAAAATTCCAGTGAATGCCCAGACCACCTTTCGGTCTTGTTGCGTGCACTTCGGTGCTTTTTTTTCCGACAACCTTTCTTGAATTAGCTGTAAACTAACCCCAACCAAAAACTAACCTTAACCTAAGAATCAACCCTTGACCTAATACTAACCCTAAATCTACACCCTATCCCTAAAAATGTACAACAATTGTACAACAATTTCTTATCAGAGCCTGAGAAAATGAAATTTAATGTTCACAAGCTATAGGCAAAAGCTCGCGTCTTTTAAGCGATTTAGTGGAATTCAGCGGAACTTCGAGATTGGTTTTCGATGTTTGGTGTTGTTAGAAAAGATTTCTTTTGATAAGATATTTGAAGCAGTAACACAAAAGCTTGCAATAAGGTGTAAATAAATTTTGGTACATAATTTTGTCCAACAACTACTCGAAGTCCTGGCGGATTCCGTCCTTAAACTCTAAAACAATCATTAAAATATTTATGAATGTGTTTTCTGTTGTTGTCATTCACTGATAGTCTAGATGCAATACTCTCGCAACGACAGTGAGACAAAATTTAATTCCCTGCCCAGAATAACTTACTGGTGTCTATAATGTCCTTTCATATGGAAAGAAAAATTGAAGGTGCTTCCTTCATCAAAATATAGACCTTGGAAACCTGCAATTTCATCTGCCATTCCTCGCAGATATGTTCTCTTCCTCATACCCACGGTCCTTTTTGTCTGTTTGCTTCTCTTAGCATGGAACTAACGGATGGTCGGCTCTGGAAACGAGAATGTACACAGTAGGCAAAGGCAAGCTAATCTGATATGCCCTCGGAAAAGCTCAGATCATAAAATTTACATTTTAAAACAACAACAACAAAAAGCACTTTTTATCCTATGTCCTTTTCAGCATAGGTAGTCAGGGACTAGCACGAGTGACTGAACCGTAATGCATCAATCACCATTATTTTGAACCAAGTGACTTGTTGTTTTATCTCCTTTGCCTTAATCTAACTGGTTGGCAAGTAGTAAATAACACATAATTTACTCTAACATTCTTACTTACTTTCCAGGCACACATTTTTGCCGGTAACCATTTGTGCAGTTATCAATAGAGGCAATATACGAGAATTTCAATATGGAAAATTGTTCACCTCCATCTGGAGAGATATTTTCACTCCATACTTCCCCTCTGAGCGAAATATCCAGACAGTTACTTATTACAATGTCCAGAATTAAGTTTCCACTTTATGTTGTCGTCAATTTCATAACCACCTACTTTCTCTGAATTACCCTTTCTCTTCAGTTTTACTTCAATTACAGTCTGTAAATGCTACAAGTGGACTTGTAAGCCACACATGTTCGCATTGAGGACTTATTTTTTTTAAACAATTCAAATAAGAAAATACTCGCACCACATACATATATGTAAATATATATATATTATGCTAAGTTAAATTTTTCACACGGAAGAATGTATTAATAGTAAACTGGGTAAATCAAATAAGAGAACAGCGGTGCCTATCGTGTTACACTACAAGTAACACACAACGAATTCTATTCCCGTTGAATTTTCGCGGGAAAATTGTGATCTTGATTTAGTTTCGTCAGTGTCTCTAGTTTAACAACAATGTTACAAATACAGTGAAAATAAAGTTGTCGTTGTTGTAGTGTATTCAACACGGCTAGAATGACACTTCTGACAGTGCTACTCTGGCTGTTTTTGATATCTCTTCCAATTTTGAAAAGGGTACGGGCGCAAAGCTTAACTTGTCCAAATGCAAAGATTTGTGGTGCGGAGCATGGCGCAATCGAACTGAAGCTCCTGCTCCGATCCTTTGGATATCCTCCAAAATCAAGGCCTTAGGTGTGTTTTTTGGAAACTACATTCGATGCCTTACTGCTTACTTCTAAATAACGCTTACAGTACTGGATCAAATAAAAATAGAGGACTGGGAACAGTCTAACATTTCAGCCATAATCGATAGTGCATAGTGGGCGTTAGAATATCAGTCGCGGATGTAATTTAGTATCAAATTTTAAAAGTGATCTATTTTCCAGTAAAACACTCGCTCTATACAGTAAATAGTTTATTGAAATTGCCAAAACAACACTACAATTGAATCCATATTTTTTTACGAAATACTATACGAACGAAGGTACTATCACTAGTAGCATTTTGATAACATAACGAAGTTGGTCTTTTAGCATTCCGTGATTAAAAGTTTGTTCAGATTATGTAAATAAACTTTCTAGTTGATGAGCCATTTACTTTCTGAAATGCGTTTCGAAAGGTGTGTTTACACAAACTGGTGCACAAGCTAAAGCAACAATGAAGGATTCTCAAGTCATCCTTTTGCTTTTATCAGGTCATATAGAAAAGAGGAAATGTTTTTTGTACATGAAGCTAACGTTTGCAAAGTGATGTCAAACCATCTTTACCTTAAACTATTAACGTTGAGTGGCATCCACTTAATTAGAGCTCCTGTTATTGAACCATACTCAAAATTTAAAATTATAATTTTGACAGAATGTAAGGGTGCGTTAATTTTCTTTGGGAAAATCCAAAATTGGATCATTGATCTCAGATCACACGGATACTTTGCTCACAAAGAAACGAAGAATCCGAAAATGGATTTTTGCCATGACAACGCCGTAAACACATTTTGAACAAAACATAAAATTATCAGGACAAATTTATTTTTCGTCGAATGTATCCTATGTAGACAAGAATCCGGATTTGGATTTTCCCTAAGGGTGCGTTTCTTTGGGAAAATCCAAATCCGGATTCTTGTATCCAAAAACAGATTTTGCGTTTCTTTACCTATATCCGAAAATGGATTAATCTCGGATCAATGATCTGAAGAATCCACACTCCGAGTGGATACATCAGATCATATCTAAATCCGGATTCTTAGGATTCATGATCCGTGCGTTTCTTTGGGAAAGGATTCGAAAAAAGTACATTGGCCCAGCGGTCTTTGCTGTGAAAATACAGGTTCGCTCTTTGTAAACACTGCCATACGGTAGATTTTCAGGCGCTTATTTCGATCAAAATACAAAAATAATAATAATTCAGCTTATTTATTTTTATTTTTTTTTTTATTTATTAAGGTTTCCCAAAACAACAAACATTTACAACTAAAAAGATAAGATATATAAGAAAAATAAATAATAATAATAAATAATAATAATAATAATAATAATAATAATAATAATAATAATAATAATAATAATAATAATAATAAAAACTAATGGGAGGATAACAGCAGGGGGAAACTGAATTCCCATATAAAAGCTGTTCTCCTAGATAAAGCTAAAATAAACAAATAGATAAAGCTAGTTACAATTTAATAAACTAAGATAAGTAATATTAATATATATATGTTCATATTACTACAACATTAGATGGAATCCACTCGGAGTGTGGATTCTTCAGATCATTGATCCGAGATTAATCCATTTTCGGATATAGGTAAAGAAACGCAAAATCTGTTTTTGGATACAAGAATCCGGATTTGGATTTTCCCAAAGAAACGCACCCTTAGGGAAAATCCAAATCCGGATTCTTGTCTACATAGGATACATTCGACGAAAAATAAATTTGTCCTGATAATTTTATGTTTTGTTCAAAATGTGTTTACGGCGTTGTCATGGCAAAAATCCATTTTCGGATTCTTCGTTTCTTTGTGAGCAAAGTATCCGTGTGATCTGAGATCAATGATCCAATTTTGGATTTTCCCAAAGAAAATTAACGCACCCTTACATTCTGTCAAAATTATAATTTTAAATTTTGAGTATGGTTCAATAACAGGAGCTCTAATTAAGTGGATGCCACTCAACGTTAATAGTTTAAGGTAAAGATGGTTTGACATCACTTTGCAAACGTTAGCTTCATGTACAAAAAACATTTCCTCTTTTCTATATGACCTGATAAAAGCAAAAGGATGACTTGAGAATCCTTCATTGTTGCTTTAGCTTGTGCACCAGTTTGTGTAAACACACCTTTCGAAACGCATTTCAGAAAGTAAATGGCTCATCAACTAGAAAGTTTTTTTACATAATCTGAACAAACTTTTAATCACGGAATGCTAAAAGACCAACTTCGTTATGTTATCAAAATGCTACTAGTGATAGTACCTTCGTTCGTATAGTATTTCGTAAAAAAATATGGATTCAATTGTAGTGTTGTTTTGGCAATTTCAATACACTATTTACTGTATAGAGCGAGTGTTTTACTGGAAAATAGATCACTTTTAAAATTTGATACTAAATTACATCCGCGACTGATATTCTAACGCCCACTATGCACTATCGATTATGGCTGAAATGTTAGACTGTTCCCAGTCCTCTATTTTTATTTGATCCAGTACTGTAAGCGTTATTTAGAAGTAAGCAGTAAGGCATCGAATGTAGTTTCCAAAAAACACACCTAAGGCCTTGATTTTGGAGGATATCCAAAGGATCGGAGCAGGAGCTTCAGTTCGATTGCGCCATGCTCCGCACCACAAATCTTTGCATTTGGACAAGTTAAGCTTTGCGCCCGTACCCTTTTCAAAATTGGAAGAGATATCAAAAACAGCCAGAGTAGCACTGTCAGAAGTGTCATTCTAGCCGTGTTGAATACACTACAACAACGACAACTTTATTTTCACTGTATTTGTAACATTGTTGTTAAACTAGAGACACTGACGAAACTAAATCAAGATCACAATTTTCCCGCGAAAATTCAACGGGAATAGAATTCGTTGTGTGTTACTTGTAGTGTAACACGATAGGCACCGCTGTTCTCTTATTTGATTTACCCAGTTTACTATTAATACATTCTTCCGTGTGAAAAATTTAACTTAGCATAATATATATATATTTACATATATGTATGTGGTGCGAGTATTTTCTTATTTGAATTGTTTAAAAAAAATAAGTCCTCAATGCGAACATGTGTGGCTTACAAGTCCACTTGTAGCATTTACAGACTGTAATTGAAGTAAAACTGAAGAGAAAGGGTAATTCAGAGAAAGTAGGTGGTTATGAAATTGACGACAAAATAAAGTGGAAACTTAATTCTGGACATTGTAATAAGTAACTGTCTGGATATTTCGCTCAGAGGGAAAGTATGGAGTGACAATATCTCTCCAGATGGAGGTGAACAATTTTCCATATTGAAATTCTCGTATAGTATATTGCCTCTATTGATAACTGCACAAATGGTTACCGGCAAAAATGTGTGCCTGGGAAGTAAGTAAGAATGTTAGAGTAAATTATGTGTTATTTACTACTTGCCAACCAGTTAGATTAAGGCAAAGGAGATAAAACAACAAGTCACTTGGTTCAAAATAATGTTGATTGATGCATTACGGTTCAGTCACTCGTGCTAGTCCCTGACTACCTATGCTGAAAAGGACATAGGATAAAAAGTGCTTTTTGTTGTTGTTGTTTTAAAATGTAAATTTTATGATCTGAGCTTTTCCGAGGCATATCAGATTAGCTTGCCTTTGCCTACTGTGTACATTCTCGTTTCCAGAGCCGACCATCCGTTAGTTCCATGCTAAGAGAAGCAAACAGACAAAAAGGACCGTAGGTATGAGGAAGAGAACATATCTGCGAGGAATGGCAGATGAAATTGCAGGTTTCCAAGGTCTATATTTTGATGAAGGAAGCACCTTCAATTTTTCTTTCCATATGAAAGGACATTATAGACACCAGTAAGTTATTCTGGGCAGGGAATTAAATTTTGTCTCACTGTCGTTGCGAGAGTATGCATCTAGACTATCAGTGAATGACAACAACAGAAAACACATTCATAAATATTTTAATGATTGTTTTAGAGTTTAAGACGGAATCCGCCAGGACTTCGAGTAGTTGTTAGACAAAATTATGTACCAAAATTATTTACACCTTATTGCAAGCTTTTGTGTTACTGCTTCAAATATCTTATCAAAAGAAATCTTTTCTAACAACACCAAACATCGAAAACCAATCTCGAAGTTCCGCTGAATTCCACTAAATCGCTTAAAAGACGCGAGCTTTTGCCTATAGCTTGTGAACATTAAATTTCATTTTCTCAGGCTCTGATAAGAAATTGTTGTACAATTGTTGTACATTTTTAGGGATAGGGTGTAGATTTAGGGTTAGTATTAGGTCAAGGGTTGATTCTTAGGTTAAGGTTAGTTTTTGGTTGGGGTTAGTTTACAGCTAATTCAAGAAAGGTTGTCGGAAAAAAAAGCACCGAAGTGCACGCAACAAGACCGAAAGGTGGTCTGGGCATTCACTGGAATTTTGCATATTGGCCAAGATGAAATAGACAAGTTTGTATTTTTCACGTGGAGAATATGTTTTTCCTCTCAGGAGGCCTTTATCTGTAGCTTTAGTTTTACTGCCGCATGTCTTTGAGTTAGGTATTTTTTTTCTAAAATTCAGAGTGGCTAAACGTACCTTGTTTCCACATGTCTGAAGAGAAAGAAAACTTGCAAATCCGTGTTTATTTTTTCGTTCTAGCGGAGCTCCCCAGCGGCCGAAGGGCCGCAGAGCGGGGCCCCATAACTGTCGTGCGAGCATAGAAAATTTGAAAACCATGCGTTTATGTTTTCATGGTCATGGTGGCAAGCGGCATGGCTCGCGGGCGAATGCGCCTAGCGACGACGACGACGAAAATGGCGGCCATACTCCAGACAAAGCTTGACCTGGGCATCTTACATGTTTGATATTGACAATCGACCTTTCGCTAAAAGTTACCATTATTTTTATTTCATGCTGAAAATCGACTAGGGATATTTCATTTCGCCTACACGAATCGGGGGCAAATGAAAAGGCGGCAAAATGCTCACCGCGGGAATGAAAACTTGTGAAGAAAGTGAGCAGCAGAAAATATTTCTTCGTTATTACTTTTCACGCCATCACATCTAAAGTTTTCATATACTTCAGAGATCTTTTTCTCACATCAAAAAATGATCTGGACATTTCATATCAACTTAAACGAAGCGCTTGCATGAAAAGACGGCAAAGTCTTTGGTACGCTGTTCACCTTTAAAGCTAAATGAAAGACGCGAAGAAAGCTGCTGAAGAACGTAGACCTTCGTGAATATTTCTCGCTCTATTTACTTATCTACATCATGATTTAGGGCAACCTCGTAACGGGAAGATCCGAAATAATTGCCGACTTGAACATGATTTATCGGACAAGTCAAAAAATGCGATGTCCAGGGTTCGACCTGCGGCTGAGCAAGACTGAAAATCACTGAATTGAGCTCAAATATAAGTGAACTCAGAGCCGATCAAGTTCACTGAAGTGAAGGATTAAAGTCTGTTAAAGGCTTCATCGATGGAAAGAAAGAAATTGATTTTCGTTGATAATTCATATGATGTATATGTCGGTGTTGTTGGAGTAAGCTTACAACAAAACTGCCGCGTTCGTCTCCGATATTATTGTGCTGGTTTGAAAGCTTTGTCCTGCAGAATTTACAAGCCTTCTCCAATAATGAGGTAACAAACGTAAATGTATGCACTAAGCATAAGCCTAATTTTATATTGAGAGAATTATACTTCATTTATGAACGAATTTGAAGTTGTGTCGGTTTTTAGGCCTTCCCTCAAATATTTATCAAACCTGTTTATGTTTGTACATTCTATATAGACATTGTTTATTGGATATTTCGTTAAGACTAACTATTTTCTGATTTAGCTAGTGGAGTTAACTGTGATGTTCATGATGGTTTTTGAAAACAAATTATTTAGCTTCACGGATCAAAATCACGATTTCGGCTCGCTTGCATTTGATTTGTTTCTTATCACTTCTTATTAGTTAGTGTGTTGAAATATCTTAGATGCGTAAACGAATATTTCGCCGGTTTCGTTGCGAGTTACCTGTGCTTGGCTGAGTGAGTTCAGACTTTACCTTCCGCATATCTACTTATCAGAAATGAAGAAAATTTATTCAGTTCTCTACATAAAATTCTCTTAGGTATTTAGCAACGCGTCCGTTAAAACAGAATAATTAGTTGATCATGCAACCAAACCGCAACGAAAAGAAGACGGTTGAAAACAGTCAAAACAACATTATAATCTTCATTGCAATCTTATTCTAAGTTAAAGTGCACCACTTCCATATCACAAACTGCCACAATTCTTACACAAAAGATGCTTTAAACCGGCACCATTAGTTTGCCGAGTTTGTTTTGCCGCCGTGATTTTCTCAGTTTGCCTTGGCGTGAGTTCATTTTGTTTACTATTCATACTTTATTAATATTCATTAGACCTCGCGCATAGTATATAAGCATGCGTTACAGTTTTGCCTTACTTTGGTTGGAATCGTGCCACCCACCCACCCCTTCTGCTTACTCTATTAGCACCTTCATGTTTTCCCCAGCAAGCTTGCTCGTCTGGGGTGACTTTCCCATAACTAAATGCTAATGAGTATGCAAGTTTTACAAAGTTTTTTTTTCTGCGCCTACGTGCGTACGTGAGGAACGCAATAAAGTGCACTCGTCAATCTCAATTTTAGAACCTGTCACTCACAGGCAAGAAAATCCAGACCGGTTAACCACGAAATATATTGACGTCGCTTTCGCCAACAAAACCATGAGAGGTTTTTAAGATATTAAGTTTTACCATGAGCGATTAAAATTTATTTTGTACCTTTATGGGCCACCATATAAGCTTAGAAATATGGTATGACTACTTATTTAGTAACACTCTAATTAACTCAAACAAAAACGTCAATAAATGGGAGCTCCGCTTTTAGACCTGCCCAAATCTATATATTATCTCATTAGTATTCAACATGTGCAGTCGGCTCAACACTTCTACCAATACTACCTTTCAGTCTTGTCGCGTGCACTTATGTCCCTTTCCCGCAACCTTTCTCGAAATAGCTGTATAATGATAAATATCCCAATTTGTATGTTAATAATAACACACAGTAAGTTACATAGGTGCTTTATTGATTTTGATAACAGAGAAGACATATTTTTATAGTCACAATTATTTTTGACACTGATTGATTGCACTCCTTCATGTCATTTGTTATCAACTACTACTATCTGTAATGATATTTTAATTTATGAATAGCTTCAATACTGATAAACTTTGATGTCTTCTCGAGTAGAGTTGGAAACCAGTAATTTGTCTCCACCTTACCTCTGGATAAAACAAAAAAAGTATCATTAAATAATTGTGTTACTGTTAGATTCCTATTATAGCTATTAGTTATGGCGCGACAAAGTAATTTAGAACTTCGGCATTTATTTTTTAAGTTTCGAAAAGCATTTTTAGGTCATTACAGACGAATTTTACATCGGTCAAACAAACTTTAATTCTGTTGTGAAGCAATTCAAAAATAGATTAACTTTTTTGCGGTCGAACAACTCGCCAATATAACTAATTAAGTTGTTCCACTTTCATTTTATAAAAACAGTTACTGCAGGATTGAAATTTTTGCAACGGATTGCCTCGAACTCGAAATATACCCTGTATATTTTGATCAGATTAGAATGACACGAAAAAATAGACACACGTAACCATGGAAACTATCGAATCAGTTCAGCTAGATTACTAAATTCATGCTGCACGAGGTCTTATTTGGAAACTTTCAACTTACAACTCATTTACAAATTATTACAAAATAATTCGTTTTTGGAGTGATTCTGGTTTCCGATTTTGCAGCGGTTCAATTCCATGAAGAGGATTAAAACACAGTGCTTATTGAAGAGATGATAAGATGCTTATTGATAAGATGCTATACTTCCAAAGTGAAAGAATATTGGAGAATTATTAGAACAATGTAACAGAAAACTCCGAAATAATCAACAGGGAGACCTGCCGTCCTCTCTATCTTCTCCTACCGGCTCAATTAACAGAATCGTCAACAAGGCTACGATACAATAGCAGCCAGCTGCCTAAGGGTGCTTTCAATTTGTCAGAACTGGCCGGCCAGACCTGTATATTCGAGTTAACAAATTGACGTCAGTTTTTTATGCGTCTGTCCTGTTTAATATTGATGATAAATTGCGTCATAACATTGTCAAAGTGTTGTAGATGTTTTGTAATATTGTCACTCGACCCTTACCGTATATAACTCCCAAATGCTGTTGATTTAACAACAGCATTTTTAACAACAGCGCGAAGGAATTTTTGCTCTGACTAACATGTCTTTCAGAGACTTTTCCTTCCGATAAGCGACAATTGGAGGTTTAGGAAATGTTTGAGCGAGTTTGTTGCTCTCAGTTATGAGGTGCCAGTGTTTCATGAGAATATTTTTAAGATTCGGAGTAGCCGGGTTGAAAGTAGTGACAAAAGGCAAAACACTGTTAGATGTTGCAGTTTTGTTTTGTAAAGCCTTAGATCGTGATGAGAAGTGTACTTCGGCTAAGATTTTCTCGGCGAGTTCCCGAGGGTAACCTCGCCCGATTAATCGAGTCAGAAATTCAAGTTTTCGTAACTCGAAAATTTCTTTAACCGAGTTTGTTTTCAGTAAACGCAAAGCTTCTCCTTTGATAAAGCCCTTTTTAACACTGAAAGGGTGACATGAAGAGAAATGCGTATATTGGAAAGTTTCTGTAGGCTTGAAATGAGTTTGAACATCTAAAGCTTTGCTGTAGTGAACCGTGGTCCTTTGAAAACTTCAGTGTCAAGGAAAACAATTTTTTCTGAAGACATTTCATGCGTGAATTTGGTAGTGGTGGAATAAATTAGCGAAATCGACAAAGTCGTTAATTTCTCGCTCAGGTAGAGTCCACACTGAAAATATGTCATCGATAAATCTTTTCCAGAGAATAGGTTTGTGTGGGCTGGCAAGAAGTAGCTGTTTTTCGATGTGAGCCATGAAAATGACTGCGAAGGCTACGGCCATTTTGGTGCCCATAGCGATTCCGTGCGTTTGTAAATAATGTTTGTCGTGGAATTTGAACGAGTTTTCTTTTAGGATCAGTCTGATGAGGTCTCCCAAGAATAATGTTGGGATAGGAGGTTTTGACTGATAATACTCTTCGTAGTATTGACAAACAACACTTATTCCTTCCTCTTGCGGAGGAATGTTAGTGTAAAGAGAGCAAACGTCTAGAGTAACAAGAACCGCGTTGTCCGGAAGTGGAGTGTTTTCAATGAAGTTTATAAAATGAGTGGTGTCTTTGATATATGACTCTTGTTTTTGGCGATAGGTTGTAAAAGCGAATCAGCAAAACTGGTAATTCGTTCTGTTGGGCCACCGCTACCAGAAACTATAGGTCTGACGACCGGAGTGGGTTTATGTATTTTGGTCAGCGTGTAAAACTCTGGTATTCTTGGCTGATTTTCGCCTGAGTTGAGCCATTTATAAGTCATTTTGTCAATGTGTCCGTTGGAGAACAGTGTATTGACTATTGTTTTGACTTTAACGGCTGTTTGAGATACTATAGGTTCTTCAAGAGGTTTATAAAATTTCTCGTTAGAGACTTGTTCATAACCTTCCTGAATTTTGTTAGTGGTATCCATAACAACTGTTGTTGTCCCTTTGTCGGCTTTCTTAAGGTTTATATCGCTGTTAGCGTTAAGAGCTTTAAGCGTTTGTCTTTGTTTCGCTGTAAGGTTGTCTTTTGTTTCGGAAAAGACTAAACTAGCAATCTCTAGTTTAGTTCGTTCAAGGTAATTTTTTGTTGTGGTGGCGGTTGCCAGCTAGATTTAACATGGAACGGATGTGGATTGCTTTTTGAGCGAGTAAAAGTATTAAAGTCTCTTAAGAGGCTTTTATGTGAAGCCGGTGGAGGAGTTGGGATAAATTTAAGGCCTTTTGGGAGCAAAGCTGTTTCTTGGTCAGTAAGGTCTTTGTTGGGCATGTTTTTAAAAAAAGCCAAAACTGATTTTCAAACGAAGGAAAGAAATGCGAGAGTCAAAGTATGGAAGATGCGATTGCCGCACCGCCGCATAATCTGAATTTCATCTCTGTAATACGGAGAATCACAGGCTCTTAAATTAAACGTTCAGTAAGAATACGGCCAGGAATACAAGGTAAAATTCGAATTGCTCAACTAACCTTTAATCCAGTGAAAACTGTTTACAAAATTATCCGCTAAAACGCAGTTCAGCTTCTTTATACTACTGCACAAATTCCCGCTCACCGCCTTTTTTCATGTCTGAAGCCTCAATAAACATCCTCATCCTTTCGCTCTAAGGCTGCAATGATTTCTTCAGTTTTAACCAATAAATTTTAGATGATTTCCTCATTGAAGACTTGTAGATTTGTGGCTCGCCTTATCAAGAATCATGCACCGCTGAATCAGTGCTGAAAGTTTGACAAAACTTTCGCTGATTGCGCCAGCTTTTCAAATTTCATCCGTCTGTACTCTTATTGACAATAAAAATAAGCCAATCAGCGCGCGAGAATTCGCTCAGTTATTGTTAAAAACATAAATATTGTACAATTGTTATGGTGGATTTGTTGGTGTGCGAAAATCTCGTGGAAAAGGCCCATTTCACATTCAAAACAACCGGACCGGCGGGCTAGTTCTGAAAAAATGAAACGCACCCTAAAATAGACTCGCAACGTTCTAAAATATTTTTGTTCTAGGTATCTATTTATTGCATAATGAAATTTAGATGTCATCTCTTTTCAAAGATTTTTACCCTTCTATCTATTTCACCCTTGTTTACTTGTAAAACGTTTTATAAAGATTTTATTCTAAATTGAAACATTTGATATGTATTTTTATCAAATGAATTACGCCATTATTATTATTATTATTTTTTTTTATTATTATTATTAGTATTGTAGTTTTATAAAGTTTCCTGTGGATGGAATTTTATTCATTCATTTATTTATAAGCTCGCTCTTAACCATTCATGGTCTAGCTCGTGCTGTTTACTTAATTTTTACCAGTGGTTCAACACATTCGGTTCCGCATCCATTGAAGCAGCATACTAGACCAACTCGGCATTTATTTCCTGGCCCACATCGCTGAACGCAACTGCTAAACCCTTCCGGCGGTGGGCACTGACCAGTTGTAAAAGCTGTATGAAAGAAACAGTTCAAGACGTTAATGATTTCTTTTGTTTCATAATTATGTTTGCTGTTGAATTGGAAAACCCTGTATAAAAAAAAAACACGTTGTGCTCCCTTGACCATAAAAACGAATTCAACGTTTATTTAATATAGTACTATGTACTTGTTTTAAGTTCCCCTTTACAATTTTACAAATATTTGATACTACAAACAAAATGGCACCACATCCAGGCTGGAGTAATAGTACTCCTACCTGCTTCATGCTACATAATTCAGATTTAAGCTCCGAGAGCTATGAGCCAGTTGGCTCAAGTCCAATCTCGACTAACCAATCCTGTTTTGTTTTTCAATATGTTTTTTTTAATAAGGCCGACAAAATGCAACGATATGCGTCATAAACATGTTTACATAGCCTCTTGCAAACTGGCTACACGGTCAAATAGCAAATTGTGACATGCAGCAAGGTTTTGATTGTGATCGAATGTTAGTTAGACTTTACTTTCTGTGCGGAATTTTCTTTCTTTTTATTTCCACTGTTACAACTAGTGACATAGTCTAAAATACCTTGATTTCATGTAAAAGGTAAGGTTGAGTCTGTATACGAGCCTAGTGGCCCACCAGGCTGGAGCGTATCCCGGTTTCCGTAGCATGAAGCGACTAGGAGTATTTCTACTCCCCTTTCAATGGGATGCTAGTCCATCGCAGGGTTACCCCCAGCAGTAAATTCGCCGGTACCCATTTATACACCTGGGTGGAGCGTGGCACTTTGAGAGTAAATTGTCTTGCACAAGAACACAACGCAGTGCCCCGGCCAGGGCTTGAACCCGGACCGCCCGATCCGGAGTCCAGCGCACTAACCATTAGGCCACCGCGCCTCCAATCTTGATTTCATGTACGATGTACCAATTCAACATTGTTGTGATAATTACCGTCTCTTTTGTTCCTGAGAGCGGACCCCATCACTTTATCCTAGGGAAGGGGGAAATAACAAAATTGGAATTAACTAAACCATACGAAAATAATACACTTTGATCTTCTTTAGAAATTAATTTATACGCGCGGTTATGTTTATGTAAACAAACTGTAAAAAGTAGTGTAATAATTGTGTCTAAGGAAGTATTGTATAGTAAGGCCTGGTTTAAACGTCGCATTTTACATGCGCCAAATCAAATTGCCGAATTAAGTGCATGTAAAATGCGGCGTTTAAAACAATTAAATTCGGCAGTTGTAGAAGAACACGTTTTGCTTTCTAGGGCGGGCATAGGCAGTTTCAGTGAAAATTGCATTAATTATCCCCGCCACTGGTACAGATCATATGAAATCGGCAAATTTACGACCTAATTTAATTGATATTCCGGCGAGTTTTAAAAGAACTATCCGCGAACTGATTGGGCTCAAATAAGAACAGATAATAGCTTAAAGACGGTTCTATCGAGGACCGGGAGCTCTTACTAGTCGGGGAAATATATTTTTTCGGCTTTATTCCAGAGGCGGTACCCTGGATGTGGAAGTTGCACGCCTCGTGCAAATATTAGTATTCTATACACGAGAAAAAAACTTAACTCATAGAACTGCTCTCGCACGCTTCAAACTGCATAAAAAAAGCAAACAATGCACAAATATATCGAATTCAATTTATTGCAAATGTCCAAAAAGTTATTGCTCTCTCGACGGGTAGCAAGCCAGTCATGTAGGACCTTGCGAGAGCTCGTTACCTGACCCATATTGTCAGCGAACGCGAATAGTGAATTTCGGGTATGAAACTTGGCAAATTTGCGACTCTGACTTCCTTATTGTTCTCAAAATAAAAGGACTTTTGCCGGAAACAATTTATATTAGATTTAACAAAAAATAAAGAAATCGATTTCCCAACTTCTGCCATGAAATCAATATTTTGCTCGGTTTTTCCTGACCGTCGCTCTTAACATGCGAAAGACGCAAAGTAAGCGGTGGCTTGAAACCTCATTCTTTTCAGTCATTTTGCAAAAAGATCCGTGAAATCATGAAAGGTTTCTTAATCAAAAAGGCTTTCCGCGAGACCCAAACATGAGGTTAAGAAAGGCATTCTCACATCTACACCCAACAGAGTACACACAACATATAGCAACACCAGAGTACCGATAAAACGCTTCATGGCTCAATTCTACAAGAAATCGAGAGCATAAATATTAGAAAAATGAATGGTAATACCTGAATCTAAAAAACTTACCTTACTTACACCCTTAATAATCGTTGCAGGACTCCTTTTTGATCAAGGTGAGACTACAACTGAAGGATGAAAGAGTTTTTTCTCAATTGCGAAACCTGCGTGTTTCATTAATTAAGCGTGATGTTCAGAGGACAAACATAAACGCTGCAGCCTGAATTAATACAGTAATTTTGTAGTCGTTTAACTCTACACAAAGCGAAATTCATCTCTTCTAAAACCAAAGAGCATGAGGCGCTCCTAAACAGAAGGGGCCAACGGGGAAGCCTGGAATAGGAGAGACTGAATCAATCCAGACGGACGCCATTCTGCCAAAAGGACAGGCGAAAAAGAGTGGTCAAGAATGAGTCTCAGTGTGAAAATGACAAAAGCATCACCTGGGAATGCCATAGGCAAAGGAGGCCAAATGCTCTTCTGTGTAAAGAACGCCGTGAGCAATCCTCAGTTTATAAGGAAGAAGAAAAGCGACTGGTCGGTGGACGGGTAATCTGTAAAGACTGGTGCAATTCAGTATCACGGATACAGAGGGAACGACATGGGTTCAACAAAAGAGATAGTTGATAACAAATCTTGTACGTGAGCGTTTCGACGAGAAGAAGGCGGGCTGACGGAGAGGCGACTACGAGAGGCCAGAAGGAGATCCGGTGCCACCACTGAGAGCACGCCAAGCCCTGAGTAAAGCACCATAGAATAGAGGCAGCACATCCGGGTCATAGTAAAAGGGGTTAGAAAAAACCATGTGTGGAGAGGCATTAAAAATTAAGCGCACAGAACCAGTAAGACATTAAACCGACCAAGAAACAAAACACTTAATCCTCTGGACTAATAGTTAATCCACTGGACTAAGAGGGACTGAACTTTAAATTAAGTAGAGACTACAGAAGAACCTCTGTTTTCCGTCTAAGGTGGATGACATCGTTACGGGCAATAAGATCCCTCTTGCCACACCAGAAGAATTTAAACACCAAGGAATAGCATTTAAAACAAAGGCCCTGCCACCATACGATAGCGCGCCTTCGTGAGCGCCAAGGATTCAAGCGCTTCTCGATCCACAGCCTCAATTCGAGGGTGCAGTTCGAAACATTCATGGAGCCGTTTCCAAGAAACACACCTAAGGCCTTGATTTTGGAGTGCTTCATTTCGATTGCGCCTTTCTCTACGCCACAAATCTTTGCATTTGGACAAGTTAAGCTTTTCAAAATTGAAAGGGATATAAAAAACAGCCAGAGTAGCACTGTCAGAAGTGGAAATGAAGGAAGTGTCGTAAGAATACCGAGACGAAACAGGCAAACGGTCAGGGGATGAAATTAGGTAACAACTTTTTACAAGTGTCAGTCATTCTAGCCGTGTTCAGTGTTCAATACACTACAAAAACTACACTACACTACACTACACTACACTATATTTGTAGCACTATTATTAAACTAGAGACATGGAGCGAAATAAATAAGTAGACACTGACGAAACTAAACCAAGATCACAATTTTCCCCCGAAAATTCAACGGGAATACAATCCATTATGTGTTACATGTAGTGTAACACGATAGCCACCGCTGTTCTTTTACTTGATTTACCCAATTTACTATTGATAAATTCTTCTGTGTGAGAATTTTAACTTAGCATAATATGTAGCGTATTCACATGACGCCACGTTGAACAATACATGTACCAGACTGTTTTCATGAAGTGCAAAAAGCGACAACACACAGCAAGCTACGTAGTTGCTATATCGATTTTGCTTTATTTGATTTTGTTGTTACAATGAATCAACTAATTTTGGTCCCTATTAATATTCCTGAGTATCATTATTATGATGAGCTGTGATGTCTTCTTGTTAAGTTGAAAACTGGCCAATAAATCCGGGGCCTCAACGCCGCCGCCCCCCTTTGAATACTAAAAATTATAGATAAATCAAACAAGTATCAGTAAATAACTTATATATATACAGCTGTTAACTGTATATATATATATATATATAGCTGTTATTGTCTATGGCTACATAGAGCACTGTGCGGTGCAAGGAAAACTTCGCTAGTCTTTATTTAAGAAAATCATCTTAAGTCGTTGCAGATGAATCTAATATCGGCAAAACAAACGTTGATTCTGCTGTTGAGCAAATATGGATTGAATATCTGCAATGAAACAAATATCTAGATTTTTTGCAACGAAGCTGAAAAGTTCCACTGCAAAATGCCAAAAATTCAGTAATGCCCTGAAGATTTTAATAGTTAGAGTGATATGATAAAGTAACATCAGTTCAGCTAAGTTAGAATATTAATTTTGTGCCGCACGTGATCTTGTTTGGGGAATAGTAACTTGCAAATTACATTTTTTTGTTGTTGTTTTTGCAGGGATTCTGATTTCAGATTTTGCATGCAGTTCAATTCCACGAAGGGAACAACAATTCTTAGGTAACTTGTTGTATCCTGTGTGTGAAATTTAATGATCCCCTTCAAGGTCTACTGTTCATTTATAAACTCGCTCTTGACCAGTTAGGAAGTGAATGTACTGGGAGCTTAAAAAATACCGCAAAAGCTCTTTTAAGACTCATGTCTTTAAGCCCTCTCTCTATTAAGACTCGTCTTTTAAAGCCCTCTCTCTATTAAGACTTATCTTTTTAAGCCCATTCTCTATCAAGACTCGTCTTTTTGAGCCCCCTCTTTAATAAGACTACTCTTTTTGAGCCCTTTTTCAATTAAGACCCCCTTTTAAGCCCGCTCTCTATTAAGACCTCTTTTCAAGCCCTCTCTCGTATAAGCCCCGCCCCTTCCCGAGATGGTAGAAAACGACAATTTATAAACACGAAAAGAAGATAATTTTATGCTTTGAAAGTTATCCATCCACCGCATTTACTTTTTCTTTTGTTAAAATGTGTTACTCAAGAGCACTAAACAATTCAAACTTTATTTTCTTTAAATGTAGCCTAACTAATTATGGTTTGGAATACAAGCCCACCCCCCCCCCCCCCCCTCTCACAACCCCTCTCTTCCCCGTCAACAACACACAAGGTCTCGAAGAGAAATAAACCCCCTGGGGGCTTGATAGAACTTTGAAGGTATTATAAACAATTGAGAAACATAATTACCTTCTTTTTTTGGAAGAAGGCATTCGTAACCGCATCCATTGAAGCAACATATTTTACCACCTGTGCATCCACCTAATGCAGGGCCTTCACATGGCTGACATGCTGGCGCTGGACACTCATCCGTGTTAGCTAAATGAGAGAAACGCTTTCAATAATTGCTACTGATAATTTCTAATTTAAATACTTACAGACAGAAAATAGTGCGCTTGTATACATAGGGTGATGCAAACACTTGAGAAGGCTTGGAAGAATTTGAAAGTTTAGTTAAATCCCGAGTTTACATTATTAAGCATTTATCTGTATTATCTGTATTATCATTATTAAGTATCTATCCCACGCCTGCGAGTCGAAAAACTTCAATCTCACGCCTAAGAACCAAATTCTCACGCATAGCTGAAAAATTCGGGCTATTAGGGACGGACCATTATTTTTCTGGAAGGGGCGGGGGGGGGGGGGGGGGGGGGTTATGGAAAATATTGGAAAATTGTTTGCAGGGCCTAAAAAGACAAAACAAATTGCTTACAAACACGATTTTCGAAAAAAAAAAATGTTTGCTGAGGTGCATAAATTAAAAAAAAAAAAACGTCTGCAGAGGGAAATTTTTCATACCCCCTCCCTCTCCAGGAAAATAATAGTCCGTCCCTTAAAGCCTTGCTGTTGCATTTTTTAAAACTATATAAACTCGGAGCATTGTAAGAAAGAACAACACATGCTAATGACGGTGCTTCCCCCAGAGTCTTTGATTTGAGAACGGAAAAGTACTCGCGGCGAGGTTCTGCTTGGCTAAATTAACAAATCCGGGAACTTGGACCCGGAGATCTTCGGAGCGACTTCGAAACAGTTCGGATCATTTTTTTGGATAACGTCTTATGTGTTCTTTTTAAGTCGTGATAAAAATCTCATGATTAGTTGTTTAACCCTTTCACTACTGACCGTTAACCATTAAACCAAATGTTTGTTGTTACGAAACTAATTTTGCCCAAATTTGCTATAAAAGCACTTTTTTACATTGCAGTAACATTTTGATAGGGATTCCGTGTAACAATGTACAATTTTTCACTTTTTTTTTTGCTGAAACCGTTCCAAATTTTCTCTTGCTCCTTTTCCTTTTTTTTTCCTGCTTTCTTATCCTCGTTCCTTTTTACTCTTCACATCCTTCTTTCTGGCAGGAAAAGTTTGGGGGACGTTGATCAATTACAGGTGTGTTGGCCTGTTCATGCACCGATTTTGCACCAAAAATGGAGCGTGTTTTTTTCGATTAGCTCTGTCAGAATGCAGTCCATATACAAAATGCATAGTCCTATAGAAAGATCAATCCACGCTGTGTCAGTTGCTTATCTGAAAAGTTAATTGACGTGCAAACTGATGACGTCATAAGTGGTTAAATGACCACTCCTCCAAATGTCGACAAAAGTCGATTTTGGCACTGAAAGGGTTAATTCTCCTCAACGTTTTAAGTGTTTACGTCAGACTACGCAACAGGTTTTCTAATCCAATCCGATCCGATTATTCCCCGTGCCAGCTAATGAAATTTTACAAAATCTGTTTCACAATTAACATGCAAGATCACATTTAACATTATTGTGATAATTACGTCCTCTTTTGCTCCTGGATCCCATCGCTTCATCCTGCAGAAAGAAATGTAATAAAATAAGTTGCAATTGAATATACATAATGAAAACATTCAACTTTGATCTTCTTATAAAGCAGGAGAGGATGACCACATTCTCTCTTGTCTTAAGTTAACGAAAAAAAGTCCCGAAAAAAAGTCAGGCTAAAAAATCAAATATTTCCCCGGAAATATGATTTTTATGTCCTTTCTCTGCTTGTGTATTGAGTAATTGGAGATTGCCTGGGAACGGCAGGGGAGATATTGGCACAATAAAGTCGACTCCCTATAAGGGTTTCGCGTAGATCACATGACCCTCCAAGCCATGTGCTTGTCATTGCGTCCCTGTTCATCTGCGGTACAAGACGTGTTTTCATAGTCCCTCCTCCTCCCCAGGTCCTATCCACGGTTTCCTTTCAAGTATATTTTAGTGTCTGCGGTTTTAGTGCCCTCACCTTTACTGGGCCAAACTTCTTATGAAAGATTGTTAAGGAAATTTGATGTTTAAATAAAAGTGGCCATGGGCCTTTGCCCATAGCCATATTCGCCCAATCATGTGATGTGTTTATAGTAGCCCAGTAAACAGAGCTCAGGCAAGGCAGCACTGGGACGTGTTCTTTTAGGGTGAAGGGAAAGGGCATAAATGCAATTGCTTTCACACTGCGAGGATCATTGCATTCATTTTAAAAAGTGTACAATTTGCTCTTCGCAGTGACAAAATATATGTATAATCACGAAAAGGTTTTTAAACAAAAAATACAAGTAAAATGTACTTACACTCAGAAGAGTGTACACAATGCATAACAACACAACGGTGAAGATAAAACGCTTCATCGCTCAATTCTACAAGAAATAGAGAAAATAAATAAAATTAAGTACGTACGAGCAATAGATGAGTCTCAAAAGCTTAAGAGGGAGTCTCTCTAATTTTCGACCGGTCGGTTCCGGATCGAAAAATCAAATCGCCTGATTTTTTGTGAGGTGAAAGGCCTTCATGCCAAAGTAACAAAACCACAATCTTTTTGGTTCTTGGCTTAAGGTATTTTCCGCTAGAGCTAAAAATAATTTTGACCGAATTTTGCTCGCGCGCGACCGAAAATCAAGACGATTGTTTACCTTTTTTAAGCGATCGGTGCAAAGCAAGGACAAACTGTACCGCCATAAGTTTTACATAGCAAGAACGATCTACTTCTATTTTATGAGCTGTAGGAGTTTCAAGCAATTTGAAGTTAATCTATTGGCATTCTATGATATTACTCACCCCCACGTTAGGAGGCTCGAGGGACAACCCGGAAAATTGGTCATTTTGTGGACCTCTTTTCTCAGCTGGCGGATGAAATCAAAACATGGCAGTTACCTCAATGTAAAGCCTTAACCTTCCCCTACACGAATATGTAAAAAAATATTGTCTATGACGCCTTTCCTGTAAATGTCGAGGGGATAATTTGTCCTAATTTTGAGATATTATCAAAAACAACACCAAATCGCTAATTGTTTAAAATTTGAATACCTTGGACCAATACCGGTCTTACATCAAGAAAACTAAAGAAAAGTAAACTAAAACATTAGGGAATAGAAATAAAAAGCCATATTCAATAGTGTTTTCAATTTTTAGTTCGCCGTTTCATTTTATTGGGAGGAGAGTGATAATCGGCTCATTAAATATTCACCGAACAGTTAAATTCGATCCAAACCAGAACTGACAAATTTCATATCGCACTGGCCATCTTAATTTCATTGAATCTCGTTTCAAATCACATTTGTACACAAAACGAATATCCTGAAAATGCTATTTTGTTGTTGTGTTTAAGTTTAAGCCAAATCTGAGCTTTGAATACGCACTTCGAATACAAACGGAGATCACTCACGATTTACTCGACCACTGTCAACACTGAATCGAAATTCATTTTCTCTGATTGTTGGACTATAAATTGACTTAGTTTACCTGAGTTCCAAAAGGCTTTTCCCCTTTTTCTTTTGACTTTTTCTGTTGGTGATGCATTTAAATGACCGGTGCAATTAGCAGCTTTGATTCAATCAACGAGCTGCCAGTCCGGTTCTGGCCCTATCTGTCACGCAACGCTAAGGGGTGAAACAAGACCACTCTTGCAATTGAAGCTCATTGAGAATATCAGTTTTCATCATCGTTTAAAATGTTGCCTCGAATCCCTAGAACAAAGCTGTCTAGAAAATATTGTAGAAGTGCAATTATTTGGTGTAGTCAGAGCTATGAAAGTACTGCGGAAATTTGGATGTAGTGTGCATTTTGGAACAAGGATTGCATATTATAAGGGACAAATATAAAGAGGGTATAGAAAGTTTGAGAAGTCTGAAGAGATGAGCGGTGGTGGAGTGTGCTTGTAGTGTAGTATGTTGCAAATTTTGTGAGATAGATATTCAACACCTTTTTGAGTTTAATTCAGAATAGCCAGCCATATTTGCAAGAGATGAAAATGTTGCTTATACAGTCGATCTTATAATAAGGTTATCCAAAAAGTAAATAATCGTTAGAGGGTCTGGATGGGGTTAACTGACAACTGACAAATGGCCAAAATTTTAACTGACAACTGACATATCGCCTAAAATTTAACTGACAACTGACATTTGTAGTGAGTTTTTCTGGCAACTGACAAAAGACTGCTTGTTCTTAAAATCCACAAAACACCGTTGTAAATAACATTGTGTGACTCTTTTCGTCCAACAAATGCATGTTTTATGCTAAATCTTAGGGAACTGGTCAAAACTATTTTACATGCTCGGGGCCCACTTTTGAGGGGTGGGGGTAAGGAAGAGACCATGGGTCTCTAAGGCTAGGTGGGGGGATGGGTGAGAGACCATGGGTCTCCAAGGCTAGGTGGGGGGATAGGTGAGAGACCATGGGTCTCCAAGACTAGGTGGGGGGATAGGTGAGAGACCATGGGTCTCCAAGGCTAGGTGGGGGGATAGGTGAGAGACCATGGGTCTCCAAGGCTAGGTGGGAGGATAGGTGAGAGACCATGGGTCTCCAAGGCTAGGTGGGGGGATAGGTGAGAGACCATGGGTCTCCAAGGCTAGGTGGGGGGATAGGTGAGAGACCATGGGTCTCCAAGACTAGGTGGGGGAATAGGTGAGAGACCATGGGTCTCCAAGGCTAGGTGGGGGAATAGGTGAGAGACCATGGGTCTCCAAGGCTAGGTGGGGGGATAGGTGAGAGACCATGGGTCTCCAAGGCTAGGTGGGGAGATAGGTGAGAGACCATGGGTCTCCAAGGCTAGGTGGGGGGATAGGTGAGAGACCATGGGTCTCCAAGGCTAGGTGGGGGGATAGGTGAGAGACCATGGGTCTCCAAGGCTAGGTGGGGGGATAGGTGAGAGACCATGGGTCTCCAAGGCTAGGTGGGGGGATAGGTGAGAGACCATGGGTCTCCAAGGCTAGGTGGGGGGATAGGTGACAGACAATGGATCTCCAAGGCTAGGCGGGGGGATAGGTGAGAGAAAATGGGTCTCCAAGGCTAGGTGGGGGGATAGGTGACAGACAATGGATCTCCAAGGCTAGGTGGGGGAATAGGTGAGAGACCATGGGTCTCCAAGGCTAGGTGGGGGGATAGGTGAGAGACCATGGGTCTCCAAGGCTAGGTGGGGGGATAGGTGAGAGACCATGGGTCTCCAAGGCTGGGTGAGGGGATGGGTAAGAGGCAATGGGTCTGCAACAAGACTAGGTGGAGGACAGGTAAGAGACTGGGTCTCCGAGGCTACGTGTTTAGATAGGAATAGGTGAAAAACCTCATGGGTCAGTAGAGGGGGGAGGTTTACAAGAGGTCATAGGCCTCTCTAAGGCTAGGTGGGGGGAGGGATGTACAAGCATTTCCTTGGGCCATAGACTCTGCTAGGTACCTCGGGAAAAACAGTTAAATTATATTTGTACACATTTTGCAATTTTACTAGAGTGTTTTCAGTATTTTGGGGTAAGAAATCATTACTTTAAATTTCTAAATGAGAATACAAAAGGATTTTGTAAGGTATACAAGTTTAATTTTGTACCCCTTTTTGTAACTTACTACGTCATATCTACACCTGAATAAAGAAACGTTGACCCGGGACATCAGTGTACTGACCAAAAACAATGTGACCAAATTTTTAACAGGGAAATGGGAAAAAGGAATGGTTGTCCATTACAGAATAAAGATGTGAATGACATGTTGCAACAATCATGCTAAATGCTTTCCACTGAATGTTTCATATATGTAAAGTCGTTGCAGAATTACCTACATAACATGTACATACATGAACACAAGAAGAAATTTTAACATACAATTCATCTTAAGTCATGGATATGGAATCATAGGCTACTTATATTTACCTGATAACATGCTCGAGGAAATGTTACAGCGCAACAACTTCAAACAAGCCCACCCAACAAAACGTTTTGTAAATTTTGCACTTATCATTGGCTTTCCCGGGGGTTGACCCCAGGGATACCCCCGGGAAACCCCTGGGAACATGCCGGGAATAGTGCATTTTTGAAAAAAAAATTGTCCCGCGGGGTAGGGGCATTGTTTTGTTTTTGAAATGAATGCGCCAGACCCCCGGGATGCACCCCCGGGACTTGTTAGACATTGGTGTTAAAAGTGTGGCAGGCCTGACATAACTCATGCGGGTTTCGTGATTTTGTATATAATTAGTTTAACCTTTTTGCTCTAATGAGTATATCTTTTAGAGATCTGCCTCTTTTGTAAGAGATACTGGGTGGTTCCCGAAAAATCTCTCGAAGCAGGGGTTGTTTCTCAATGATATGCCATTTGCTCATTAAAACCTTTTTGAGATTTGGTACTAATGGGTTGTATTGTGTGACGAAAGGCAACATGGTTTTTCGCACCTTCTGTTTTTTTTCTGTAGCACGTATTTTCTCTCTGTGAATTTTGCTTCTGCGAGGGTGACTTGAAATTATTAATACTTTATTCAAATGTGTTTTTGAAGAGTTAGTTCTGAGAAGTCTGAGGGCTTTGCCTTTGATGAAGCCCTTTGCCACACCGGGGACGTGGCAAGAAGAGAAATGCGTGTACTGAAAGGTTTCAGTCAGTGCAAAGAAAGCGGCGAAATAGACAGATTTGTCTGTCTTTTTTGTAAATAAAGGTATTTTGTTTTCATCTTAGCCCCTCGGGGAGGGGAAATTGGTGTGAATTTTTTTGCCCCACACCCCTGGGATTTAGAAGGTTTTTGTTTGAGCCCAAAAACAAATCCCCGGGGGTGTCCGGGGTCAACCCCTGGGAAAGCCAATGATAAGTGCATTAAGGAACGAAAACTGATCTCATTTCAACAACAGATTATGGACAAAAAAGTGATCTAAGCAAACTGCACACTACAGAGAAGCAATTCATAGAGGACAATCAGACTTGCCTACAAGTCGAGCTCACTGAGCACGATGAAATTATTTTTAGACGCTAAAAAGTTTGGGTTCAGAAGTCCCCGCGTTTCGGTATTGCTGCCTTCATCAAGGTAAGCAAAAACTTTTTTTGCTTTCCCTGATGAAGGCAGCAATGCCGAAATGTTGGTATATTTGAACCGAAACTTTTTAGCGTCTAAAAACAATTTTATTTTGTATCACATAGCACAAGACGCTATTATAAAAACGTAGTTGTTATCAACTTTATCAACTCACTGAGCACGAAGCGTAAGGAAAACGAATCAAATGACATCATTTTGCCGCGAACTTCTCCGGGACTGCGGTCGGCGAAGGCGTCAGAGATGTGAAATCAAAGTGCGTATCGCTAGTAATGTCATAGCCTGCGCAGCGGGAGGATTAGCGGGCACAAGTGAATTTTTCTCGCGCGGGCAAAGCCCGCGTCTGCGAGCCGAGCGGCGGAGCCGCGAGTGAAATTCGACTCCTCACCATGTCCCTCGCCGCTTGGCGGCCAAGACCAAAGCATCCTGCCGCTGAAAAAAACACTCGCCCGCGAAATCCCGCCAGCTACGCAGGCTAGTGATGTCAAGGTTTATAACTCGGAAAATTCCGAGTTCTGGTGATGGGACCGATTTCACTCCTTCCCTCGATTCCTGTAAACATTTTAATTGAATTAATTAATTAAAGACTATCTGTTGACCGGCATGCATTGCATGCCTCGCCCGAGGCTTCGTAGCCTACAAAACCTCAATTTGTCGATCATTTCGCTTTTCAATCCTTTACAATCCGAGGCATCCATCGCGATTTTTCAACAGTTATTGCTTTTCATGAAAAGATTGATTATCGTTCTTAACACTGAGGTGAATATTTTGTCGTAAGTTGTTCGTTTGTTACATGACTTGTGTGAAAAGCTAAACAACGGCCGGTACGCGATATGCTTTTAGCCATGTATGGCGGGTGCCAAGAATCGCCTGCGTAAGGCCTAGACTGTAACCAGAGGCTCTTCCGAAAAGATTTATTCAAGAAAATCTGCCCAGAATCAATGGAGAAACAAAGAAGATGACCTCGGATACAGGCAAAGTGAAAACTGCTCATGTTTGTTGCAGTAAGCTGAGTGACACTGAATCGCTGCAGAATTATTTCCCTTCGCATTGCCAGTAGATTCTTCCAGTACCAAGTAAGCTTTATTGAGATTATTTGAAATTTATTTTGATGAAAAGTGCTTTCTTTGCTTCAATTTTCCCCTACTCGCTAGTAATGGCAATCTTTCGGACTGAAAAAAGATCGAACTGAAAGCATTTAGAATCTGTACGTGACCGCTCATCGAAACAATCTCCGCAGGAATTCCAAACCGCGGTATGAAAATCGCCACGAAATGTTCATTGCTCTAGTTCTACATCTTAACAGTATTTTAAGAGCACTAAGTACTGTATATATACTGTGTATATGTGCTTCTAAAAGCAAATAAAAAGGAAATTTATTTTATGGAGTTGTTTTCATATGATGCGTATGGCGACAGGAGCTTGTAATTGTAATTGTAGCTTGCGCCCCCACGACGCGAGGTCATAATTTCAAAATAAAGTATTTCTTAGCTGGATGACCTCGAAAGCAAACATTTTATACCTGTTTCTACCGGTATATTTTATTTTAGGCCACGAATGCCCTAAATCTTTTTGATTTTCGAACGATTTTCTTCAGCGCCAGAATCAAAACAATAACAAACACTCGCATTGCACGCCGGTCGACAGAGTCTAATATTAAATTGAAGTAATCAATTAGTCTTGTGAAGCGGGTAAGGGGTTGGGTAAAATGCAGCCTTTATTTGTGTTACTATATACATGTATGAAGAAAACAAAGGCTATATATTTTCCGAGTTTCAGTGGCTCACAGCCACTTTGATTTGAGATAAAAGCCGCGCTCCTCGATTTGATAATGTGGTGTGCTAGTAGACAACCCTGCCTTTAAATACAAAGATTATTTTCCAGTTCGCACCAGACAAGAACGTAAAATATGGAGCTTCTGTTCGGAGATGTGTTCGAAGCGGCACCAGCGTGAAATTGACAATAAATTCCACGCTGCTGGCTACGTGGTTCGCAGAAACTAATTAATTCAAGTTCATGACATCGCAATGTAATGTGCTAGTTACGCGGTGAGAAAAAGCTCTATAAAATTTCTTGTTCTAAAAACGTGATACAAAAAGCAATAAGTATAAAACTAATCGGTAGATCAACGAAGATACCTCGCCATCTTGAATTTAATTCTTTCTGCTTACCGCGTACTGCGTAGCCAGCTCAACTTAAGATACCTTGCCATCTTGAATTTAATTCTTTCTGCTTACCGCGTACTGCGTAGCCAGCTCAACTTAAGATACCTTGCCATCTTGAATTTAATTCTTTCTGCGTACTGCATACCGCGTAGCCATCCCTTTTCAGTAACAGACTCGATGTGGCGGCGTATTCTGCAGTTACTCCGCTTACTTGTCACGAATTTTAACAGATTTTTGAACAGCCATAATTTATATTTGTGTTGAAAGAAACCAAAAAATAATAGTCCATTTTTATTAACAATTGCTATATTAGAGCACCGAAACTGTTCACAAGCGTAAGGAAATGCCATCGACAGTGTAAAGGCGCTCGACTCCGCTTGACGAGCAAATTGAAGGTGCGATAAAAGTGACAACAAAGAGAACAGGTTTATTCAATGCTCACGAATCTGTTTCTTCAAGTATCATGCATTATTTAATTGTCCTTCAATAGAAGCTTATTGATTTCCTTTCCAATTTCCAAATGCCATATATCTTTAAGCGTCATACGCGCAGCAGCAAGTAGCGGGAGCGAGCGAGAGGCGGCTGTATTCGCAGGCTACAAGAACAACAACAACAACAACAACAACAACAACAACACAACAACAAAAATAGCGCGTATGGTTTTCCAAGGCACTAAAAAGACAAATAAAGTACACCAGGTAAGGCTTCAAACTTAATCATTTGATTTGTATAATAATGAAGAATCAAGGGAGGGGGCTACAGACGAGACCATGGGTCTCTATCAGGGGGGGGGGGGGGGGCTACAAACGAGACCATGGATCTCTGC
>OY855915.1:5139606-5307106 GCA_963693305.1 Meandrina meandrites
AATTACTCAAAAGTTCCCTTGAAAAAGAAATTACACAATTCTATAGACTGCAGAACACTGAGAAGTGTTAAAATTAATGTAGCAGACTCTCCGTAACGTTATTTGTGAGCTATTGTTCTGGTGCTGAGGTAAAACAAAACATCTTAAATTAAGATTTTAGTTTTTACAAAATAAACTGTCGGTTAAGCTTAACCGGCAGTTTGGCATAAAATTATTTCTGAACTGAGCGAATTTCGTTCGCTCGATGAAAACAAACTAACATTCACATTGCTGCCTGGATTCTTCTTCGAATTCCTGTAATTATTCTTCATCTAGCTGAAAAAGACTGAGAATTTGCTTCCCCGCAAGGTTTTCCAGTCATTTTGTCGTTATAAAGCTCAAAAACAGTTTGCAGTTGCAGATGCCAGCGCCTCGACTCAAAATTCAAGCGTGAAGTGCTGCCAGCCAGCAAGAAAACGGCGCGAACAGTTAATAGTTTTCAGTTCTGATTCGCTGGCTTCGTTATTTTCTTGTTTCTGATTGGTGCACGGCAGCGGGCTAAAATATAGCCAGCTTAATAATTTAGCTCTTATTAACCGAGCAGGAGGTCTGTATGGGAGAATCTTAATACAGACCAACTAAGCTCTGTTAACAAGAGGTCTGGAAGGTCTGAAGGGCGATCACGGAAAAATTTGAACAAGAGAAGGTCGATATTAGGTATGTTTTTTTAATTTCTCTAGCCTCTTTTATCGACTGATTGAATATTCTTACAGGTATTTTAGTCGCTTTTTAATCGTGTTCAAAGCTTTTAACTTCTGGCCTTGCAATTACTTCGCAAATTCACCTGTAGATGATTAGATGTGTGATTTCGTGCCTGTTTACTGAACGAAAATTTGCCAAAGTTTGCTCGTTCTTTTTACCCTTTTTCGCGTCAAGCTTTTTGGTTCTTCCATTTATTATTTTTTAGCAAAAACAAGGTCAACGTTTTTGCATTTTTTATTTGCAAATTTTTTCAGCGTAAGTGCAACCGGTCTAGATGCCGGTCTAGATGGGAAAATCTAGACCGCGGTCAATATCGATTTTAGCCAATCAAATTCGCGAATTTGGTAGTTCCCAGTCTTTGTGAGACACGGCCATATAATAATCTCCATTATTGCCCGCAAAATACGCCGTAGTGCCCGATGAAATGAATAATAATATTATTTTGTTGTACCATTCGGTAGGTAAAACGTGTACCGTATATGGGCCGATCAGTCTTACTATAATCGTAGTCAAATATAAAACATGCACATCACAGGCATCAACATTACTTTTTATACAAAAATTATGGTAATTTAGAAACTAAAAGAATAGAAGTTGTTGAAAAGAAATAACATCTAAAGGGAATAATCCCCCTCGGCATCTGTTTTTCCATATTGTTGTTTTCCAAAGAGTCGAATACATTTGAGGCCACTAATTTTGGGTTAAGGAAGATCGCTGCTTATTACCATTAAATTTTATCTCTACTCTCGGAGAGTCGTCACTTTAGGAACTGTATGGTATTTTAAGTTGGGAGGTTGTTTGGAAACAGAAACCACGCATAGATGTTCCGTACCGACCTTAACAAATCGCCATCGTCCCAGACCGTCTTGATTTACGATTTTGTCTTTCAACGTACAGGTCTGGCCACCTTGGTATGACAGAGAATCAGAAACGATGGCTGTTGGCTGGAATAGCAGTCAACAAGATCCTTATGCCACAGATACGTCCATTCGTGGAACAAGGCATCAAAGCTGAATACATCAAACTCAAGGCCAGCCACAATATCGATACACAGAGCACTTCTGGGCGTCTTCGATGGTGGCCACATGTTTTGAAGTACGAGAACATTAATGGAAATGATGTCCATTCAAAGCTTCCTAGTGGACGATCCAATTATTCTCTGTTTGACTGTCGAGTGACGTCCCATGTTGACTTTGCTAGGCTGTATGTTCAAAACTTCATGGCCCACTTCACTGCTTTCGATGACCACTGTGATGCATCTGCAGTGTTAACTTTGCTTGGATGGGTTCCAGCCTTCTCCGCAGCTGTACAAACTGCTGCAAATGATGTCAGAGAGGCGAGAAATGACTGGACGCACTGTGTCTTCAGTAAATGGGATCAAACCAAGTTTGCGAGGAGTTTTACTGAAATGGAACAACTTGTGAGAGCCATGGCTCTACAAGCTGCAGATGAAAGAAAACTTCTTGGAGAACTTAGCGACTGGGAGACTAAAGGTATTAAAACTAACTGATAAAAAGACTTATTTAGAAAGGAACCTAAAGCAAAAAGAACCTGTCGATGGCGCCAAGAACAACGTCAGTAAAAACGTCATTTATCTAGATCTTTCAGCTTTTTCTTTTGGTTAAGGAACTAACCCCAGCTACACAATTAAAGTTAAGCTATCATCAATTCCAAATAGAGATAGGACAAGTTAGTGCTTTACGTTTCCAATCGTTTCATATTGCTTTACAGAGGACGAATGTACAAAGATTTGTAACGCACGCGCATTCATTGTATTGCTTTCTCTGATTGTACTGCTTTTGCCGTCGTGGTTTGGCCCAGTAACACAGACTGTAGCTGTGTACTTTCACCATATTTCGCCGACGTCTCCAGGTAGCTTTGGTGGTGTTATGTTGACAGTACACTCGAACAGTCTTCTTCGGCTTCTAAAAATGAGCTTGTTTAGTACTTCTTTTCTTAGAACCAGTTCTGTTGTATACATTTCCGATTTTTGTCAACGCATCTTTGGTTTTACTACGGAATAAATCTCGACTTGAAATTGACAATCTCGAACGTGTTTTTTTTTTTATTTTGTCATTTCTTCATGCGATGTTTAGCAGTAGCTGTCACTTCATTATTTATGCACTTGATTTTCGGATTTTGCCTGCGAGCTCATTTTATCAAAACATTTATTTTAAAATTTAACGTACATATTGTCGCGTAAAAGGAAAAACAAAAAGACGAAAACACACAATGTTTTCCTTGATTGTTATGAAGTTTTCGCCGCAAAAATAACTTTTGACTGGCAGGCTGAAAAGGTCACAAAATGTGCGAAATTCGAAAACCGTAAGTAACACTGCACTTGCATGGCAACCATGTAACATAGCAACGAGATCCTGTAATATAATGAGCCCTTACAAACACTCTTGAAAGCCAATGAGTTTATGAGTTTTTCATGTATCATATTTAGGAACTTACCTTTGCATGAACTCCCCTTTGGACCCGGTATTGATACAATTGGTCCAACAAGAAGTAAAATCCCTGCAAGATGATGCAAAGAATATGTCTGTAGAGTACGACAAAGAGAGGACCAAAGTCCAGAGTGAGCTTCAAAATTGTGCTGGAATGCTGGAAGAGCTACTACAAAGGGTGGAAAGATTGGAGACTGGCCAGCAGAACGTGGAACAACGGACTCGACAAACTGAAGACAGACTTGATGATGTTGAAAACAGAGTCGGCGAACTTGAAAACCAGAAATCTAATAAAAGTAAAGGTAATAAGCTAAAGCAACTGAATAGCATTCAGACAACATCACCAAGATACCACAAAGAGTTAACTAATAACCTTTAAAAGATTCACAAAGTATAAACACAATTTGATCCAGTCAGCCGACAACGGTGTCCATCAGGGCTGTTCAGACTTAATTTTCTCTCTCTCTCTCGTGAAGTAACGTGACTACTGTGGACCATATATATTTGTGCACAAACATTCAGTCGCTTTTTATGTACAGTGAATGAAATGTATTTTTAGTGCGTAGGTGCCATTTCTGGCTCTCGGTTCCATATGCTGTTAGATATCATCCGAGTTTTGTAAGATCAGGTAGGGGTGATTCATGCCAACTCCCGATTTCAGATTGATGGACTCGCCAAATAACTCTAAAGTACAAAGTGCGTCGGCTTTGCGATTTTTCCCTATGGAGTTATGTACTACTCCCTCCCCTGAGGGAGGCAGCGAGTCGAGTGGTTAGAGCGCCGGACTTGAAATCCGGAGGTCTCGGGTTCAAATCCCGTTCTGACCACTATCTGGATTTGTTCTCGGTCAGTCCCGAGTTCAACTCCTCGGTCATGCTTAAACACAAACCGTGTATTAATTAAGCTGCTTTACCTTTTTTACCCTCTTTTTTGCAACAAATCCTTCCAAAGTACATTTTTCATTTTTTCAGCAATTTTTTATCACGATTCAGACTTATCCATGATCTAAATAACTATTCTGGCATCAGTGTTTTTTGGTGACAGTAGCCTCCCCAAAACGTAGAGGGAGAAGAACCAAATCTAAGAATAATAAAATTTAGCAGAATCAATTCATGAACGTAATTTCGAAGTTCTGAGATTAACGGTGTCTGCAAATTATTTTATAGCAGTTATACGTAGGTGAAGGTACAATTCATTGCAATATCCCTCAAAGTAATATTTCATATAACACAAATTCTAAGGTCAGTTACAAGAGGTTCCAGCGATAGTGATTTATTGGGTGAAATGTTGATAGCTTACAAGAGTGTAATAGCTTTACGACAGATGATCGCACATGGAATTCCACTGTACCCAGCAAAATATTTTAATCCTTCCTTAAAGAATATACCTCATTTAAAGCTAAAAACCTTTAATGGGCCATTTCCGAGTTACCCTTTGTCTCTGTTTCAAAACGATTCTACGTGCGAAACCATTCATATGAAAATGTTTTCCACCTTCACGTCCATTTTCATGCAAATCAAAGTCATTTTCATTTGAATGGTTTCGCACGAAGACTCGTTTTGAAACTGAGGCAAAAAGAAACTCGGAAATGGCCTATTCACGCATTATGCTGTCAAATACTCTCCATAAACCCATTGACTTGTTGTCCATCAAACAAGGCTTCTTCTTCTTCAGGCTTCTTTATTCCAATTGCTTAAAATTGGAAATTCACTGCGAAGATCACATATCACCTTCATAAAAACACATTGCGAGAAAATCTAATACCAAAAGAAACACGTAGCCACATGAACACATGGTGTAGCTTTTGTTGAATGTTACTGTTATGAATGCCTGAAAGCGTTGGCTAGTCGTCACCTCGTTGAGCCTCGCAGTCATTCTGGAGGTAATGGTTTCGAATCTGGCTGACAAATTAAATTTTTCGTTAACCTTCTTCGCAATTAACTCCTTCTTTCATGTTGTTAAAATTGGCCAGCTACAATAGTTAAAGAAAAGCTATTTTCCAACACAGATCGACTTCGAGTATGGATTGACTGTGACATATCAGAAGCAGCAGGAGTAGCAGGAGTCTTCAGGGCAGCAAGCAGCAGAAACAATGGCCTTCCTACTCCACAAGAAGTTTTGAGTCTTATCGCGTTAAGGACTTTCCAAGTGACTGATCCATCTACACCAGAGGAGTTAAATGGCTTTCTACAGTATTTGAAAGAGGTACGAAAAGTGTTGGTTTTGGATGTTCAGTCAGGAAGTTTAATAATAACCGTGAAATGTGGATCACTGGACATACTTGAAGGACTGTGGAAGGACTATTGTTCAGGCCGCTTGAATGAAATGGCGCAAAAATACCTCGTGACAGATGATATTCTGAAGGAGTTAGGCCTCACAGAGGTGAAACTCAAAGCAAACATAAAGGAGGAGGAATATACAGCTTGTGAAGAACATTTTATGCGGAATTTTGGTAAGTATGTAAATCTGCTATATTACAATGAATCCCCATGATATCATGAACAAAGATCCTGTGTATAATGCTCACGATTCACGGGCCAACCAACATTGTGCTAAATGTTCATACATCTTTCTCTATATTAAGAACCGCGAGCCGTTTACATGAGAAACCACAAATTTGTCTGAGTGATGGGTGAGCCGCGGTTTGGGGGGAGGGGGGGTGGGTGTCACTTTGGCTCTTTTTACCTCTCTACCAGGGTCAAGTCCAGACACGAAGAACTTGCCAATACTTTCAACCGTAAAGTTATGCTATTGATACAAAATGACAACTTATCTCGAATGAAATGTTTTTTTTTTTCTGGTCTTGTCGCTAAAACGCAGTAGAGCTAAATCCACTGCCCGACCCATGTTTCAGCTTCTTTCCAAACATCAAACATTGCATGCTGCTCTATTAAAGGATGATAAAGCTGAAAAGAACCGTGGAAGCCTTTTGAAACCATCATGTAAACAGTTTAAGTTATAAAGGTCACCTCCTATTTATTAATCAGCCGCCTGTTGATACCAGCAGCCTTTGTTGACTGGGCGACTCTGATTATAAAAATAATTTGGTTACCGTATACCCCCCCCCCCTTCCGAAATGCAGTTTTTAATTAACTTTAATTGGACGAGAACGTACCACGCGACGCGTGCATAACTCCCTAGTATTAACAATTTCAGTGAATAAATTCATGTCGTTTTCAGCCGAAGGAGAATTTAGTTGTGAATAATAAAGACAACAAAGCGTTTATTTTCAGCTGGGGGGTGTGACAAATTAAAACACTTTCAATGTTCCCTGAGGCGCTGAGAGTGTCCATCTTTCATTTTGTAAGGTTTGCTTTGACTCATGCAATGTTTGTCAAGTCTCTCTTATTTTCTTTACGAAAAATATATTCTGAAATATTGTGCGCGGGATGTTGATTTGTTAATTGTACTGTCGCGCTGGGACGGCTGTTCGGTTTTAGAGCTGCATGCAGTTGCAAGATATGTTGTTTCATCCCTTTCGCATTAAAGCTGGCCGGGGATTTAAAAAAAATGCAATGAAAGATCCAGGCAATTTACATTTGCTACTCTGCAAGGGTGCACTCTTCTTCACTTTTTCCATGCACATTGTCCTCACTGGAGTAATAGGAACAGTTCAACCCGACTCAATTTCTGGTTCCTGAAGAAAACGTATACTGGATTTGACTACGTGGTTTTGGAATCAGTTACTAGATATTCAGGAAAAGTGGTTTATCAATGAACTGAAAATGTGAGGTGGATGAGAAAATTACTCTCTTATATTATTTTATTTGTAGTGTTTTGTAGTTTTGTCTTTCACGTCTATTCTCACTGCAGCTCTGCTTGGATTGACCATCAATTGCTCGGATATCACCCCAGCACCTGATCCACAAAGAGGATCCTCGGAAATTGACAGAGTTAGTAATGGCGTCTATGTTACAACACAGCACGTTTTGAATCTTGCTGCGTCCATGTACTTGCAAACAATTGACCCATCTAAACCAGAGGATTTAAATGGCTTTGTACGTTATTTGAGGGAAGTACGAAATTTGTTGATTGTAGACGCTAAGCCAGGGAGCTTGATAATCACAGTGAAATGTAGATCTCGAGAGATACTTGAACATTTGTGGAACGACTATTGCAGCGGCCTAGTGAATGAAATGGCGCAAAAGTATCTTTTGTCAAAGGAAGTTCTGAATGAACTCAACCTCACTGAGGCAAAGCTCGCAACGACCATTCCAGAGGAAGAATACAGAGCTTGTCAAGAGCAGTTATTGTTGTATTCAGGTGAGTTTAAAGGATTAGTTGTTACAAGCATGTCGTTTAGCGAAAGCAGCGATGTTGCGAATGGTAAGGTTCGATATGATGCATGGGCTGTGAAAAAGTATTTCATATAGTGTGATCGTCCCGGTGAGAGTAGTTCTGAAAAAAACTGTAGTTGATGACGGACGTTTCGTCAACCCGTGCGGAAGTCACCTTCAGAGTCAAGTGTACTGACCAGTGTTTAAGACAGGCACTGCCAGGCCTCATGCATCGGAGAGATGAAAACACTAATTCTAGACTTTTCTCTGGGAAAGCGTTGGAAGATTTTTAATTGTAATTTATATTGTAGTTTTTAAAGGTTTTTAACTTAGCGCATGACCCCCTTTTTATATGAATTTCGTGGCCTACGAAACAGTATTGTATTAAACTCAATGCACTCAAAATTTGAGTAGTTTAACTTCAGATTTATATATATATATATCTAACTGGATTTGAAAAAACAAGCCTCCAGAAATTTCACGGACACTGATGTAGTTTTGATACTAGCCCTGAATAGAGAACTTTCCACAAAGCATAATTGTCGCTCGGATGAATGTAAAAGGCACTCCTTTTGCCTTTTGTGGCCACAAATACTAACACAGTTCAGGATATTTTGCCCGAATCATGAACTATACTATTTAATTAACAGTGATTACAACATGATATATCAGTCTAATTTGACACCAAGATAAACGTGTGAAAACATTCGGCCGAGAGCTTGTCTTTAGCTTTCTAAAGGCATTGACTTCTCAAATAAACTGAACTTTAGCGTCCTACATCGACGTTTGATTGAATTTCAAGCAAACCAGGCAATATATCAGATATATCTGAGTAAAGCGAAACGCTGGCATGTGTTGTTTATGTCAATTATCGGCTCATTGTCGACCGGAAAACCGCGCGATAACATTCCCCTCCACTAGCGAATCAAAAAGAACTCTCACTGTTAGCTAAGCGGAGAACGCCTAAAATTGAAAATAGACGGAAAAAGGTCTACTCACATAATCGCTTGAAGTGATTTCTTGGCCCTGTTGTTCGACATGATTCTTCTCGCAAATAACAATGTCCCGGATGTATTTCAATTTAATGAAGCGGGAAATACCCGTCCCCAACATACAACAGAGAAAAAACTAACACTCTAGGCACGCTCAAATTCAAGCCAAATATCGCCACCATCGATTAGAAATGTGCCCTAACTACTGCTTCCGAGCCCTAATTCATGCGCCTAGAGCCTTCTGCTGTCTAAAAGAGGCACGACGTTATTGTTACGTCCAACCGCTTAAAGTCGACCCGCCTAAGTCGGAGGTACGATAACAGACGACGCAAACTTGCAAATCATTGGACTTTCACCTTCTCTAGACTTAATGATGTCTTTAGGCAAACCTCCTTTAGACAGCAACTTATAGAAAGCTAACTCGCTCAGCTCACTTATACGAGTCCGTCCACAACTAAAATTCAAACGTGTGTACACGGCGCATCAGAGACTGGGGCCTGACTACCCCCCACCCACCCCACGCAAGTGTATCCGAGTTTCGAGATGCAAAGGGGGGGGGTGGGGGGGGGGGAAGATGAGAGATTGAGAGAAAAGACATATCCACAGAGAACTTGTATACTTTTCCTGCTAGGCACGCTACATAAGTACAGATTTTCCTTTTTCTTTTTTTTTAAAGTCGAACTGCATAAATGAAGTGATATTTTCTAGAGCCTGGTTTTTACAAATTCTCTCCGATATATATATTTAGTAATCTTATTTAATTATTTTTAAATTTTAGTCAGCAGGACCCCGTTGATAACAGTATGTATGTACTGAAGGGTGACTGGTAGAACCCTCAACACGAGACTGACTGAACACAAACGAGCGACTACAATGGTGATGTCAACAATCACATTTCTGAACACTATCGCCTTACTAATCTAAAAATCAACTGGGACTCTGCTTAATGTTTAACTTTCAGTGCGATCTATTTTCACAACTGGCTCTAGAAAGCTGGTACACAAACTTAGAACGAACGCCTATCAAAATACGTCAACAACTACCAGCACCTTACACACGACTTAGTCACTACATTAACAATCAAAGGTCTCTTTGAGACTACGACCATTTTGCATGACGAAGGATGAGCAGGAGTATAGGCAGAAACGATGAAAATATGTGGACAATGATGCGTGACAATTGAGACGAACATCTTCCTTTCTACAATCATGGACCAAACATAATTATTTTTCTTCAGGTTTTCAGCATTTTTAATCTGCCTCACCAAAAAAGATTTTGCAATTAAAGTGCTTGAAACAGTCAAAGATCCCAGTCTGCTCAAGTCTACTTCAGATAATTTTCCTAGATCATCTTGCACATGTACGCGTTGCGGACCTATTTTATTCTTAGCTTAAACGTCGGTAGCAGGGAGTTCAACACACGGTGCGGGCACGCACACGATCCTCTTTTCTCTTCTTTTTCCCCTTCGACGCGTTATATCTTTCTTTTTATTTCTTTCCCCCCGCAAGACGCTAATAAATGCTTTCCATTTATTATTTTGCCGAATGTTCATGAATTGCATCAAGAGAAAATGAGGGGAAAAAATGAGGGTATCATGTGAATTATGTGAGGAAAACCCACACTTGCCTGATGCTTTCTGGGTTATGTCAGTTTTTGAAAACTCGAATAAGAAAATGCTTGCACCCCACGCTCTTGACAACTATCTCATCATTGTTTTACTAAGTTTCACATTTGTAGACATTTAATTTCATCTTCGTCAAGTTTAGTCATGTATCGGTCAGCGGAAATACAAACAAAAGTCTACGACCCAAAAAAGGAATGATCGAGCGAGCGAGTAAATGCGGTGGCTACTGGCCTATTTTGCATTCTGCAAACAGCCAATCATCACGGCTAAACTGACTAGTCCGCTTCAACAAACCAGACTGACAACAACTTTTCACTTGAATCTGAAGATGACTTCCGCACAACTTTTCGAATGTCAGTCACTCACCAACTACAGTTCTTTCCAGAACTACTCTCACTCCTGGATTAAATCATTTACTTAAAAAGTGCTATAAAGCCTACAGTAAAGATGTCTTTTTATTCAAAATGATGCAAACAGATCTAGATTTCCATTATGAAGACTCCGAAAATTGTTGCAACTCACCTTCAATAGAAATAAATCTTCTCAGGCCTTCAAAATCATAAGAAAAAATGCTTCATTTCTCAGATGATCTTGTTGTCACCTTGAACAAGGAGACTGCGACCAGCCCCTCTTTTTTCTCTTTTTTTCTTGCTTTGTACAATAATAACTGACAGATATTCGGTCCAGTTTACGCTTTTTGCTTTATAGCCCGCAACGTGCAATTTTCTTCTTGTAACGCTTTAAGCCATGTTTTGCGAGGTAATTTTTCTTGCTAGACGTTGCATTGCCAGTTGCGCATCGGTTCTATTCTGCAACATCGTTGACAATACGGAAAAAAGTCTAAAGAGCTTTTTCTCATGACATGTTCGTTTTTTCTCGATTCTTGACTCTGTATGCAATGACTAGTATCAAAAGCCGATGAGGATGCCAGTATATGTGTATTTTAAATATACGGTTTTAGCGTTAATTTTGACTATTTTTTGCGGTACCACATTTTTGACTGCTGAGGCTCAGTTGACATTTAGATCAATAGGATTTGTACGAGAAATAACATACAAAACTCGATTGTTTCTGTGTCTGTTTGTCTCTTTTTAATCATATCTCCTCTCCAATTGTGCACTATCGATTGGCAAGTGTTCTTCATAAACCGTTCCGAAGCACGCTTTCACGCATGTCCCTATCTCTATAAAACACGACCGAAAATATTAAAATGTTTTTATTTCTTTCAGTTAAGAAAAAACGAAATGAACTTCAGTACCTGTTCCTTCACTGGGCACGTATTAGAAAACGCACCAGAGCTTTGCTCGCGGAGGTCAAAACACAGCTTTCCAGTATTCCAGGTAGGGCAGCGTCTATCGCAGCGGGTGCTATTCTAGGGGCAGTTGCTGCGCCTCTAACGTTTGGAATCTCTGTAGTTGGTGGTGCATTTGCAGGTGCAATTTTTGGTGTGTTCGCTCCAGATCCTGCAGTACATAGATTGAAAGAGCAAGTCCATCACGCAATTGATGAAGACAGGAAAGAGGGCCAAGAACTAAAAGCAATGATAGAGGAAGACGTCCTCGGACAATCTTTGGCTGAGTTTGCCTTGTTTGGTCGCCATCATATTGATTTAGTATTGTCTAGTAAATTCGTAGAAGATGAATTCAGGTTCTTGCTTGACATTCTACAAAGGACACGTACAATCCAACATAGAGCTGCATCACAAGGAGAAGTACCACGATCAACCCTCCGTCACGAAGAAGTGAACATCCATTTTGAGCGTGTGAGCACCTTCCTGGAACAGCTTCGGCAGCGCTTTACAAGTAATCAAGAAGCTTTAACGATAACCGAACAAATCCTAGACGAGCTGCAAGAATCCCCAAATGATGAAGAAATCGAGAGGAGGATCAGGGAGTTTATCGAAACAAAGTTCGATGAAGCCTGTACGTCACAGGTGGAGTAAGAAAAAATGAGCTTAATTCTGACACTTTATTGATAACCAAGACGTGGCATGGTAAAACTCAGAAAGGTGGAGGTATACTCTTAGTTTATGGCTATTTCACTTTTCATACCTGAGGTTGTTAGGCCTTACTATGTAGGTATAGACAATTTTAGTTATTTCCTTCTAAGTTGAACGAGTTCTCGCCGAATTCGCCGCTCGAATCCGCCGAACTTGAGCCTGCTCATAGTCTATTTAATTAACAAGTAATTCTAACTGACTGATTGATCGATCGATTGATTGACTGATTGATTGATTGATTGATTGATTGATTGATTGATTAAGAATTCTCTCAGATAGCGTAAATCCTCTATTTAAAAGCTCCCTGCCCTTTCTGGAGCAAGAAATTTACTAAGGCCCGTTCTCTTTACAGTCAAGCGCGTCGAACCGTAGCCACCCGACAAAGTTTTTGACATCTTTTTGACAAGTTTTTGATTACTTTGATGAGTTTTATGGCTTCCGCTTTCTTTAAACTACCAATCAGATGTCTTAAAAATGGAAGGCGGGGTATCAACTGTTGCATGGTTCGTCTTCAAACGTCAGAGTTTGAAAGGGTTTCAAACAACTGGCGGTAAATAAACTTTATGCCGGCAAAAATTTGGTCAAACTTTATAGATTCTTGTGACGCTTTACTTTCAATTTCAAGTCTTCTGGGTTTGCAAAACCGGTTGAAATTGAACGTTACGTAGATCGTTTGTATGAACCGTTGTGCAACGGGAAGCCATCAAACTAATCAAAAACCTGTCAAAAAGATGTCAAAAACTTTGTCGGGTGGCTACGGTTCAACGCGTTTGACTGTAAAGCGACCTCCGCTCCGCCTTTTCTTCACAACAAAAACATAAGTGCATTTTAAAGGTTTCAATTCGGGCAAAACGTCGCTGACTTCCAGAACTCGCAAGCTGTGGGGTACATATTACCAGTACTTGTACTAAAAAAGAATTGCAAATAATTACGAATAGAACACTACACAGATGAAAGTATGGTTAAAAAAATGAGTGACAAACTGATAACTTGCTGGCGTTTCGCTTAAGCCCTCCTCTTTCCTCCTCTCTTTTTAGTCGTCCCCGTCTATTAACCCACCTACCTTAACGTGTTGAAATAAAGAACTCCTCAAGGATTTAGGTAAACAAGAAACTTCATTTCAGCTAAGTCTTTGTGTAAAGGCGTTTGCTATTTAAAAACATTAAGAATTATATTTAATATGCAACTTTTAAAAGCGATGGACATCTGAATTCTCCCAACAATATCTATACATTGTCAAGCAGACGGGTGATGAGAATAAAGGCAATCGTCACCTAGAGGATATTGTCTTGATTTAGCACCAAATTCTCACAACTAGCAAAAAAGGAAATGTCAGAAAACTGTTAGGTGAATTAATATTTAATACTTACGAACTGATTGTTGGCTTTGTTGATTGACGGATGTAATTATACACATCCAGACTTGTTATCAATGTGAATGCTTCTAGTAACATGACAATTTGTAAGTTGTACGTTAAAAGTAAAAACGAATATATTATCTCACCATAATTTCCAAAAGTGCACAACACGATAGTGGAACGCGTATTCGTGAAATAACCTTGTAACAAATGCCCAGATTGTATTAGCTTTCCATAAACAAAAATAATTCAGCTTAAGAAGAGAAAGGAGATGCTCTTTCCACGAGTTATTTCTGGGGACTGGCCTCTGCAATATTCAAATTTTATCTGACATGAGCCGACGATTCATGAGTGAAAGCGATTTTTACACAAAGCAGGTTATTATGTATTGATGAGCGGTTTACCTGCATACGTATAAGCTAAGAAGCACTCCAGTTGGCTTGTGGTCTTTTTTATTCTCGTTTGCTTGCGCCGTTCTTTCCACTCAGGTCTACTTGCGGCTTGGGGCGGAGGGGGGGGGGGGGGGGGGGCACCCCCATATGAAAAGGACAGGGATGCTCGCCGAAAATTTTGAATTTAACCCTTAAAGGAGAGCAATCTGGGCGTGGCTCGTGCCTGATAGGTCTAGAGGGCCAATACAGTGTGACAGCGGTTTTTATTTCGTCGCGTGCAAACCTTAATGAGACCTCGAAGGCTAAAACTATTGGCGTCATGTCGTGAACACCCTAAGTTAAGTGAGACCGAAATGCGTAATTTACACCACTAAGCGTGACGACGAGCATTCCCGTCTCTTTCATACAGGGTCGGGTCGCCCCCCCCCCCCCCCCCCCCCCCTCCCTACTTGCGGTAAGTTTCACTCTGCTTTGCGGTTAGCTGTTATGTTAGCAAGGTCTAGTAAGAGCAGCACTATATCCATTATTATTATAATTACTCTATGTAGTTTAGACATTGCTTGAAATTCCAAGGCGCACCAGTAATGTGGTTATTACTAAGTTTCAAATTAATAACTGTAAATCAAATTTGACTACAAGACTTATGGCTCTTTGGTTCATTCTACTTGTAAAACGAAACATAATTACGCGAGCTATAGCTACGCCTAGGACAGCGCAACTTGATAACAGTGGCCAATGACAATGACGATGAAAATGTCTATTTAACGTGGACATTACACTTAGCTATGGGTTCATTACCTGCAAAGACTGCAGGAACGTACCAGCTAGTTTACACTGAGGAAAGCCACAAAATAAGAAAATAAAAAGTAGAACGATGATGGGAAAAATACTAAATTCTCTGAAACTTTAAATTAAAAAATGCATGAATAAAGAATGGTATGAATGTAAAAGTAGGTATGGATGTACGTTTTATAATAGTTAAAATAAACAAAAATTTGTTAAAAATTTATGTTGTACTTACTGTATTCACGAGTGGCGGTGTATGTTTTTAGCATAAAGTGCCCTTCTGAAAGTTTTTCAAGTCTGTTTTTTCAGTTCAAATTTGGTGTTTTTCGACCATGCAAAACTAGTGTTCTTTTTATGTTTATACGTCAGAAAAATGACTCAAGACAGTGTGACATAGGGAAGGCGTGACATAGGGAAGGCAAAACCTTCAAAAGTCTTCGAAAAGTGAATTAGGTTGAAATTTCTTGGAGTTTTTGCTCTTGTAAACGATTTCTAGTTCATTAATGTAAGTGTGGCATTCCCATGTGAAAACGGATTTTACAGGGCCAGCATCACAGCACAGATTTATTAGCTATGTGTCTTCTTCAAACGTGAACTAAAAGTATTCCTCCCAATTTTTCGAGTATAATTTGTTGACCTGGCTTTATTTTAATTCGAATCTCTTATATAAAATACACTCCTACGGCACGGGCGGAGGAAGGGTGGAAGAAGAGGAGCTTGTGGAGGATTTACACTATAGGCGTCACTTGCGTGACTGTTAACTCGAAGTCGCTGTTGAATACATCGTTTTCACGTGACGTCATCTGGTACCAAAATACAAAACTAAAGAGACACCAAAGTTTGTATATAATTATCAGGCATCAGGCACATATCAGGCATTATATATCAGTATCAGGCATCAGGTATGTAATTATATCTGTTGATAACTTTTCAGCTCAGTAGCGTGCTTCGTTTGGAAATCAGCGTGACACACAGTTACGGTCAGTTCCGTGTTTGTCAAATAATATACATTCATCTTGTGATTTTTAGCCATTTGAGAAGTTAAAGTAGCAGGAAATATGTTTATGTAAATGTTTGTTTGTCCAGTACAGATATCCAGTGGCCTAGATGACCAAAGTAAGTTTCAGATGTTTACAGTAAATATCCGGCCGCCATATTCCCATGCATATTGAGTCCATATTGGTGTACCACGGAGGTACCCCAATATGGCGGATCCATACTGGGCTCTGTAAATTTGTGCAAAACATTTCGACGAATATCTGAAGTTTGGGATAGCGCACAGACCTAAAATTTGGAGAAATTACTTCTTTTCTTCTCTCCTATAATACCATATTTTCTTGACCTTATTCACTCAATGGCTTTTCGATCGATTTATATTTTCATTGCGTGACAGTGAACACGATCTATACGGGGTTCATTACGCAAGTCATGCGTAATCTATCAGCTGCGGTAACAACGTTTTTTGCGATTTGAAAAAGGCATGTTGCGAAAACTTTATCTCTAAAGGAAGAAAACTTGTCCTGAACTAGCCTGCAGTTTTAACAGTGTTTTAAGACTCTAAATGGTTACGGTAACCAAGAAAACAATCTGTAAATAGATTAATTATTTGCACCGATCTCAATCTTTCCTGTGTTTGTATGGCTTGACTTTAATGGTCTTTAATCGGAAAAAGTATGTTTACTTATTTTAAATACAAAACGCTACGTGTAATGAGGCCTTTAATTACCCCACTCACCCTCCCCCTTTGTTTTCCTTTTCACTAATTAATTATTGCATAACTGTTTTCTTCCCATGAACCTTTACAAACCCACATCACTTCCGCTATCGGTTTTAAAATACACTGACTCGGGCGTACAGATATACAAAGTCAGAAACTATGAAGGCAGACATCTAAAGGTATGTAGATTTGATATCTATTTTCGTTTTATTAACCATTTCGTTTCTATGGAGGCCGGTTTTCTTGCTCATGTTTCTATTGTTGTGAACTGTATTAGCTGTCGAACCGAATGCAGTCAAATGAGCTGAATGCATGGGCTGAACTCGTAACGTCTCCAATTTAGCTTTAACATTCGCATAATAAGATGAACTCTCAGCTAAAACAATGGTAAGCTCAGTGATTATAGTAATTAGTGTCTGAAGTCGTGATTGATGATTCTTTTGGTCTTAGTTTTTTTTGCAAAGAGAAGCAATTAAAATTCAGCATTATTATCATCGGCGTGAAATCGAGTGAGACGCTCACTGAAAGTCGACTGCGTAGCTAAGATATGATCCCCATGCTACCCCAAAACGAATACAAACAACGTTTTGTTAATTAAATTAGTGTTGCACTGTGTATTAGAAAGCTGTGAAAGTAAAAAACGTACAACTTCTACGTGTTTATGCCTCCAAAAGCTTCACAGACATTCTTTTGGCTTGTCACGCAATCCCATTTACAGTAACGTTTGTTGGAGAGGAGAGATTGCGTGACGAGTCACAATAATACCTGCTTAGGAAGCAACTTGGTCACAATCGTAACAATTAGAACAGAGGAACAGAGAATGGGCTTCACCCTCTTTTTTTTTTTGTTTGGCTAGCTAGTACCTGGCCACAATAAAAGTTTGGTTTACAGACATAAACAGTGTTCATAATTATATTAATTCACAGACGATTCACGATCCCAATTATGAGCTGAAACATATCCATTCCTTTATATTATATTAGGACACATGATTATCATATTTCCACTGTTGCCTGGCTAATGAAATGGCAACTGCTCTGGACCCAGGTGAAGTGCTTCGTTCAACATCTGGAAAGGCAAATTTTCAACGTCTGGCACGCCTGTTAATAAGTGGAGGCACCACGCTACTGAGAGAGATTTTTGATCTGATTTGTCCACCAAGTAATCTTCCCACAATACTGAAAAATCCAGCCACAGAGAAACAACTCAAAGCAGCAAAGCTCACCAAGCCACAGTGGGACTGTCTTTACCCTTCCCCAGGGGTGAATGGCAAGTCGGAGGATTTTGATGTAACATTGCTCTTCAGGTTGCTGAGGACAATATGCAACCTGACCCCTCCATGCACAGGCTGGGATGCTCTACCAACAAGTACAGACCACAGTTTAACTGCAGATTTGGCGAGAATTAAATATTACCGCAACTCAGTGTACGGCCACGTGAACCAACAGATGGAGATAACTGATGAGTTTGAGTTTTTATCGCTGTGGCAAGAAATAAGTGGCGCTCTTGTTAGGATTGCGGGGCAAATCAGCCTTGGAAAGAAGACCAAATGGCAGGAGGCCATTGATAACTTTTTACAGGATCCCCTCACAGCAGAGGATGGAAGAAATGTAGAGGAACTGCTGATCTGGTATAGAAACGATATGGAAGTGAAGAAATCCCTAGAGGAACTAAAAGGTGCAACTGAACAAGCCAATACAAGTTTAAAAGATGCCCTTGGAGGGCTTAAAGCAATGATTGAAGAGAAACTGCAAGGCCTAGAGATGGTAGTTCGAGAGGAAGCCCAACTCACAAAAGATAACTTAGGAGAGTTGCATCAATTGATATACAACTTTGGCTCCACATATGGCAGCCCTCAATCAACTGCAGGTTAGTAACTCAGAGACTGAAAGGATAGTGCAGACTATGTATTTTGTTTGTTACGCGGGATGCCCGCGTAGTAAATTCGGTTTAGTCGTTCGATGTGGTTCGATATGCTCTTGATTCATTGGATGGAGTTTGATGATATTCGATGTTGCTCGAGGTAGGTTGGAAAACCAGGAATTTGGAATTCGGAATTCGGAATTTTATTAAAAAAAAAATAAATAAATAAATAATAATAATAATAATAATAATAATAATAATAATAATAATAATAATAATAATAATAATAATTTCAATTTTATTTTATTTTATTTTTATTTTTTTAGTAAAAATTATAATAGCCTACCTACATAATAACACATATTACAAACTGAGGTGAACTATTTACAAAATATAAACTTATTTACATATTTCTGTTCATAAAAAATCTGATTTTCATTTTACGTCTTTAATAAATATTTCAAAACCAAAATTTTACAAATAGTGAATATAAAAGAAAAGAAAAGCTGTAAAAAAAATAGTAATAATAATAATAATTTAACTATAAAAAATTGCGATAAAATATTTCGAAGCATATTAAAAACGACGACGTTTCGACGTTAGGCTAACGTCATTATCAAGTCAAAATGAAAGTTGATAAATAATAATAATAAATAAATGTTGAGAAAAAATAAATTATTAATTTGAAGTTGTAATAAAACCTGGACTCTGAACTCTGGACCCTTGTGGCTTGACAATCAGACGGTTGCAGTTGTGTCACGATATGTGGTCACGCAATACCTTACTTTTAAATTATAAAGAAATATACAGATTGAAGAGAGAATCTATTCTTGACGTGCGCACACATTTCAAACCGACAGCAACATTCCAATACACAGAATTCACCTCCAGTCCTGCCACCCTCCAGGAGTCTGGAAGGGCTTCATTAAAGGCGAAGCCTTATAAGACTTCTCAGAACTAATTCTTCAGAGAGAACTTTTGAAGAAAACATTAGACAATTCAAACGAAGATTGCGAGCAAGGGGTTATCCAGATAACCTTTTGGAGAGGATTTTGTCAGGAGTTAAATTTAGCGAAAGAATGTCGGCTCTACAAAATAAACAAAAGAGGCACAAAAGAATTCTACCTTTCGTAACAGAATTATCGCCCTTCTGTGCCTAATCTTAAGAACATTCTAATGAAAAAGTGGCACCTAATAGAGAATCAACCGGTGCTCAAAGAAATACAATTGTATTCAAAGACCCTCCCATCCTTTCGTACAGAAAAGGGAAGTCGTTAAAAGATATACTTGTTAGAGCAAAAATCTGAAGGTCGTCAATTACAAATCTCGACCAATGGGAGCCGTGTTTGGCCTGTCTTTTTATTTCCCATCATTGCCTTAAATCCAGCAAGCAATAAATGACGTGGCGATGCAAATGTCAATGTCCTTACGAATGAAGAAAATTGAACGACAAATGACAGCACACTTAAAAGTCACGAAACAGAACAAAGCAAAGACTTTTGTTAGATGTGTGCTCATGCTAGATATATAAATTACAATGTTATCATGCAGACATGCGACTCTTTACATTCGGAAACACTTGAAAGCACAGAAAAACTTTAAAAGCTTTAACAAAACTTTTAAGCTGTTGTTTGACACACCTTTTACTCAGAAACAAAGAACAAAGTGTGTGGGTGTGTGGGTGTTTCTTGTTTAGGTTTTTCTTGTTTTCTGTATTTTTTTTATATTATATTGCGTGACCACATATCGTGACTCAACTGCAACCGTCTGATTGTCACGCTACAAGAGTCCAGGTTTTATTACAAATTAAATAACATTTTGTATATTACTTTTCATTAATTATTAATTAATGGATATTATTAAATTAATATTTTTTCTTAACATTTATTTATTATTTATTATTATTATTATTATTATTATTATTATTATTTTTTTTTTTTAAATAAAATTCCAAATTCCGAATTCCGGATTCCGAATTCCTGCTTTTCCAACCTACCGTTGCTCGATGCTTTTTGGAGCTGTTCGGCTGTTGATTGATTGATTGATTTCAGACGTTTTTGGAGAACTCGTCCGAAGTATTGAAAACAGCAACTCTAAGCTCTTATCGAAAGTTCCCGTACTAACGATTTGAGATTTCACCTAAGGTTCAACTAAGGTATGCTGCTCGATAACCATCGCCGGCAACGTGCGTTTTTGTTCTCTAAACATGAAATTTCATACGTTTTGAAACAAAATCAGTTAAACGTTTAGTAATTATTTGTAAACATCCAAAGGAGGTAACCAAAATAGTAAAAGAAACTGTTGCTGACTCTAACTCGTTTAGTTACATGTCAAGATTTGGTAATTATAAAAACCGATAACTGAGTAAATATTTGTTGATTTGCCTTGTTAGTTTAGCAATCTATCATGTCTCTAAGTTAGTACGAGCATGTATACGTTAGATCTACTGCTGAAACTGCGGAAACCGCGCTTCCCACAAATCGATTTAGTTCGATTGAGTTTGTATCTACAAATGTGCAGGTTGATTGAATGATTGATTGATTGCAGAAATTACTGGTTAACCGCGGAACCACGTGTTTGTTTCCCCGTTGTAGCATTTTTACAGAGATCATGTCCAAAGTACACTCTTCTTATGAGAATATTGTTTTTCCGGCCCAGCCTGAATATTCTGATTTTTTTTTTGCCGATTTCAGGCTGAAAATATTCTTGTGAATATTCTTCGATTATAGCTTATGACATCCCCGTTTTAGAATGTATTGGGTTATCAATTACAAGTGTTTGGAGTCCAGATCTGTATACCATCTGAAAACCATACATGGGTATTACATGTACCGTTCATCGAACTGTCATTAGTATCGAACATTTGGCTAGTGCAGGTTTTTATCCTTTTACTGGCTAGTTTTGTCGTTTAGAGAAAGGAATTATTTTATACGGTTAAGTAAAAAACATATAATTCTGATAATTGTATTGTATTTACACAAAATTATAATATTCACAAAATTATATTCCTTTCAAAATCTCAGACTCAGATTTATTGAGCAAATTTCAGCGTCGATATTCTTATGAAATATATTTTTATAAAAAAGTGTATTAAAAACAGCAACTATAAATTCACTTCAAAAGCTTCCATCGGCAACGTCCAATTTCATAGAAAAACCCACTAAATTTAAACCTGTAGAAACAAAATTGTTTAGTTCTTATACAAGCTCATTTAAATCGACAACAAGTTTTAAGGTCTCGCAGAACACTTGCTCATTAATAAATTCATTATTAAAATTTCTTGATGGGGTTTTATCTTGTAAAGCCTGATTCTCTTAAGTTTGAACATCGATTCCCCAAAAATTTAACTAAAGGTTTTAGGTAATAATGGAATTGCATGATGATTGATTGTCGTTTTACTGGCAGATCACCGTTAAGTGTGATGTTACAAGCTATATAACATCACACTTATGATTGTTTAAGCAGAGAATGCAATTTTTTGTCCAAGTTTTCAGCCGGAATAGCGCACCAAATTAAATGACTATATGACGTAGTGATAAATCATAACCGCTTTTGTGTTCTGGCAAGAATGAAATTCTCGAATTCAAAAATTGCTAGAAGGCTTCTAAGAGAGTAAAAATATGAAATGTAAACTTTGAAACGTGCTATCTTCTTTTTTAAAGGAAGTTTTAAAATTCGCTTTTGCCAGAACACAATAGAGTACACCGAGTTTATGTTCCTAGGGAATCGAGTCCTGAAATTCTATATTAGCGTCTATATTGCCGTCCTCAGTCGCTGCAGTTCGCTCACACGGGCTTTAAATAAATACAAGCACAATGAGAGCAAGGGCCCTGCGCGACCTTAAGGTATTTCCACATCCAGTCTGCAATACCTAATCTACATCAAAATAGATTTCTAATACATTTTCATTTTTGTTACAATATTTGATATCTATGTCTCATTATAACGAAGATAAAAGCGGCAATTGATCCACAAATAATGGATCGATGCTATTAAAAGGAACATTTTTGAATTAATACTTAGGTGATTCCACTGAATTGCATTGCGCATCCTTACTGGGCATGATTTTTCGCGTCATTTAGCGCGTTCACACAACATTACGGCATTTTCTTCAGGTTAAGCTCGGCAGGGAAATAAATGGTCATTTTCTTCTAAACGAGCACGGTGCCCCCCATTTTTGTCTCGTGCTACCATGGTAACACGAGAATTTGGTGTGGGAGCTTTGGCCTAGGGTAGTACTTCGTGTAAGATCTCACGTGTGGTTACGAAGCGACAAGTGAACAAGGTTAAAACAATTGATATATATATTTATGGTAAATTTGTGGTACATTATATGTGTTTTTGCTGGAAGAAAAGTTTTAAGGTATTTATTTTATACGCGTTTGACAAGGTATAGAGTAAATTGTAAATGCTGGGACATTATGTTTGGTCTTACACGGTGCTGGCAAATTGGTTTTACTTTGTAATACCGCCAGAAAATGTGAAGAATGTGATTAACAGATTTTATCGAAGTTAATTAAAAAACAGATGTAGTTTTGTCGTGTACTGTTTGTTGAGTGCGGAGGAAAGGTTCGATAATATTTCGTGTAATTCCTTACATAAGGTTTGTGATTGAGTTTAAGGGAGTAAGAAACAATTTACTAGAAATTTCTGTAATTTACAATGATATTAGTATATACTTTGGTGATGTGATTGTTGTAATATGATTGTTGTAATACAGTGTTTCTATTTTTTCTACGAGTGCACTCGCACGATGATATTAGCGTTGATGTTATCTGTTAATAAACGGCATGGAATGCAGAAGCGATGATGTTTTTTTTTTGACAAACTTGGAAAGAACAAGCAAATTCTAAGCCTTCCAACATACAACATAAATGCAACAGAAATAAGGCCCCTTCTAGCTGGCTAGTGAAACCCTACCCGGACAGTGGACGCCTGACTCAGGAGCAGAGAAAGTTTAACTTAAAGTTCGGTGAGCTACGGTCTGTATTGGAACGAGCATTTGGCATGTTGAAAGCTCGTTGGAGAATTGCGTTGAAAAGGGTTGAACAAAAAACGAGCACCCTAAAAAAGACTGTGATTGCTGTGTGCGTTTTGCACAACATTTGTATGTATGAAAAGGATGTCTCGAAAACACAGACGTCGAAAACGCAGACCTCAGACCACAGACCTCGAAAACACAGACCTTGCAAATAAAGACCTACATGTGAGGAAGAAAACACAGACGTGTCAAAAATACTGTAGTAGGACCACAGACCTCGAAAACGCAGACCTCGAAAACACAGACCTCGAAAACACAGACCTCGAAAACACAGACCTCGAAAACACAGACCTTGCAAACACAGACCACGAAAACGCAGACCTCGAAAACACAGACCTCGAAAACGCAGACCTTGCAAACACAGACCACGAAAACGCAGGCCTCGAAAACACAGACCTTGCAAACACAGACCACGAAAACGCAGACCTCGAAAACACAGACCTCGAAAACGCAGACCTTGCAAACACAGACCTCGAAAACACAGACCTCGAAAACGCAGACCTCGAAAACACAGACCTCGAAAACACAGACCTTGCAAACACAGACCACGAAAACGCAGACCTCGAAAACACAGACCTCGAAAACGCAGACCTTGCAAACACAGACCTCGAAAACACAGACCTTGCAAACACAGACCACGAAAACGCAGACCTTGCAAACACAGACCTCGAAAACGCAGACCTTGCAAACGCAGACCTACGTATGGGAAAGAAAACACAGGCATGTCAAAAATACTCGCGAGCGAATTATGGGCGCAATAAAGACATGGATTACGGTGTCTTCAAATACTGTTTTGCCGAACGCATCGTGTAGCTTCGACTCACTCCAAATGCTGAGATGTTTATCAGTTAATCGAGTCAAGTCCGAGGCGTTGTACCCATATACAACGTTTAGGAAACAGTGAATAAATAGCTGCATTCGAAGCGGATTTGATGGCTTACTGTATTGGAAACCATTTTATATAGCCAGCAAAGGCCGCTGAAGTTGTTCCCCTTATGCGAGCGAAGGCTGTTATTTATTACAGAGTTTTTGACACGTGTGTGTTTTCTTCCTCACATGTAGATCTTTGTTTGCCATGTCTCCAGTCTGTGTTTTCGAGATCTGCGTTTTCGAGGTCTGTGTTTTCGAGACACCCGATGGCGAGTGTGATGACCTCTATGGCACGGATAACAATGATTCAGATGACAGCTCTGACGACGACAACGATGGAAGAATTAGGTTGGGAGTACAGAGGAACCCCGTTAATACGGACACCAAGGGGACCGGCCAAATTGTCCGTATTAACGGGGTGTCCGCATTAAGCGGGGTCTCAGAAAAAAAGCCACGGATGCATGTTTTCTCGACGCAAAGACGAAGGCAAACCTTTTTACGGCAACAAAACGTTGTTTAATTGTTCTGTAACTGTAACAGATGAAAACTGTGAACTCTGACTAAAATTAATAGTTTTTACAAAAACCTTACGATCTAGTCATACACTCGAACTAAACTTTAATAAATTCAACAGTGGAATTATTTGATAATGTCGCAACTTTAACGCATTTCAACAGCAACAGAACGTTTTCTATGAAGTTTCCTTTGTAACTGAAACTCGTAACCGTTCTTAAACTCTACCAAACCATTTGAAAAAGTCGATAGTGTCCGTAAAGCGGGGTTGACAATGTATAAGAGTTTGCCACTCGGGACACGGAAAAGTGTCCGTTGTCCGTATTAACGGATGTCCGTACTAATTTAAGAGAAAATGTATGAGGTTTTCGTCGGGACCAACGAAACTGTCCGTAATACCGGGGTGTCCGTATTAAGCGGGTGTCCGTAAAGCGGGGTTCCACTGTACTAAAAGGCTTATTTAGTGAAGTACAGGCACGCTTTACGTTTGTTAAAATAACAGTCTAACCTTTGTGAGAAGACTGTTGCCAGCATGAAAAGCTTTTTTAGAAAATATTTTTCGATTGTCCTCGATTTTGAAATTGGAGACACGAGGCTTTCCAGTATGGAAACTGAAAATCAGTGAAAATTAATTATAATGCAACAAGAAACCGCGTAGAAAAAGAAAAAAAATACACCAGGTTAGTTAGAAAGGACTAATATTATGTATGACGGAAAGAGAGAAATTATATTTGATGAGATTTCTTAGGATTGACGAGCAGAAATGTCCGCTATCTGAAACGCAAAGCAATTAAATATATCTTCCTGTGAATATCACGCTACAGTATAACACAACTTTTATAGAGCGGCAACAACAGCCCTTTTAGTGGATGGATGAATTTCTAAAGAGGACTACATGTAACGTATTTAGGATGAAGAGTCTATTTTTTGCTGAAATTAGCTTTACGCTTGTCAATTTTGGATATCTTTGAACTGCAGCCAGCAGCTATCAAGTAAAATACAGACAAGCTTTACGTTTTTAAAATAACATTCTAACCTTTAAATTGTACTATGAGATTATCAATGAAAATTAATTGTAACTCAACAAGAAAACGCGTAGAAGAAGAACACAATACACCAGGTTAGTTACAAACGCATAATGCAATGTATAACCGAAAGAGAGAAATTATATTTGATGAGTTCTCTTAGCTTTGAAAAGCAGAAACGTCTATCAACAAGATGTCAGTAGATGGACCTGTAGATAGTCTGAAGTGTCAGCCGTCTTCTCTTCCTTACCACTCAGAGGACGGACGGGAAGGAAGAGAAGACGGCTGACATTTCAGACTAGACCTGTAGAGTTTTCGTTGACGTTGTTGTGCATGTCACGCTACACGCTTAGTATACTCAGTGGATGAATGAATCTCTAAAATCTCTGTGGAGTGTCTTGTCTTGTAGTCTCTTGACGTATAGATTTAATAAGTGCATTTATAGGATGTATCAGAATAACAGCTTTATTTTGCCAGCTATTTAAAGAATAGCGTGCTTTGATATCTACCATGTTATCTTCACTGGAACTATTGAATGTGATGGATTTTGGGAAAGTAGTTGAAAATGAATTATCATTTCTGTTTACAACGCGTACAATAATGGTGCAGGTTTTAACAGGATATTTACTGTTCAGCTCTATTTATAGTGATTACAGTGGTGGAATATAGCAGATATAGTTTTCACGATCTTCGTAAAAATCAAACAATGTTCTAGTGTCACGAAAATCTGGTAAAAAGAGTGACACGAGTGTTCTGTCATGAAATGTAATAATGTCGTGAATTGTAATACCTGTCGTGAATTGTAATTACACTTGTCGTGAATTGTAATACCTGTCGTGAAATGTAATAACAAGTGTCGTGAATTGTAATAACACACCCGTCGTAAATTGTAATAACATACTGTCGTAAAATGTAACAATCCGAGCTGTCGTAAATTGTAATAACACTCTGTCGTGTTTTGTAATAACCTGTGAAGTGAAAGGAGTTTATTTCATTGTCATTTTCTATATATTTAAAAATTCATAATATTGAAATGGCCTTGTAATGAACATCTTAGATTTACGCTAAAAAAAATATTGGCATAGTTGAGATTTTGTCGGACACTAGCTATTTTTAGTCAGCCAATGTCCGATGACCGACCGTTTGCAGCACTGACGTTGTCAGGAACGTGTCTAACGGAAAAGAAAACGGTTTATTTGCGGCTAAGAGGACAATTTAATGAGGTTACGAAATGATTCCTACTCGTGGTCATTCGTGGTCACTAGTGGTTATTCGTAGTCACTCGTTGTTACGTTCACTAAATTTTCTGTTCGTCCCATTTTTGTCTTTTCATTTTATTTCTTTTCGTTCATTACTTCTTTTATTTCATTACGCCATCAAGTAATTGGCTTAAAGTGTATATGACATGAAAAATATTTTCTGCTTATTTGAAAGACCCGTTGAAATACAGAAGAATGGCGTTTTTCTTTTCGAAATATCTTTTTTCGTTGCAGAGATATTGATATTTTTGTATTATGCAAATTAATCAGTGATGACGTCATAAGATTTGCAACTAAAAAATGGTAAAATACTGAATGAAAAATATCTCTGAAAATATTGAAGCAGTGTTCTTGAAACTTGGCACCACAAATGTGCATCACAAAAGGAACAAAATGACAAAAAGGGGACGAACAGAAAACTTAGTGAACGTAACAACGAGTGACTACGAATAACCACTAGTGACCACGAATGACCACGAGTAGGAATTCATCGATATCTTTTGATGACATCGTAATGACGCTATCATTTCGTAACCTCATTAAATTGTCCTCTTAGCCGCAAATAAACCGTTTTCTTTTCCGTTAGACACGTTCCTGACAACGTCAGTGCTGCAAACGGTCGGTCATCGGACATTGGCTGACTAAAAATAGCTAGTGTCCGACCCCGGGGGGTACTTGACAGAATCTCGGGTAGGGAGGTGCGGCCCGGCCGCCCAAACCCTGACCCTGTTTAAGACACAAATCTCTGATTTTCCTACCCTTTTTAAGACAGAATGCCAATTTTTGATACCCTGTCTAAGACATTTGTTGTAGCATAACCAATCGGGAATTAAGCTTGGTATCAATACCGAAGTCAATGCAAGTCAACACTAAGGAAGAACTTGTAAAAATTCAGCTTGTGGCTAAGCTCCTATAAAATGAACATATTTGCTTATCCTGTTTAAGGCGTTGGTCCATGTAAAGATACCCCGTTTTAGACAAAAAAGGGCGAAATAGATACCCCGTTCAAGACAAAAATCCTGAAAACCATACCCTGTCGGGCCGCACGTCCCCGTTAAGCCCTTATAAGGGAGTGCCCCCCCCCCCCCCCCCGGGTGTCCGACAAAATCTCAACTATGCCAATATTTTTTTTAGCGTAAATCTAAGATGTTCATTACAAGGCCATTTCAATATTATGAATTTTGAATATATAGAAAATGACAATGAAATAAAATTCTTCCACTTCACAGGTTATTACAAAACACGACAGAGTGTTATTACAATTTACGACAGCTCGGATTGTTACATTTTACGACAGCATGTTATTACAATTTACGACGGGTATGTTATTACAATTCACGACACTTGTTATTACATTTCACGACAGGTATTACAATTCACGACAAGTGTAGTTACAATTCTCGACAGGTATTACAATTCACGACATTATTACATTTCATGACAGCACACACGAGACGGCATAAAATGCCTTTGATTAATGCATTACTTTAAATGACATACGGTTGACTACAATATATCGCGATTTAAAGAAAAGTTTAATGCTCTACTTTGAGATATTTTTATTTGAATACTTTAAAGCACGTATTTTGTAGGTAGTGCTGCTTGAATTTCTTCTATAATCTTAAGTTCAGTTCAATTAAAATAGTTTGTTATTACATAATACTTTTGTTTTTCTGCAAAATACTGTAACATTATACTTTTGTTTTTCACTTCAAAGAATGTTACATGATACTTTTGTTTTTCTTTAAAACAAGAAAACGTGTTCCCTGCGACTTGTCCCGTGAATTCAAACTTAAACCGGCTACACACACTTTTGAAAGCCTCAAAATCCCACGCCGCTTTCGTTTGTCTGAGTTGTCACACTTTTGGCAGGTTGTTTTGTTTTTCTGCTTCACTAAGTTTTAACACGATGTGCGATGTTTCAATTTAACTGTCACGAAAGTCATTTCTCGGAAAGTAATAGACAGATCAAATCAAAAAGCAACCCTTTCAGAACGGTTTTCAAAACGCCATGTGACTGAAAGGATGGAGATGCTCGTCGTCTCGCTTACGTGAGTAAATAACGGATTTTAGTCTCACTTGTGCTTAGGGTGTTTAGGACAAATCGCCAATATTTTTAGCTGTCGTTGGCTTGTGTGGGGTTGCATGTGGAGGGATAAAAATAGCGGTCATACTGCACTGGCGGTCTAGATTGATAAGCATGAAAAATGGTCTCATTTTGGGATAAAAAAGAGCTTGAGCCAAAAGCATCCCTATTTCAGTTTTAATATGGGATTCCCCGGGTTATAAAATGGGGACATTCCCGCCAATTGACGGACAGGCATCAGTCATCACATTGCATGCCCTAGTTTACAGAGAAAATGTTTCACAACGGCTTGTCTTTCATATGGTTTATCTAGAATCTGCCGCATCAAACAAGCAAAGATAACTTATGAAAAGGGCTCTTGATTGCACTACGGAAGCACGGGGAGATTATGTAACACGTAGAAAACGTGCGCTTGATGTTTACATTTATGGATGTACTTTACACTGTTGCCTGCGGAGCTAAGCCAGAATGTTTATGTTAAAATGTGGCGGGAAACATATCGCCATAAATAATTCGGAAAATTGAAAGCGAAAACTTCTCATTTCTGGTCGTCTATAAAGATAAGTTAGTTAAAGTAAATTGTTTCCTGCCGCTTTTTTCCCAGGACATCTGACAAGAAACGGCACCACAGGATCGAGTTCGCAAGTTGGAGCCCCACAGGTGATGGTAAGTTTATATTGACATGCAGTAGAGTACATTTGTTCAGAATTCAGTGTAACAATTGTTAATCGGTTTTATTTTTGGATAGCATTTTAATTAAGCCAGGCCATTTTGCTCTGTTTTTGCAGGGGCTAAGAGCATTTGAAGATACTGTTGGGAATAGCCGCATTGTTAACGAGTCAGAAGTTGGGGTGAATAAAATAACCCTGAAATATGAACAGGTTAAAGTGCTGCAAGATGAACTCGGGGAGCAGATTCTCAGGTTGTTGGTTATCATAAAACTTGTCGTAGCGAACGTAGTTAACGAATACCGAAGCAGGGTTCTTTCCTCTTTTAAGCGATGTCTCCTCTGGATCACTTTTTGCGCTTTGTCCTTGGTAGGTGAGTATTCTGGCCTTTTTACGTGTGAAGTGGGGCCGCTTCTATCCATTGTTGCAGGGGTTTTCGTCATATTGTTTTTGGCGGAAAATGCAAAAATGCAATTTTCAGCAAAGGAGATAGAAGAAATGTCTAAACGGATACAACTACCGTACGAGCTGCAGCAAAAAGATGGTCAGCTCAAAGAAGCGTTACATGTTTACCAAACAAAGTTTGTCTCTTTTCAACAACACCTACATGAAATCGCGGAGTTTTGTCAAGAGCATCCAAATGAGATGGTAGTGTTGAGAGAATGTGGACCAGTTTCCACACAACAGGTTTTGAGAGACATTAGTACATTCCGGTCGAGATTAAAAGACTTTCTCAGCAGTGCCTGCAATTCAAGAGAAACTCACGCGGAGGTGATTTTAGATCTTGATGAAGAAGCAATGTCCTCTACCGAAGAAGTTGGGGTCATTGAAGATGGCAGCGCCCTCAGCGGAAAGGAAAAGGTGATGGAGCTCAAACGATTGATCACAGCACCAATCATTTTGACGGCTGGGACAATGAGCTTGTGTTGGTTATAGTGCAAAACAGGTGGAAGAATCAGATTTAAATGTATTTGTTGAAAACATGTTAGATTGATGGCAGGTGACTTATATTAGTTACTGTAAGCCATAGGTCGAAAAAAGAACATAAAGTAACACTAAGTTGACTTTAAAATCCGATAATTAAGTGCTCGCCCCCCCTGAAAAAATAAATCCTTCCAAAAACGAGCTCCCCCCGTCAAATCTCAGACACAAATATCCTTTCAATGACAGCCCTCCCCCCCCCCCCCCCCCCCCCACAACAACATTATAAGCCAATGGTTTTATATGAACATTTAGTCCCAAGGAAAAACTTTACTTCCTCTGGTTCACCCCAACCCCTTATAAATTGGTATTGCAAAGCTTGTTTAGTATTTTATATCATGACATTATGCTCACTGACTGGTGATGTTCAGTCTGTTCACTTTAACGACTGTAGAAATTAAATGGGTTTCGTATCTGATATGAGTATCTTAATTTACTTTAATGCGGTATTCTAATATGTTAACTGCCTAAACATTTTCAATTAAGTTTTAAATGAAAAATATCGGGAAAAATATCCAATTAACATTAATTACCCATTCCCTGATATAAGCAGAGGGCTTATTATTTGATTGATTTTACGGTATTTTGGGATCGACCCGCTGAAATAATAAAGTGGCGATGATTATTCCACTTTAATTTGGTCTGCGTCCCAGTTCATAAACATTAAACATAAAATAATTACTCCCTTTATACAAGTACTAATCGAATGTAACTTTTTTTAAATTTGGATTTTTCGAAAAACGAAAACACATGCAAGTGTTGATCATGTAATACAAGTAGCTCAGCTTGCCTGTTGTTAGCTTATCAATACAAATATATTTTAGTTTAAAAAACTGATATAGCTGTTCATTCATTTGGACAAATGCTCTGAAATTTTCGTGGCCGAAAGGATAGGTAAAAGTATTTTTAAAACTTAACAAAATAAAAGGCATAAAAAGTGCGAAAAATATAACTTTAAGGTTATTGTTAAAAGTTTTCAATGATCCACTATTAGTGAAGTCATATGATCCCAGAGCAGCGTAGTGTATGATCTCACCTTGTAGAAGACAGAGCAAGAAAGGTTGTGGAACTCGCTGCCTGATCGTATTAGGGACTGTGGGTCTAGCCATTTTTAAGTCTGAACTAAAACCTTTTCTTTTTACAGAGGCATATCTACTGGATTAGCACTTACTGTATTTTTTATATCGCCTTTTTCAGTTTTAATTTGCCCTTTAAGTTAAAAATATGTATATATGTTTTAGAAAGTTTTTTGACGATAGTTTAAAGTTAGTTTTTAACATTTTTTTTAAATTTATGTATTATTGTATATTGTAAAGCGCCATTGAACTCTAGGAAATTTCACAAATAGAAAAATGCTTATTATTATTATTATTATTATTATTATTATTATTATTATTATTATTATTATTATTATTATTATTATTATTATTATTATTATTATGAAAGGGACATGGATGCGGATGCTTCTCGAAAAATTTAAATTAAGCTTCTAAAGGAGACCAATCTGGGCGTGGCTCGAGCTTTTTCCGACCCCTAAAAGATACCATTTGGTTTCTTTATGAGTAACCCAAAACGAGAGCTCAGTGGCCAAAATGTGACGTTCTGCCCTAAGCACCCTAAGTGAGACCAAAATCTGTACTTTACACCCCTAAGGGAGGCGACGAGCATCCCTGCCCCTTTCAGTTGGAAGTCTTCCCCTCCCCAGGAATACACGGCCTCCGTTTGTTATAATTACTGACCCTCCTAAAACCCTCTTGTTCTCTTTCTGCAATATATGGAATGTTGCGGCCATGCACCAAACCATCAAAGTGGAAACGGCTGAAATCGTCGATGTAATGTAGAGAGAGAAAAATAGGTTTCTGGGAGGGTCAATATCAGTGAAGCCCAGACAAAAAATGCTGTGTTATACAAACCGAGCTCTGAATAGAGATAATGGCTCGAAAGAGAACTCATTTTGTGAAACTTAAAATCGTTTCCGTGTAACACAAAGTTCGAGCAAAATGAAGAGCAAATCTTAGAAATTTCAAATGCGTTTTTATATAGGGTCACTACAATGTAGTTGCGCTGGTGAGATATATGCCCTAAAAAATAAGCCATTTCCGAGTTGTCTAATTGTTGCGTTTGTTTCAACACGAGCCCTGGTGCACAACCTTTCATATGGAAATGACTTTGTTGTGCAAGGCAATGATCGTGCAATGCATCATATAAAAGGTTGTGCACCAGGGCTCGCTTTGAAACAGAGGTAAAAGGCCTATAAGTGTCATCTAAAATGATCCGTACACGCTGCTAGATAATGTACAGCAAATGCCATTGTAGATTCGATTTCCTTTCATGTTTTTTTAGACTGCGAAGAATTAGATACCAATAACAAATAGCATGCCAATTGCTACTTTGCATTGGTACCATGGTGGATCACCTATGTCCCCAAAGCAAACCATAAAAATGGACAGCGTGTTAGATTTTGCAGAAATTGTAAACCTTTTAAGTAAAAGTTAGGGTGAGAATAAACAACAACCATTTTATTTTGCCAAAAATAAATACAAAATATAATAGCATAAATTAACTAAAATAGGCCAAAAAAACCCTACTCAAAATAGAAATAAAACTGAACGAGCTGTGTAGTTAAATTTAAATTGCTATGACTAGGTTGTACATGATTAAAGAGAAAAGACGAAAGAAAAAAAAGTAATTAAGTACACTAATTAAGTATGTAAAAATGTTAGTTTAGATAATGAATAGAAAAAAAGGAACAGGAAAAAAAATGAGAAGAAAAATAATAATAAAAGAAAAAAAGGGAAGTAACAAACAGGTTTTAGTTTACGTTCGATATAACTGTGCCAATCAGAAAAACGTAAAGACTGTGATGTAATATGTCAGAAAAGAAGGCCATTGCTTCATCACTGTTTGAACACCGAGGAACACAGGTACGGTGAAGCTCGGCAATTAATGTAACGCAACTTAGGGCGCGTTCGTTTGGGAATATTCTGGAATATATTCCGGCTATTCTGCTCCTGGGAGCAGAATAGCCGGAATGGAAATCCAAGTATTCCGGAATAGGAAGAGCAGCCAAACGAACGCTAACTTACATTATTCTAATTATTCTTATTCCGGATTGATCCCAAACGAGCGTGCCCTTAAATTAGTGATTAATGTTGACCACGTCAGAAGGATACGCTCCTATTTCTCAAGGATTCTCAAGAAGTCTTCAATCTAAACTTGTATACTGAGCGATTAGTGCCCTCGAGCCAGCTGTATTGATCGTTTTCATTTCATTTTCATTTTAATATACGTAGATTCAACTTGGTCTGTACAATTAATGTATTTGACAGACTCACTGGCTTGTGCAGCAAACGGTCACATGCTGGAAAGCAAGCAACGCACTGGGACATTCAAACTAATGACTGAATAATGACCTTGACTGGTTTATGTCGCTTTGTTTTGTAGGCTGTAACGTTTTTCTGCGTCCAGCATGGCCGTTTTTGTACCACGTGACCGTCTGTTGCAAAAGCCTATTTTGGGAAATAGCTTTATATGTGAAACTTTGAATATCTGCCAATTCCCTATAACCCTATAACTATTCCCTGTAACTAGACTCAGCTAATCCGTCTGTTGCAGGTTCTACTGCTAACGAAGTCGAGAGGACAATTAATGTTTCTGACTGATCTTGTACCGAGATCTTCTACGGATCGAAAAGAACTCTCGTGTATCCATTTTGATCAATCACCCGGTCAATGTTTCATGAGAACGGGGTACCAGTTTATTTTCTGGCAAACTTTCTCAAGCGCCATCACGCGTGCGCGCAACAGTTACGTCAGCTGCCACGTCAGCATTGTAATATGACAAAACCAATTGCAGAGTAATTTGGGTAAATTTTGTGATTGGAAAACGGAACTTTTAAAATAAATTATGCTTGCTCTCTCGACTTATTTTGTAATTAATGCTTTTCATTCCCATATTCGGATCTGGAGTCAATCAATGAATTGGCGTGGTTTTAACTGGGTGGGTAATATAGAGATACTGAAAGCCTAAGTCCGTGAATGGAACCCTAGTGTGTGACCATTCAAATGAAAGCTATTGAGCAGTACTTTAATGTGGTACTGTTTATTATGCTGTGCAAGGTGGATCTAACTTTTATGTCTGTAGATGAAACCCTAGTGTCTAACCATTCAAATAAAAGCTATTGAGCAGTACTTTCATGCGGTACTGTTTATTATGCTGTGCAAGGTGGGTTCTAACTTTTATGTCTGTAAATGAAACCCCAGTGTGTGACCATTCAAATAAAAAGTATCAAGTATTTGCGCCGCTGGTAGTGACTTAGTGACATTAATGTAGGCTAAGTATACAGCTATTTCGAGAAACGTTGTCAGAAAAAAAGCACAAAACTGCACAAGCAAATCCCGAAAGATAGTATGGGTAGACGTATTGAGCTACTGCACGTGTTGAATACTAATGAGATATAACAACAAAATAAGCGCGAATTTCAGGTTTTCTTTCTTTTCAGACAGTAGAAACAAAGTACGTTTAGCCCCTCTGAACTTTAGAAGAATTTTCCTCACTCAAAGACATGCGACAGTAAAAGTAACGCTATGAGATATAGGCCCCTGTAAATTTCCTTTAGGCCAACATGCAAAATTCCAGTGAATACCCAGACCACCTTTCGGTCTTGTCGCGTACACTTTGATGTTTTTTTTCCGACAACCTTTCTCGAAATAGCTGTAACTTAAATTTGATTGTGTCAGGTCTTGTTAATGAATATTTGAGCTCTAGATTTTAGCGCTTTAGATTTAAGGCTCCGTAATCGGTGAATTGGACTGTACGCGTACGATTATCGCATGCGTCACACTTACGTCATGACTACAACACGAATCGCGTCGTGTAAATCAACCTACCAACTAAAGTTTTTGCCTGAAGGCATATTTTAAAATTGTATACAGTTTACTCAGTTTTGCATTTTTAGTGGTTTTTAGTGATCACAGTTTTCTATACTTTTGTACTATTGTTAAAAAGACGAAATAAAACGTTTGTTTTGTTTTTCATTGGTCAGCTGGTACCTGTTAGACGAAGAAGAATGGTTCACAAAAACCTGAAAAGTAAATGCGATTTTTTTTTTGTCTTAAAAGTAGGCCGCTCTAGATTTTATCAGCCAAATAAAAAAACAAGTCAGAAAAGAGCGAGGAAAACAACGGAAGTGACCTGATAAGGTATGGACTCTTTTGTGAGTAGTGACGTCATTGAATGATATTCTGTCGTCCCTCCCCAATTTTTGCGCGGTCATCGAAAAAGAGAAAACGCCGCGCCTGGGGTCACCTCCATCCCACCCGTTTATTGGAGTGTAAATCCTCTTCTAACACTGTACCAGACCGAAAGTCGATGTTTAGTTTTCATTAGTCCAGACCAAATCTTTACCCGAGCATTTTGGTAGTCCAGATCTGGCCCCACGCAATGCGTGACAAAAAGAGGGTATAAACTGGATTTCACGAATTTTATAGTCCTGGTTGAGTTACTGGTCTTTCCCGGTAGCTTCTGACCTATTTTTAACGACCAGTGAGCTTTAAATCCGTCAAATTCGCCCCCAGAGCCCGCCAAATGAAAAGCGGCCTCTCGGGGCGAGATTTTCAATCGGTCATACGTAGTCGCGTCTAGCCTCCCACGCAGGCCTTTGAGGCAGTGAAACGCAATCGCCCCTCCAGTATAAGGGTTGAGCAGTTGCACTTTTACCACTGAAGACGAGGCAGCGCGCGCAGCAGCCTCAGAACGTACATGGTTTTTTACGTTTTGAAAAACAATTTTTCGCGCAATAATGAACGCTGTCAAAATAACTACAGATTTTACAGTCAAAATACTCAGCGCGTGCCGCTTAGAATTCCGGAAAAGTTTTGATTAACGGCGAACGGATTGCATTATTGGTTTCAAACATTCAAATTTGGGTGTCTGTAAAACCCGGAACACCCCGGAACATCCCGGAACCCCCCGGACCACCCCGGAACACCACAATTTTTTCAACACAGATAATAAAAAATGCAAAATAAATTAAAATAAATGAAATAAAAATATGAATTAAATAAATATTATATTAAGATGAACTGGAGCATACTCATTGCACAAAATCAGAATTTCAAAGATTGACCTTTCACAAAAGGACTTAAACTGAAGACCCTGGAAGAAGGCTTCCAACAATGACCCGAAAATTTCATATTTCCGAATGCCCTTGTCTGAGGAAAGAACAGCGAAAAACGTCAATAAATGTCAAATTTAATTTAATGTAATTCCAAGTTACATTTTTCCCGCGGCCGTCGGATGTGACGTCAGGGGTAAATTTTAAATTTGAAGTGTTCACGCAGAGTTCCATTTTCACGTAGACCAACAAGAACGGCAACTTCAAAATATTGCGTGACAGCAGTTACAGTCTCACGCTACACGTTTGAAACCACAGGAATTTTTTTCTGTCGGAAATTTTGATGGTCTCGTTTGCGGTCACAAAAAGACATTCCTTAATAAAATTGGTCGATGCAGTCGCCAAGCTTGTTTGCACCATGTTAATTTAGAACTGACGTTGGGAATAAGTGTAGTTGATCCTTATAGCCCTATAGGCTTATTTATCCAGAATTTTTGACCTATTGTCAAAATATTTAGTAGGGTAGGAAGGCCGAAGTCAAGACAATTCAGTTTTTCCAAAATATTTTATTTTTTATTTCCAAAATATTTTATTTTGGAAAATATTTTTATTTTGAAAAACTGGCTTAAAGATTTTAATCATTCAATATAATCAATGGAGAATCTTAAAGTCAAAGAGTTGAAAGCTCTCGCCAAAGAGCGTGGCATCAAAGGTTATTACAGAATGCGTAAAGCGGAGCTGATTCAAGCGTTAACTCCGGTGGGTGATCCTCCACAGCCTCAAAACATAATGGATCAACCCATACCTGAGATCGATATTCCCATACTCGAACCTTCACAACCTGAAAATACCTCTAAAGTATCACAACTGAAGAATCTTGCCTCAAATGCTGCAAAGCCGATAAAGAGAGAGATAAGCAAGTTTGCAGACTGGATAATATCTAAAGTCCCAGAGCCGATTAAAAAGACTGTGAATGAAAGAGTTGAAAGTCTTAAAGAGAGAGTGAACCGTATATTTAAGAGGTATGATAACCTCCTAACACCCAGAGAGCACAAGACAGCTATAAAGGGTTATTTCAAAACGTTTAGAGTTAACGGAGTGGACGGCATGGATGAGAAGACGTTTATGAGAAGCGTCAAATCGAGGGTTATAGATCTCATAAAGAGTAAGGGATCGATCAAAGTCAAGTTAATTCTCACCGTAAGGTTTACCAAAGAGAATCCCGCCACCGGTAACATCGACATCAATGTATACTCCTTCGCATCGAAAATGGAGATTGTGACAGAGGCAACTGATCTCACTGAATTATTCGATCATATGGTAGATAAAATCTTTGAATTGATACAGAATTTTAATAACAGAGGTTCCGGTTGGCAATTCGATCGAGTCGAACACCTCGACATCAACATCAATCCTTACAATCCTCTCTCTGCCTCTTCATACATTGAGTTACCGGGTAACTTAGCAGAGAAGAAAGCGATCATCAACGTCAAGAATGAGAATGATAATGAGTGTTTTAAGTGGGCAGTAACCTCAGCAGTGTTTCCTGCTAAAGAACACGGTGAGAGATTGAGTAAAAAGATGAGAGAGGATTCAGAGAAGTTTGACTGGACAGGTATCGAGTTTCCCGTCTCGCTTAAACAGATAGATAAGTTTGAGAATCAGAACAATTACGCAATCAATGTATTCGGTTATGAAAGGGTCGTTTACCCTTTAAGAATAAGCAAAAAGAAAGATCAGGTGATAAACCTTCTACTTATCGCTAACGAAGAGACCAATCACTTCTGTTGGATAAAGAACATGTCAAGACTGTTATCCTCAGGGATTAATAATCACCAACATAAGAGACATTTCTGCTATAGATGCTTAAACTCGTTTAAATCAGAGAAATCACTGAATAAACATACTGAGTACTGTCAGAATAACGAGGAAGTAAAGATAGAGATGCCGATGATTAAAGACGATGAAGGAAAATTCTTAAGGCCAGAGTACATCTATTTTAAGAATCATTATAAAAAGCAGCGAGTTCCCTTCGTTGTTTATGCTGATTTTGAATGCTTCACAGAGAAGATTGACACATGTCAACCAGAAGAGGGTAAAAGCTTCACCAATCAGTACCAAAAGCATAGTCCCTCAGGTTTTAGTTATCTCATCAAATGCTTCGATGATAACCTCTTCTATCCCAAACTCGTTCACTACACAGCTAAATCTCCTGATGATGATATCCCTCAATTATTTATCGAGTCTTTGGAGAAGGATATCAAGGAGATCTACAACAGGTTTAAAAAACCAAAGAAGATGGTGATGACGCGGGAGGACAGGATGACTTATAAAAAGGCAACTCACTGTCACATCTGTGAGGAAGAGATAAAATATGAAGATGTATATAGAAAGGTTCGCGACCACTGTCATCTCACCGGTAAGTTTAGAGGCGCAGCCCATAGCATATGTAATTTAAAATACAGACTACCCAAGTTCTATCCAGTGATCTTTCACAATCTCTCCGGTTATGACAGTCATCTCTTTATTAAAAACCTCGGTAAATCAGAGGGGAAGATAGACTGCATACCCAACAACGAGGAGAAGTACATCTCATTCACCAAAGAGATCTTGGTCGATAAATTTATTGATGAGGAGGGAGAAGAGAAAGAGGTCAAGCGTAAAATAAGATTCATCGACTCTTTTAAATTCATGTCGACTAGCCTCGACAGTTTGGTGAAGAATCTACCGAAAGACTCTTTTAAAAACCTTACAGAGTTTTATGAAGGTGAACAGTTAGACCTTATAAAAAGAAAGGGTGTCTTTCCCTACGATTGGTTTGACTCTTTCAATAAACTCTCTTCAACATCACTTCCACCGAAAGAGGCTTTTCACTCCATATTGAATGACAGTGACATCACAGAAGAGGATTATAAACACGCACAGAATGTCTGGGAAACATTCGGCATGATGACTTTAAAAGATTACCATGACCTCTATCTAAAGAGTGATGTTCTTCTTCTCTCTGACGTCTTTGAAAACTTCAGGGATGTCTGTCTTGATAATTACCGTCTCGACCCGATGTTCTATTACACAGCGCCTGGTTTAGCATGGGATGCGTGTTTAAAGATCGCTAAGGTCAGACTGGAGTTATTAACAGATTACGACATGTTAATGATGGTAGAGAAAGGAATCCGAGGGGGTGTGTCTATGATCTCTACGAGATACGGAAAAGCCAACAACCCTTACATGAAAGATTACGATCCTGATCAACCGAACAAGTTCATCTCTTATCTGGACGCAAATAATCTCTACGGTTGGGCAATGTGTAAACCTCTGCCGACTAAAGGTTTTGAATGGATGAAAAAAGAGGAGTTGAAAGATTGGAAAAATCAACCGTGCATACTTGAGGTAGACCTTACCTACCCTGAACATCTTCACGACCTTCATAACGATTATCCGTTAGCACCAGAGAGAGTAACCGTGAATAAGGTAGAGAAGTTAATCCCTAATCTTAACGATAAGACAAAGTACGTTATTCATCACGAAACTTTGAAACTCTATCTCTCTCTCGGTCTTAAACTCACCAAGATTCACAGAGGGATCACATTCAAAGAGTCAGCGTGGCTAAAGCCGTATATAGATCTTAACACCGATCTCAGGGCGAAGGCACAGAACGATTTTGAGAAAGACTTTTTCAAGTTGATGAATAACTCCGTATTCGGTAAGACTATGGAGAACATCAGAAACAGAGTCGACATAAGATTGGTCACTCGAGAATCTCAAGCGAAGAGGTTAACGTGTAAACCCAATTATCAACACCACACGATCTTCTGTGAGAATCTCACCGCTGTTCATATGAAGAAGGTTAGTTTAAAGTTTAATAAACCTGTATACCTCGGTATGTCAATCCTCGACTTGAGTGAGACCTTGATGTACGATTTTCATTATAATTACATCAAACCGAAGTACGGAGAGAATGCGAAGCTCTTATTCACTGATACGGATAGCCTAGCCTATGAGATAGAGACAGAAGACTTTTATAGAGACATCTCTTCCGATGTGGAATTAAGATTCGACACGAGTAATTACCCGAAAGATCATCCAAGCGGCATTCTCACAGGTGTTAATAAGAAGGTCATCGGTATGTTTAAAGACGAGGCTTCAGGGAAGCAGATCGCTGAGTTTGTAGGTCTGAGGGCTAAACTCTACTCATACAGAGTAGAGGATTCGTACGAGGAGAAGAAGTGTAAGGGAGTGAAGAAGGCGGTGATAAAGAAGACCATCACCTTTAACGATTACAAAGACTGCCTATTCGATAATAAACCCTCTATGAGAAAGATGAATGTGATCAGAAGTCATCTACACACCATGTACACCGAGACGGTTAACAAGATCGCTCTCTCTCCGTTCGATGATAAGAGGATCATAAGGGAGGATAAAATTCACACCCTAGCTTACGGTCATTATAAGGGTGGAAGCTCAGTGTCAGACGGTACGACTTGAAGCTCCTCTCTCACAAAAGATCTCTTCGGTCCGTCGAGAAGATAATATAAAACAGGCTGTTCAGGAGAGATCACCACACGATTTATATTATAGACCTTAATACTCCAGATCGGATCAGTCGCTCTTCTTCTCTCTCCTCCCTCATCCTCACCGGGAGATAGAAGATACCTTACCTGAACCCCTGAGGGTAACCTCTTCTCCTTCAATCCGACAGGTCTTTTATAATTGATCTTGTCAATCTCTACCTCTTTTAAACCGAGGGCTTTATCGGGTTCTTTGCCTGTGATTCTGATCACCTGAGAGTTTAAGGCTTTCATAACGGTAGGCAATCTCTTCACCCAGACTCTCGATCTCCCTTCACTAACCATCTCCTGAGCGTACTGATGAGAGAATAATTTCTCTCCCAAAGTTCTGTTCGCTCTCTCAACGAATGCCTGAGCTCGATGATTACCCGCTTCGCTTCTCTGTATCTTCACATTATGTTTATCCATTAATTTTGTAACATATCCCATAAACTCTTTACCGGGATCGACGATCAGTGTCTTTGGCCACCGGAGCTCTCTTTTATAGATAGTCTCAAAGGCCTTCGCTACCTCTTGACTCTCTTTCGATGTTAACGCCTCAGAATCTTTATATCTCGAGGCAACATCGATCACAACCAACGCGTATCTATAAGTCTTTCTTCCCACCCTATCGTGAGGAAGAAAGAGAAGATCCGCTTGGTGAATCTCATTCGGTCTACTCACACTCCAATGAGGTCTCGGTAAATACTTCGGTGGAGGTAAATAGATCTGCCAAAGTGCCTGTCTCTCTAACCAATCTCTCGCCTCTTTTTCAACAACCTTTGCTGCGGAAGTCAATTTAGATACCGCAGAGTACCCTTTCCAATAACCCTCCGGACTGTAGTAAATCTTTTTAAAAATTCTCTCGTTACTCATTTAAAAATAATCTTTCTCTCTTTTAAAATGTCGCACGCTATCGCAGAGATTATCAATCCGAACCGAGTACCGAGAGAACCGTTCGGCCTTAAGTCGGAGTCATCTCTTAACAGGATCACATTTAATCCCTCATCAGCGAATCCCGGTGAGGACATTACCGTAAACATTCCCAAACTGTCAGAAAACGTGGTCATCGTACCTGGATCAGTCAAACTTCTCTTTGACATGAAAGTCGGAGGCCATGCAAACAACACCCTCGTGAATAACATCGGAAGAAACCTCGTTGAACAGCTCAAGGTCTCTTTCGGAGGAGAGACACTTCAGACCACAGAGAGATACGATCTCTTTCAGACCTACCATGACCTATTTCACGAAGATAGAGATGACAGATTAAAACAGGGAATCTCATCCGAGAATATGAGAAAACTTCGTACACCTGCAGGGGATAGGGTTGAAACTGACGCAAAGGAGGTCACCCTCGCCACAGTTCACAACACCAAATACGTTATACCTCTCGACCATCCCGTTCTCAGTGATCACGGCGCTCTCTATCCGAAGGCTCTTCCTCATCCTCTGTTGTTTGAGATCGCTCTACCGAAGGTCGATCAGATATTAAATCATGATAAAAAAGAGAAGGAGAAGACACCGCCGACCTATAAATTGACTAACATTGAGTTGGAGTATCGTTGCATCACGAGTGAATACTTGTCTAGTGAGGCCGCCTCTTCCTATAAGGCTGGTAAAGGATTCTACTACGAGAACGTAATCCTTCACAGAAGTTTTCCCATCTCAAAGCCGGACGACAGCGTATTTAACGAGCACATCAATCTTCCGAGAAAGTCGATGACGGGTATACTCTGTCTGTTTGAAGAGGATTATAAAGAGGGAGAACGAGACTCCGAGAAGTTTGTAAATCCTGACATTAAATCGATCAACATCAACATCGACGGCATGCCCAACCGTCTCTTCTCAAAGGGGATGGTACCATCCGACTTTTGGGAATCGATCAAGAGACGAATGGGCGGATCTGGTAAGGTGAAGGAAGAGGATTTCTACACAGACAAGTTCGCTCTCTGGATCGATCTGAGAACCTTCTATGACAACGGTATTCACGGAGGAGGTCTTCACATAAACACAACACGAGACGGAGTGAAACTTGAGATCAAACGAAAGGTCGGTGGAACGGGAAAAATCAACTGTCACATGTTCGTGGTAGCTGACGCGTTTATGGAGATCATGAACACAGAGTTAAAATCGATCCTATATTAAATAAATGAATGAGTTACGAGATAAGATTCCCTTTAACATGATCATAACCGGACCAACAAACTGCGGGAAGACAGAGTACTTAATAGAGAAGTTACGAGGGCCCTTCCGAAAGGTCTTTGAGTACATTGTTCTGATCTGCCCGACCTATGCGAAGAACCGGACCTACCGAGGGTTCGCGCAGGGTGATAAACGCTTCTTCATCCTCTCTCCTGATTCGAGTAACTCAGATGAGATTAACGACCTTCTGTCCGCAATGTCAGATCTCTTCTCGGGAACGAATACACTGTTAATTCTCGACGACTGCGCCGTCTCCAAAGACCTGAAGAATCGATCTAATAAATTTATCGACCTCGCTTTCTCGGGAAGGCACGACGGATTGAGTGTATGGGTGTTAACACAGCAGTTAACCTCGATCGCGAAACCCTTCCGAGAGAACGTCGCCTGCGTGGTAACTTTTCACAATCCCTCTCAGGTAGGTATGAAGACCCTGTTCGATGATTACGGGGGAGATTTAGACACGGAGACAAAGAGAGTATTTAACAAACTGTTAAAAACAGAGAGATACTCTCGACTCTGTCTCTGTCTCAGATATCCGTTTGAGTGTTATCTTGAGATACCGGTTTAAAAGAAGTCTGTGATTAATAATTTAAAGGTGTCATAAATCATATTAACAAAGATGGCGAACGTTGAAGATTATATCGAAGAGATACCTGAAGAGATTAAGGATAAGACCCCCGATGACGATGAAGATCTCGAGACTCATAGAGAATCACTCGCGATACTCGCATCTCTCGGATCGACAGAGGAGTTTCTCGGTAAAGCGATGAGTCTGGGAGATATAAAGAGACTATCACCGAAACAGGTGAAAAAATACTTTAATCGATACAAGACCGTCATGGGAAAGAAGGTGTCTACCGGTCTGGTGGAGTCAGCCATCTCTGCGGTATCCGTTCTTATCTCCTACGTTATTCCCGTGGATGATGTGGTGGCTCTGAATGAAGACTTGAAGAACGATGATCTTGTTAAACGTGAACTGAGTAACTTTGCAGGTCTCTTGGTACTCAAGGGAGGAAGATTGGTAGCGTTAGCTAGCGGACTCTTTAAGGTCGCTAAGCACGTGAAGTTAAGACCGAGTGAGGAGAATTCTAAGGAGAATGAAGAAGACTCTTAATAGGTTGTTAAGCTTGACTAAATCAACCGTTGCAGTTGATTTAAACATTTCTTAATAGTTAACTAAACATGTCATTCGGAGTATATGAAGAGAAGTGTAGAAAGATATTTCAAGAGTTATTCAAAAAAGAGTTCAAATCGGTTAGACCTGATTGGTTAAAGAATCCTTGGACTTATCAGAACCTCGAGTTAGACGGTTATAACCCTGACATAGTCACCCCCAAAGGTAAAGGTTTAGCATTCGAGTACGACGGTGTTCAGCACTCAAGGTTCACTCCCCTATTTCACTCATGTGTGGATGATTTCGAGTATCAAGTGATGAAAGACTCTTTGAAGGATGAGATGTGCAGAGATGAAGGGGTTCTCTTAATAAGAATCCCTCACTACGTTTGTTATTGGCATCTCAAGCCTTTCATTATCGGTAAATTGGTAATGAAAGGTGTGAAGATTGATTAAAGAGATGTCAATCAGTATTAAATGTCTGAAGAAGTTGAACAGATCACTAAGACCCCCATTGAAAGTAACGTTAAAACAAAAGAGAAAGATCCCAAGAAGGTCGCCGCAGGAAAGAAACTCGCTGAGTATAATAAACGGGCAAAAGAGGCGTTGAAAGAGAAGATGAAACGCGATGCTGAGAAGGAAGAGGAGAGAGACGAGCAGAGTAAGACTCTCACAGCAGAGGGATGGATTCCTGAGATCTCTTTCACAACCGCGATCTCTCTTGTCGGTTTCGGATTGGCCGCGATCAATCTGTTTATGAGTTACAGAAAAGACGATCCTCCCCAGGTAAGATTACCGGAATCACCCATTCGAGAGAAAGGCTCTGTTATAGAAAGACCACAACAATCAAAGATTCCCGTACCCAAAATGGGGATGTATTAAAGATTTAAAGATCTTCTCTCTCAAGATAAATGTTGAAAGAGAAGATCTTCAAGATGATTTATGACGCCTCTGTTCTTATAGGTATCTCCTCAGGGTTCGGTTACTTTATCAATATGGATGATCCCTCAACAAGCATTACAGACTACCTTAAATGGGTATCTATCCTCTCCGGAAGTATTTACTTGAAAGATTATATGCAGAGAGAAGAGATACTGAAGAGGATCGATTCTCTTAACTCGAAGAAAGATAATAACATTAAGGAGAAGACACCGAAGAATCTCGATCTCAAATTGAAGAGAGTAATTAACCTTGCCAATCCCGTCGGTGATAGAGACGCAGTCAATAAAAGTTACGTCGACGAGAAGGTGAAAACTACTCTCAACAGCCTTGTGAGTAAGGTGGGTGATAAGATGACAGGTGATCTCGACATGAGCGGAAACGAGATAAAGAATCTTAAAGAGGCATCCTCATCGGATGCCACATTCGCTGCGAACGTTAATTACGTTAACAGAACTATCAACGAACGTAACGCCATTCTACAGACACGGTGGCAAGATTACGTCTCTGGGAGACTTGATTACACCATCGACAGAGAGATGGAAAACGATTTCAAATACGTTTTAGAGGGAAATAAAGGTGACGAATTCATTGATGAACTAAACATTAAAGGAATGGGAGTGATCACAAGTAAAGATTTTCACCCCTTCAACAAAAGGACGGCTCATTTCGATCTTGAATTTAAAAAAGATTTTTTCAAAAGCAGCTTCGCTGTTAACCTCCGTTATGCAACCAAACAACCGAGATACACTGTTGTGTGTGAAATGTTCTGGGATGATAGTGTAACCAATTTAATAGAGTCAGCCACGCTGAAAGCCTCTTTAAACTCTTTTGAGGTCATATATGCGCAGCAATCGAACGTTTTTGAGAACCACGTGAGAACTTTGGTAAGAACCCAAAGGGTTTTCGGTTGGAATCCTGATAAATTAATATTTGACATTGTGATAAAGTACAGATCGGGGGTCGCTTATCCCCAAAAATTACCCGTCTACATTGTTGTTTACGGAAGTAAAGGATTCTATAACAACGTTCCCACATCTGTTTGGAACTCTTGGAGAGTGTTTGACCAAGGAAACGTTTCGATGGAGAAGAATTTAATACTCTATCAAGACCCTACCGTCGATAAAGGAGCGGCAACAAAAAAATACGTCGACGATAACATTAAGTTGCAGATGAAAAAAAAAATCTTTTATAAAGGTTATCTTAAACACGACAATGATAGCTTCATCAGATTCTTTGCAAACGGAACGAGTGATCATACAAAGTACGTTAGACAGAGTGATCCCTCCGATTTCATCGTGAATGAGGAGGACTATGAGAAAATACTGATCAAGAATCCGGGCGTCTACTCTATCTCTCTGATCGATGGTTTGAAGACCCCTGATGAGGAAGACGATAACGGAACTGTTCAGTTCATACTGAATCCAGCACCCTTCCTGAGTCTGAGTGATAATATTAACATCACGGTACCCAACACAGGTAAGGGTTGGAAAACGTATAATTTCATCTCCGTTTTAGATATTTACAAAGACACAAAACTGTCTATACAGACCTCAGATGCAAGAACCATCTTTGACGGTTTGGGAGAGGGGTATAAAAAGTTCGGATTGATACTTATAAATAAGATCGATTAAAGATTTACTCCCCTATGTAAAATGTGGGGTAAGGTTTTAATAATGACCATCATTACCTTCGCTATCTATCTTACGTTTCGTTCACCGAAAGAGAACTGTGTCTGTGGAGTTACGATACCCGAGGGAGGAGGAATGTGTGAATGCGGAGAGTATAATCACCGAATGATCATACATAAGGAGAGAAGAGAACAAGAGTTGAAAAGAATTGAAGAGGAAAAAAAGAAGGGGAATGATTACGACACATTCTTGTGAGAATCGCTTAAAGATAATCTCTGAAGAGTAAAAATGTCAGAGAATAAACTTGTGAAGACCGTCACTGATGCATCCGTTCTGATCGGTCTCTCGGCGGGAGTCGGATACATTGCGAAGAAGGCTATGAAAGAATCATTCATAAACGACCCATCATCTAGTGTTGTTAACTACGGTAAATGGGTCGCCGTTCTTTCCGGAAGTATGTACTTGAAAGATTATTTGGAGAAACAGAAGATTCTTCCATCTTAAATAGGGATAGAGAGTATTTCTTCCCATATTAATAAATGGCGACGATTGCGTTAATGATAGGCGGAGCAGTTTTAAACGCTACCGCCTTTGTCGGAGGATCGTAGTTGGCAAAGTATCTGAGCGGATCTGATAGGGACACGGAGAGAATTCGACACGATAAAGCCTTGGAAAAGTACCAAAGAGATTACGCAGCTTACCAAGAGAAGAGACAGAGACTTTTAGATTGGTATAATCAGCAGAGAGATGAGGAGCACCAGGCTTCAGAGAATCTCTCTAACACCGACGAGGCTTTTAAACTCTACTCTCAGACACACCCTGATTACTCTCTTCAAGAACCTCAACTCACTGATTACTACAGACCGAGTGATGATCAGAGAGTGGGTGAGATGGCCTACGTCGGTGGAGGGATGTTGGTTTTGGGTTACGTTGCGAGTAAATTTTTGTAAAGCAATTTAAAAGATTCTTTACTTGATAAGTAAAGAATCATGGAAGTTGACCCGACAGAGACTGACAATCCTTTTGAACCTACTGATCCCGGTGATGATGACGATGAGGGAGAGATGATACCTATGACCTCCACATCGAGAAGAGATAGAGGTTATGAAAATCGCAATTATGAAGAGACCTCTTTTATCGATGAGAACACTCCGCTTATAAGGAGAGAGGAGAGAAGAGATGACGCTTGGGAAAGAATCCGAGAGAAGTATCCGAAGGTCAATCCTGCCAACTCCTCTTTCACATCTGACATAGATGAGTATGATCGAGTGGTCGTAAGAATGAAAAGAAAGGGAGGTAAGAGTTACCCTCTTTTTAAACCGGATGGTGAACTTAATGAAAAATTACCGAAGACCATTAAAGAGAGTCTCGGTCCATCTGCAGAGAAAGTCATCGAGACTGATGAGAGAGAGATAACGAGGCGAAGAGAGAAAGTAAAAGATCTCGAGTCTTCACGTAAAGATGCAAGAGATGATCAGAGAGAGAACATCGATCGTAACATTGATCAGCAGAGAGAGGAGATAGAGAATCTCGAGAGGGAGATTGAAGTGATAGAGGAACGCATGTCAATCAGAGATAGAGTCAAAGCGATCTTTAAAAAGTATGGTTTCACGGTGTTCGCTGTTCTATCAGCGGTGGGCGCTGTCATCGGTGTGATCGTATCTAATCTTAAGAGCGGTCTGTCTAGATTGGGTAAAGGTATCGGTAAGGGTTTTAAAACCTTAGGAAAGAAACTGGGAGAGATACTTCCCGGAATGATCGGTGCGATAGCAAGTTTTATATTTAAAACAGCGGGCGAGGCGATCGGTTTTCTTGCAAAGAATGCGTGGTTGTTGATAGTCGCCGTCGTTGTCTACTTCGTTGAACAGGTTAAAAATAAGAGTAAGAGAAAGTAAATGGAGAGTTACAGAGAGATATACCCTCAGTTGCCAAACGAATACACCGGTGAAAACTTTAGATTAAAACAGTGTGCAGATTGGTTATCCTGTCTCGAGAAGGATCTGCAGGATTGTGAAAAAATATACAGAAAGTATAAACGTGCAAGGAGCGCATTACTCAATCTGTCAACAGGCAGCGGAACTCTGTCTGTCGCTCTCTGCGGAGGAGGATTGGGTACGGGACTTACAGGAATCGGGCTTCCCGTATCGATCGCATTAGGTGTTGTCGGTGGTGTCTGTGCCTTGACGAGCGTAGCGGCAGCGAGTCTTGCAAAAGCGATATCTAATAAGGTGAGTAAGCATGAAAAGACCGTCTCTGTCTGTCAAGCGAAGATAAACACGATAAAGGACGTCGTCTCTAAATCGTTAACGGATAATAAAATAAGTCATGAAGAGTTTGTTCTGATAAAATCTGAGTATGAGAAGTATTATGAGATGAAGAGATCGATCAGAGAAAAAAACAAAACACCGACGCTTCCGCAGGTGGATGTAAAAAAGATGGAGGAAGAGATTCGTGCAGAGATATTAAAAAAACTCGCCCAGTCAGAGTGAGCTGTAACTGTCTGATAGTCTTGTCGAGAGATGAGTCATTTAGAGATCCTCCCTATAATCCTTACTTCGTTTAAAAACATATGATTGATAAATAGATATGAGCAATCAAGACAGTAAGAAAGATGATGATGATAAGAAAGATGATAAACCTGAACCTAAATCTCTGTGGAACAGATTTCTCGAACGGTATCCCCATGCAGACCTGTCTAAATTCCGACGAGTATTTGAAAGATACGATAGAGAGAATAAAGAAGAGCATGTCAAATTCGTTGGAAGGGACGGTTCAGAGTATGAAGTCTTCTATAAGAAAAGATTTGTGTACAGTCTGTACTTTCCCGACGAGATGAAGAAAGCGTTGGGTCTTCCCGTGGATTTTCCTTTGGAGTTGACACTTAATCCTCATCCCTCATTACCGATTCCTGCGATCGATTTCGGTGAGAGTCGACCTCTTAAGAGCCTCGACTTGAGAGAGAAGTTAAAGAGACTTAAGATCTTCGCTACGCCCACAGACTCTTTCTCCGTTCCCGTTAGAGATATATTTACGAATACGGTGATTAAACACACCTCTTCAAAAGAGTCTCATGAATGGTTAAACGGACCGAATATGCGGTATTGGCCGCAGCAGCTTAACTTCGCTGTCTGGTGTGCAACTACAGGTTGCGGGGTGAGCCTTCGTTCATTATTAGAGGAGAAGATGGGAGGAATCGACGTGACTGACCATGAACTCAAACTTCCACCGCAGATACGAGCCATTCTCTGGTTTCACGTCTACTTCACTATAAGGAGAATCCTGTTTCAGATGGGGGGAATACAGAGTTCGATCGCTTTACCCGGTGATCCACCCTTTAATGAAAAGGATAACAGATACGACATTCCTTCTTATAAGAGAATCTGTAAAGAGTTTAATATTCCTACCGATTCTGACTTTCGCTGTCATAAAGGAGAGAATCACGGTTTGGGATCTGTCTACATTTGGGTCTCTTACGTAGGACCGTCTAAGACCGATTCTTCCTATCCCGGATTTTTCAAATTCAGCGAAGAGGGAGGAGAGGGATCGAAAGGTAATCTCCTACAGTACATATTGAATGATATAGATAATGGTTACGAATACTTTTTAACTCGCGTATCTAACGGATTGACAAATGCAGGTCAGGCGAGACTTAATCAATCGATCGAAGCTTTAGTCTACTGCGTATTGGGTGCGCAGGTGAATGTAAGAAGCGGAATTCTCGGAGATACGGGAAGTGCGCAGGAGGTTCGACAAGAGTTTCTCATGTTATTAGAGGATGCGATTAAACAACCGGACATAAGTAAGAGTGTACAGAGATTTCAACTCGCTGTACAGGAGGCGAAAGTTAAGCTCGATCTTGCCGTCTCTCCCGGTACGTGGTTGATGCCTTCGAGAATGGTGATCAACACAGAGAGTACAATCGGTTATAACAATAGACTGAAACGTGTCGAACCATCCATGAAATTGGGTGTGAATACGGATGTCAATTCGAAGAGCGTACCAGTCGGTATAAAGCATAACCTCGGAAAGAGTAAGGTTTCGTTACCTCACACTTCGGTTGTGAAGAAGAGGGTTGAGAGACCTAAGAGTAAACCTGTTGTTGAAGAGAAAGAGCCTCTTAAACCACCACCGGCTAAGTCCGACTCAACAAAACATGAGATTAATCTTGCGGTGATTACGATTGTCGTCGGTGGATTAGCTTGGTATATGTTTAGATAAAGTAGGGATGAGAATTTTTCATAACTAGACTCAAGTTATGAAAATAAAGTAGGGGTTCACTTGCACTCTTTACAATGATATTTCTGTCTACCGTGAGGACAGATGCCTTTTCCACCGCACTCTTTACAGTATTTTTTAAATCTTCCGTGAGTGCAGATTCCTTTTCCACCGCACTCTTTACAATGATATTTCTGTCTACCGTGAGGACAGATGTCTTTTCCACCGCACTCTTTACAACGACTTTTTCGTTTTCCGTGAGTGCAGATGCCTTTTCCACCGCACTCTTTACAAGTGTATTTTACTCTATTATGTGAACAGATCTGTGATCCCTCACACTCTTTACAGTATTTTTTAAATCTTCCGTGAGTGCAGATCTGTGATCCCTCACACTCTTTACAATAATATTTATGTCTACCGTGATGGCAGATTCCTTTTCCACCACAGTCTTTACACTGTCGCTTCTGTTTACCGTGAGGGCATTTTAAATTTGTCTTTTTAATATGATCGGTTGCTGACGTAGTAGGAGGTGAATTTATGTTTATCAGATCATAAACTATATCAGGCTGTGGAGGATCACCCACCGGAGTTAACGCTTGAATCAGCTCCGCTTTACGCATTCTGTAATAACCTTTGATGCCACGCTCTTTGGCGAGAGCTTTCAACTCTTTGACTTTAAGATTCTCCATTGATTATATTGAATGATTAAAATCTTTAAGCCAGTTTTTCAAAATAAAAATATTTTCCAAAATAAAATATTTTGGAAATAAAAAATAAAATATTTTGGAAAAACTGAATTGTCTTGACTTCGGCCTTCCTACCCTACTTATTTTGATAACATTTCTTTCTCGATCGCGTGTGATTTCTCAATCGCGTGCGATTAGTTTCCTTATACCGAATACAAGTGCAATTTCTCAGTTAGCGATATGGTATGGGCTATTCTTGAAATGCGAAAAGTCGCCATTCGTTAGTAAAAGTTGTAATTTGTTAATTTACTGCAATGCACTGTAGCTCACTGTATTAAATTTTGCGTCTTCCTCTTCCGAATTATCGTGCGTACTTAAAACGAGCGCGTATTTTTATACTATTATTTGAATAAATTGTTCAGTCAAGAGACTTCGATAATATTCGGAAGCTTGTTGTAAGTGTTTGGATTCAGCAATGAGTATGCTCCAGTTCAGCTTCATACAATAGTTATTTAATTAATATTTTTATTTATTAATTTTTATTTATTTTAATTTATTTTGCATTTTTTATTATCTGTGTTGAAAAAATTTTGGTGTTCCGGGGTGTTCCGGGATGTTCCGCGGGTGTTCCGGGGTGTTCCGGGGGTGTTCCGGGCTGTTCCGGGTTTTACAGACACCCTTCAAATTTAATTTGAATATTGTAGATCATCCAACCGTGAACACGTGAACACGTGAGCCTGTCAGAAATAAAGCAATTTGATTGGTTTATATTTTACAGGTTCATGTGCTCACGTGTTCTCTGTTGGATGATCTACAATATTCAAATTAAATTTGAATATTTGAAACCAATAATGCAATCCGTTCGCCGTTAATCAAAACCATTCCGGAATTCTAAGCGGCACGCGCTGAGTATTTTGACTGTAAAAGACTGCGCGCAGCGCTGGTATCCGTTGGAACACCTCGAGACAATGTTATACCCCCTCCCCTCCTGGTGTTATACGAGTCTCCCAGTCGTAGGGAGGGAGGGCATGATTTCATGTTACCTGGGATTCTATTTGTCTATTGGCGTACAGGAGTGAAAATGTTGTATATTATTCAATTTCGATTTGAAGATCATGGATTCTGTTTGTCCCCTGAGACCCATAGCTATCTTTCACTGGTCTTCCACCTACCCCACCCTTAGTTTCATTTTTTCACTTTGCTTCCCATGAATCGTTACAGGCTTCCAGCTTCAAAACTTATTACGCTCTATCAAGACCGCTGTTTTTATGAGCCGCGGAAATTAGTGCCGAAGGTCATCAGGACCGGTCAAGAAATGAAGGTGAGAAACTATGATTTCTTTTCTAGATTAGACCAAGATCAATTGCTGAGATTGCTGCAATCATTTCAACTCTGGTCCCCATTATTTTTAAAAGTTCTTATAGCACTTTACGACAGCTTTTACACAATTCAGTAAATGAGCTTACGTAAGCATATAAAGTTAAGTGAAGTTAAGCTTTAATATATATTAAAGCTTTATGCGATACGTCTCAATAACTGACCCTGTTTACAGTTATGTCTTTTAAGGATTCAACACCCTTTAACTTACGCTTCAACTATTGCCTTCTTGTTAAACTTTCGATTTAAATGGCTGCAATCGATCGCGTGATCAAGTGATAAGTGAATCGAAGGAATTCTAAAAATCAACGGGCTATCTGAACCTATCGGACGTGCTGGTATTGCATTTATAAATAAGTTAGCCTAATGTCCTATTTAGTTACATGTACGTGTATTTTCCAACGTGATTTCTTCGGCATGAGCATAATAGCGGAGCCCCATAACTATCGTGCAAGGATAGAAATTAATATAAGATTTCAAACCATAGACCCTTTCACGGTTTCTGACGCCATCTTGGTTGGGGGGCAAACACGGCAAAATTTACAGTAAATGTATGGGAAAAATCGGGAGTTTGGCGCTCGATAATTCGAGAAAGGTTGACGTTCTGTAATTTCTATGAATTACAAACTTAAAATACTAACTAAAAGAGTTAACCGATAAAATTTGAGAATTTTACTCTCACTAAGAAAGCCGCAAATTCAAATTTTCATTTTTCATATATTTGTCTGTAAAATGGAGCCGCCGTTCGCGGGAAAATTTAGAAGCATTTGTATGAAAAACTAAAAGTAAGATTTCTCGTTTCAAAGTAAACCGATCCCCTTCAAATTTAATCGGTTAACACTTTTAGCTAGTATCTTTAGTTTGCAATTCACAAAAGTTTCAGAATGTCAACGGTCCTCGAATTGTTGGGCATCAAACTCCCGATTTTTCCCATACATTCACTGTAAATTTTGCCGTGTTTGCCCCCCAAGCAAGATGGCGTCAGAAACCGTGAAAGGGTCTATGCGTTTGAGTTTTCATGGTCATCGTGGCTAGCGGCATGACTCGTGGGCGCGTGCACCGTACATACGTTCGAACGACGACGTCGCCCAAAATGGCGGCCATACTCCAGAAAAAGCTTGACTTGGGCATCTTACGTGTTTGATATTGACCATCCACCTTTCGTTAAAGTTACCTATCATAGAAGTTTGTAGGACACTGCAAATTTTTAATCATGTTGAAAATCGACTAGAGATATTTCATTTCGCCTACACGAATCGACGACAAAATATTTGGCGGTTGCTCAACCGCGGGAATGACAACTTGTGAAGAAAGTGAGCAGCAGAAAATATTTCTTCGTTATTATTTTTCACCCCATCACTTCAGAGATTTTTTCTCACATCAAAAAAATGATCTGGACATTTCACATCAACTTAAACGAAGCCATTGCATGAAAAGGCGCCAAAATCTTTCGCACGCTGTTCACGTTAAAAGCTAAATGAAACATGTGAAGAAAGCTGCTGAAGAACATAGATCTTCGTGGATATTTCTCGTTCTATTTACTCATCTACATCATGGAAACTTATTCTAAATCATTAAGGACAACCTTGTACAGTAACTTGAAGATCCCAAGTAATTGCGGACTTAAACATGGTATATCGGACTACAAGTCAAAAGAGCGATGTCCAGGGTTCAACCTGCTGCCGAGCAAGGCTGAAAATCACTGAATTGAGCTCAAATAAAAGTGAACTCAAAGCCGATCAAGTGCACTCAAGCGAAGGATAAAAGACTGTTAAAGGCTACACCGATGGAAAGAGAGAAATTGATCTTCGTTGATAATTCATATCTTAATGTATATGTCGGTGGTGTTGGAGAAAGCTTACAACGAAATTGCCGTGTTCGTCTCCGATATTATTGGGCTGGTTTGAAAGCTTTTCCCTGCAGAAAATACAAGCCTCCTTCAGTAATGAGGTAACAAACGTGAATGTATGCACTAAGCATTTATGAACAAATTTGAAGTTGTGTCGCTTTTCATATCTTCCCGTAAATATTTATCAAACCTGTTCGTGTTTGTACATTTTATACAGACATTGTTTATTAAATATTTCATTTAGACTAACTATTTTCTGTTTTAGTTAGTGGAGTTACCTGTGATGTTCACCATTGGATTTTGAAAACAAATTATTTAGCTTCACGGATCAATATCACAATTTTGGCTCGCTTGCATTTGTTTTGTTTCTCTTATCACTGCTTATCAGTGAGTGTGTTGAAATATCTTCGATGCGTAAACGAATATTTTGCCGGTTTGGTTGTGAGTTACCTGTGCTTGGCTGAGTGAGTTCAGACTTTACCTACCGCATATTTATACTTGCCAGAAATGAAGAAAATTTATTCAGTTCTCTACATAAAATTCTCTTAGGTACTTAGCAACGCATAGTACGATAAAACAGAATTAGTTAAGCATTCCACTAAACCGCAACAAAAAGGATATATTCTAAGTTAGCATGCACTACTTTGCAGATCACAAACTGACACTATTCTTACAAAAAAACTTCTTTAAAATGACTTACATAACCGGCACCATCAATTTTCAGAGTTTGTTTTGCCACCTTGATTTTCTCAGTTTGCCGTGGCGTGAGTTGATTTTGTTTACTGTGTTTAGTAGCGAGGTCACTTTGTTTTTCTGTGTTTTGTTTTTCCTTGAGTTGATTTTCTTGCCCTGAGAATTTTGTAGTAATTCACAACAAGGTCAAGATTCTTTTTCAATTGAAAAACTCATAAGAGGTCCGGGAGGTGTATTAATTTATAGTGTATACAGAAAACGTTATAAAAAGAGAGATTTGTTTTGTACCAACGTGTGTATGTGAGGAACCCAATAAAATGCACTCGTCAATTTCAATTTTAGAACCTGTCAGTAACAGGCTTTCACTGGAAAAAAAATTCAGACGGGACCACGAAATATGTTGACATTGCTTTCGTCAACAAAACCATGAGAGGTTTTTAACCATGAGCGATTAAAATTTAATTTGTACCTGTATGGGCCACTGTATAAGCTTAGAAATATAGTGTGGCTACTTGCTTAGTAATAAAATTAAGAAATGGGAGCTCCGCTTTTAGTTCTGCCTAAATCTATATATTATCGACTTTTATCTCCGTCGCATACGTTTCGAATGGCATGGCGGCATGCATGGTCTGTGACTGTTTTTGTCACACAAGAGGACCCATTTCATGATGATGCCGCTTGTGGTATTGTGGGGTGGGGTGGATTTTTAATTAATTTGAAAAGGAAGGGGGACTATTTTGTTGCTTTTCCAAGAGGGGAAAAATGTTTTAGAGGCATTTGAAAGAGCAGCAGGTAATTTTTATAGATATTGGGTAACCAGGTAAGGGCAATTGACCATGACCATGACAACCATGTTATTGAGAGCTAAAAAATTCAAAAAAAATCAATTCATATAACTTCATCAAGCTCAATCAAACTCATCAAACGATAAAATTCAATTTTGGGTGATTCCACGTTGCGGACATTACATTCAGACACAAAAATTTGAATTTGAAGCTTTTGACAAACCTTTACACAGCTTACTGAGGTGCTCAAACTTATGTGTTGAATTACATAAGTTACTCCTAACATTTTTCAAAAAGAAAAATTAATTTGCTCTAAATGCCTTTGAACAATAAACTTAAGAAGGTGTGTTGCAGACATTACAGAAAAAAAACAACCAAATGATTAAGTCATTTCCCTAAAATTAAATTTCCTGTGAATTTAAAAAACTTGACAAGAAAAAAATTGTAGTTTCAAACATTGGTATAGTGAAATTTTCCAACTGTCTTGAAAAAACTCTCAGTCATCTACTATATTTGATTATATAAACAAAAACTTGTGTTGCGGACATTACAAAGAATCTGTTGCGGACATTGCATTTTTGGGAACTCATTTCAAATCATATTAGTTTTAGTCTGTTGGTGATGCTGGGTACTTGTATATGTTTTAAAGTGTGTTGTTAGGGAAATAAAGCTCCAAATATTTTTTTTGTCATTTTCTATACCCATAATTTCCTGGAGGTGGCATTACATAATAATTTAATTACCTCATTTCATGTATATTTAATATTTTTTTAACACCTTTAAGGGGGGAGACTCTTTACTACAGATCTGGAGCAGTTGCTAAGGAATTGCTGAAGACTGTATTTTGAAGCAAGCGATTTTGAAGCTTTTTGTAACGCTAAATGGTGAATTTTATTTGGGGGTACACCTGCTTTAAAAAAATATATCATTGAGCGTGCGAAACTAGTGCCAGTCCCAAACCACGCGTTAGAATTTAAAATCCCTAAAACTCCACGGAAACAAGGTAAAGTTCCGATTTCTCTTACGAATCAGAGATAACGTAGCCGTCTTTATAATCTGACGTATGCTTTTACCGTTTACACGAAAAAAGGAAATGCTGCTGATGAAAGTCTGTAAATATGAGTGTTTATTACGCCATAACTCTTATAATAATGCGAATTTCACAAAAACGATACGTCACATTACGCATGTGCACGTTCTTTATCTATTGACGCTCATTTTAATTTTAAAATCTATCCGCCGTTTGAGTTTTAGGGTTTTTTCTGTTCTGGTCACGTGATGCGTTAAATATCACCGTGACCTGAAACTCTTGGAGGAATCTTCAATAGAACAAACTCGTGCAAAAACCTTATCTGTATGATGTTTTGTTTCCAAAATATAGCAATTAGAAACCTGCCTTAGAAACAAATTGGTAGTTAAGAGTCACCCCCCTTAAATTAAGTTTATTTTAAACTGGGATGGGAGAGTCTGACAAGAAATGTGACTCGGGACATTCCTTTCAGTTTCAAAGATTGTATTATCTACTGTCAGATCTAGAGAAATAAAAATGTGAAACCTCAATGATCAAAGTGTGCCTGCTTAATTGAGCAGGACTGATTGAGTAGAGGTGGCCAGACCAACAGAATTTTGTGTTATGTTACATACAGGTGTATGTCGATTAACACTTTAAACAAATGTGCAGTTGTTTGTAATGTACCTGTTTTGATGCATATGGTTGAACAACTTTGAATTGATAATTAGTACCATTAGCTTGATCATATTGTTCTGTTAAGTTGAAAGTGTAAGAATAGCACAAATTTATGCAATCTGCATATTATTACTTTTTGTAATTCTTTTAACATAATGTTTTCCTTGATTCTTGAATTTAACTTTGTTTTAGTAATTTCTTTTGCTTAATTTTTTTTACTGAAGATAGCACTGCCTGAAATGAACTATATTCTATTCAGAGCTTAATTTGTCATAAAAGTAAGATACTGAACATGTAATATCCGCAACGTAATGTATGCAACACAATAACCCACGTAATTTCTGGACACAGTAAACCTGCCTGGCTAACTGTCTTGGACTAAAACAATGTTTGTATCAATCTAAAAGAGCAGCATAAATAAATCTTGAAAATGGTGTAACAATTATCGGTGAATGAAAAGAAAATTCCTCAATGTTCCGGACATTACATTATGTCTGCCTTTTCATCATGATGTTTTCCTTGATTCTTGAATTTAGCTTTGTTTTATCAGGGTTTTCAATAAGCATTGAAGTAGGCGGCAGAATTGTAGAAGTAGGTGGCAAAGGGGTTAGGGGGGCATGCTCCCCCGGGAAACTTTTAAAATCTGAGCCTCTAAGAGTGCATTTCCTGCATTCTGGGGCAAGAATTAGGTCATTTTTGACAGAACCATACATGCTATATTTTCTAGCTTTTTATTCAACGGTTCTAATTATCTTGCAGACATAATAGTCGCCAAACTATATTTTTTTAGTCGCCAGATTGCAAAATCAAATAGGGCCTTGTTCAAAAGTGTTTAAAATCATTTCTAGGAATTTAATCTAAAACAGGACAGAATACATTAAATATTGAAAAGGAAAAACAAAACAATCTTATCACTAGGTTTAAAACAAACACTAAAATCGAAGGAATCAACAAGAGACACAACCCGTAGGCATACATGACGTGCTCAAGGGCTTGCAAAGCATTATAGGGCGATTTCAAACACGGTCAGCTTTCGGCGAGTTTGCCGATGTGATAGAATCTTTTACAGCAATGGAAGAGGATGGATTGACTTCTTTTCTTATTTTGGATGTCTTAGAAGCAAAGATCTTTCGATATAACTTTTTGGAAGGGCACAATGTCTGAGGAAATGTCCGTTATTCATTGTCAACACACAGAAATGTAGTCGCCATTTTGGTGACGAAAGGAGAATTTTTATGAAATGTTAGTCGCATTGGCGACCGTATTGGTCTAAATTTCAAGCCCTGAGTCGATATATTTTAACCAAGAATTATGGCAAGTTTCTTTTGCGTTAAACGAATTAAATGTTGGCCGATCCGCGGTTCATGTGTGGCAAATTATTTATCATGCTAATTCTTAAAATTCGAGTAAGTTGTTAATCAAAGTAGGCGGCGAAAACGTGTGGAGTAGCCGGCGAGTTTCGCCGGCTGCCGGCCCTTATTGAAAACCCTGAATTTATTAATAATTTATTTTGCTTACTGAACATAGCACTGTCAAAATAAGTTATATTTTGTTCAGAGCTTTGTAATTTGTCATAAAAGTAAGATATAGAACATGTAATGTCCGCAACGTAATGTCCGCAACAACATAACCAACATAATTTCTGGAGACAGAAAGCCTGCCTGGCTGACTTTCTTGGACTAAAACGATGTTTGTATCAAACTAACAGAGCAGCATAAATAAATCTTGAAAATGTTGTGACAATTTTCTGTAAGGTAAAGGTAAAGTCTGCGTCGAGCCTACTAGTGGCTCATACCGCCGGAGCTTATCCCGGTTTCCGTAGCATTAAGCGACTGGGAGTATTTCTACTCCCCCCTGGATGGGATTCTAGTCCATCGCAGGGTTACCCCCAGCAGTATTTCGCCGGTACCCATTTATACACCTGGGTGGAGAGAAGCACTATGAGAGTTAAGTGCCTTGCTTAAGAACACAACACAGTGACCCCGACCAGGACTCGAACCCGGACCGTTCGATCCGGAGTCCAACGCACTAACCATTAGGCCACCGCGCCTCCCACTGTGACAATTTTCTGTGAATGAAAAGAAAATGTCTCAACGTTGCGGACATTACGTAATGTCCGCAACACAAATTTAATTGCTTTTTTCCCAGAAACAAGCAACTGATTGGTTAAATTTTCAAAGCTTTATGATTGCTTAAGATAAAGGCTTTGCACTCATACTTCAATGATTATTTAAATCTTTTTAGTGTTTTTGATACACTGTCTCCAAACTTTTCCAAACAGTAAGGATTTAAATAGCCCCGAATTCCATAGCCTCCTGCCGAGCGAGTGTGGTCAAGATAAACAAAATCATGGTAATTTCAAACAGCACAGAGTATTAGCTTTCTGCTAGTACAACTTTAAACCAGAAAAAATCAATTTTGAATTTTTTCACTTTTGCAATGTCTCATGTGGAATCACCCTTTTGTTCATTCATCAAACAAAATTCAACACAAACTTTTTTTGTGGGTTCATTTTATTGAGTTTGGAAATTGAACTTTGAGGAAAATAAAGAATTTCAAGTCTGGTGAGTCTGGTGACTGAACTCATAATCCATTCAATGACACAAAGGACCGATAGAGAGCTGGTGGCAGAGTTGATGTTTTGTGATAAATATCGTGGGAAGCAACAAGCCAGGGAAATATGACCTGGGCTGGAATCAGAAGGATTCCATACTACGTACAGTTCAGGACACATAAGGGAGCACAATTTTACCGATCAGAAACAACAAAGTCAAAATGATTCCTGGCAATGATTTCCTTCAGTGACCAAACATAATGGAACCTCCTCGAACTTAATCGAACATCCTGAATTATTTGTTTTGATCCCACTTTTAATTATTTTTTGTGTCCATCTTGTTCAATGACCAAACTTATTATAAATCAAATTTAATTAAATTTATTGTATCGGCCATATTTTATTTTAATTAACATAAGATAGCCGACTGCAATTTTTTGGCACTGCGTACATTGTTTTGCCGCAGGTGCCAGATGAGATCAGATGAGTGTGCCGAACAGCCGCCAATGCGTCGCATACAAGCTCTTAAACGTTTATAGAAAACTTAATTTTCGCAGCAACAATTTCTGCCCGGTTTACTTCGTTTTGCCCGGACTAACTGCCCCTGGGTCTCTGAGGATGGTATTCCCATGGTGGTGGCCATTAACAAAAGATTTCTAATAATATTAGCCTCTTTTGTATGATTTACCAAGAAAACCACCATGTCATCGTCACTCAAATCTCTTGGGGGTGGTGTGCTGCATGCTGACATCATGATATTTAATTATTCCATAATTTTAATAATAATAATAATAATTCTGTACTTTCTTGTAGGACATTTTATGATGCCATGCCACAAACAGGTGAAAGAGGTCATGTGACATTGGTCAAGGTTGTACACATGAAATCATATTTCCATTTTGTTGCACAGTTGTAAAATGTCTGCCCTGCACCCAGGCAAAGTTCTCTGTTCAACAACTGGAAAAGAAAATTTTCAACGTGTTGCACGACTGTTAATAAGTGGAGGCACCACGCTACTGAGAGAGATTTTTGATCTGATTTGTCCACCAAGTAATCTTCCCACCATACTCAAAAATCCAGCCACAAAGAAACAACTCAAAGCAGCAAAGCTCACCAAGCCACAGTGGGACTGTCTTTACCCTTCCCCAGGGGTGTATGGCAAGTCAGAGGATTTTGATGTAACATTGCTCTTCAGGTTGCTAAAGACAATATCCAACCTGATCCCTCCTGCCATGGGCTGGGATGCATTACCAACAAGTACAGACCACAGTTTAGCTGCAGATTTAGCGAAAATTAAATATTACCGCAACTCAGTGTATGGTCATGTGAATCAACACATGGAAATAACTGATGATGAGTTCCCACAACTTTGGCAAGAAATCAGAGAAGCCCTTGTGGGAATTGCAGGACAAATCAGTTCTGCAAAGAAGACTGAATGGCAGGAGTCCATTAATGACTTTTTACAGGATCCCCTCACAGCAGAGGATGAAAGAAATGTAGAGGAATTGCTGGAGTGGTATAGAAATGATATAGAAGTAAAGAAATCTGTAGAGGAACTGAAAAGCACAACTCAAGAAGTCCAGGAAAGGATAACCCGTCTGGAGACATCTTTTAACGGTGTCTGTGTAGCAACACAAGACATCAAAGAGATAAAAGATATGCTGCTTCAATTGGTAAGCTTCCCTGCTGAAGGCTGTCAGTCAACTGAAGGCAAGTCAATATTGATGTTCTATTTTATTGTCTTTGTTGGCCATGAGAAAGATGTAATATTTATCATGTCATGAGCATGGGACAAAAAAAGAATCTGAGTCCCCAACAGGTTTTGTTGCCCGGGTAGGGGTAGGAGGGGGTACTCCCATAAAATTCGGATAGTGGTGTGCCACAAAGGTACTTTTAAAAACCCTTAATTACCCTATTTAAGGGTAAAGAAAACGAAAATTATTGATACCCTTTTTAAGGGCCAAACCCACAAAAATGACACCCTATTCAAGGGGAGGAGAAGTGTTGTGTGACGACCCAAATAATGGCTTATAAATCACACACAAATCTTTATAAAATTGCTTTGCTAATACTTGAACAGATAGTTCAGTTTTAAACAGACCTTTCTTTTTCGTTTAGCTGGGTGTTTATTTTAGCTGATAGAATTTAGGTACCCTATATCTAAGGATCACACTGGGAACACAATGCGAAAGAAGCAAATTAAAATGATACGCTATTTATAAGGACCAAGAACACCAAAAACCATACCCTATCCCGCGGCACATACCTATATAGCCAATATATGGGAATACCCTTTGGGTTATGTTGTTATAATTGAAGGATTGGTTCATGAAAAAAGTATAAGAAGTCCAGAAAAGGATAACCCATTTGGAGACATCTTTTAACAGTGTCTATGTAGCTATACAAGACATCAAAGAGATAAAAGATATGCTTCTAGTGATTTTGGTTAAAATTGAACATTGTCAAAACAACTCCAATTTTCGCATGTGAGTTTGTTGATGTGTGTTAAACATACAATACAATACAATACAATACAATACAATACAATACAATACAATACAATACAATACAATACAATACAATACAATACAATGTTTAATGTGGTTCTTACACTTAGCTATGGTTTCCAAAGCTGTGTTCTAAGACAAATACAAGGAGCCCAAAGGTGCCAAACTATAAGATTCAGGGTGCCCAGCATAAAGCTTATATGAAAGAAATAAGATTATCTGGTCACCCAAAGGCAAAAGTTAGTCACCTGAGGCACCCGGGTGCCCTTAGAGCACAGCCCTGGTTTCGATGCGTCCCACAGAAATGACCAGCAGAATCTGCGGAAACGCACCAGCTAGTTTACAGGTAGGCCACAAAAAAAAAAAAAAAAGAAAAGAAAAACAAAAACAAAACAAAGAAACATTGTCCTGTATTTTTTTCCGCTGTTGCTTGCCTCATTTTGTTTCTCGAAACAATGAAATCAGCAAATTTTAACTGCAGTTACTGTTTTAACCCTTGCCCCGGCCAAGCCCTAACCCTAACCCTAACCGCTAATTATAAGCCTAACCCTAGGGTTATTGTACTCACCCTAGGGTTAGGGTTAGGGTTTGGACACTAACCCCAAGCCCACGCTTAGCCTGAAGTGCATTTTTGTTGCAGTTAGCTTTCACTCCAGTCTGCTTATAATTAGCTGTTGTTTGTTTTGTTTGGGGCAACACTATTTTAAAAAGTTTGCTCGATAAGTACAGTAACACTCTACTTCTGTAACGCGTGTGTGGTTGATTCAATTTAATGAACGCGAAGTAATTGCGTGGCGGAGGTTGTCAAAACTACACTCTGTTGGCTTTTCCACTACATCTTACTTCTGCTTTTAGTTAAACACTTTTTGCTCTCACTTCTTCAATCTTTACATTATCATATCGCACACATTACAAAATCCCACGAAATTGAGAAAAAATCACGCATGCATCGATTAAGCGATCAAGCGATCATGCGATGAATTTTTAATGAGCCACCGGGAAATTTTTCAATGGGGAGGTTCAACCCTTAACTGACACTCAATCAATTTTTATAAGTCCAAAAACCAGCTTGCTTCTGAAGGCAACTTTGTCGCCACACCACCCAAGCAGATACCGCAAAACGGCATGTACTAAAACCCAAAACAATGAAAGGAAACCACCAAAACAAAATGACTGAAACGAGCGAAACGAAACCCCCGAAACAACCGAAACGAGTGCAACAAAACAAAATTACTGAAACAAGCAAAACCCATTACCATTATTGAGAGCTAACCGTAAACAGGCTAACCTGAGTGATATTCAGGCTAACTGGAGTGCCATTCAGGCTAACCGGAGTGTACTTTGCACTCAGGTTAACCTAAATAGCACTCCGGTTAGCCTGAATATCACTCAGCAGGGCTCGACAAAAACTTGAATTCCAACTTGCCTTTCGGGCAAGCAAGTCTCAAAATGAAGTAAGAATTAAGCTCATTAAAAATTCATAGTCCTCGGATGACTAGATCTCGCAAAGTGTTTTTTGATTGCTTTACTTCATTTGAACGTTTTCCTTATTAACATAACAAGCCGGTGTGTTATGAGACTGCACCGCCTGCACGGCGGAATGTTTATTTTTGGCATTGGAAGACACTAAACTGGTTTCTCATCAGTGGTGGTTATTTTATGAGGACTTTGTTTTTGATGTTTGTACAAATGAAAAGAACTTGGTTTTGTTCATTTTTGGGAGATTCACTGAAATTTTATTTTAAGCTTCGGCCTAGTTGTTTACACTGCGTCCGTGCAAAATTCTCACACTGTTTATTTGTAGAAAGAAATTTGATAAGGTCAGATTTTAGTCACGTGCTAGGCAACCAAGGTGATCGTCTTCTCAGACTTAAAAGCATAAAATAAAAGCCAAGCTCAAGCTTACACATTCACAGTGCAGACCTTCGAACTGGAACGGTAACAATTTTTTAAAACGTTTTGGAAGATTTTTCTTTCAGCTTTTTCAGAAAAGGCTCATGCTTTGACAGCTCTGACTTCAGGTTTCAGTTTCAGCAGATGCAAAATACAAAGTACAACTGTAACTGAAAGTAAACGTCGAACTGTAACTAAAAGTAAATGTTGAACTGCAACACTTTTGTTTAGATCCAATTTTAGAGCCTTTCCGTGCATTCAAATTAAAGTTTTGTATTCGTATTTCCCGACAGAACGGATGTGAAGAAAAATTGCGAGTTTGTTCAGCGCCAACCAACTTGCTTCAATGCACTTTAGTAAGAAACATATTTAAAGATGTGTAGTACAAAAGAAAAAGTCATTTTAAGCGCTTCCATGACTTACAAACGATTGACATTTTTCACAGCTTTACCATTGCGAAACAATTGTTTTACGCTGTCTGTAGTTCTGATTATTTGTCATTTAGTTGATGGAGGGTTTGCCCGGGTGCTTGCCCGTCGGGCAAGTGACCATGAAAAGTTACTTGCCTGGCCTCGAAAACTACTTGTCCCGGACGACCGGATGGGACTTTTGTCAAGCCCTGCTCAGGTTAGCCTCAACAACGCCCAGGTTACCCTGTTTACGGTTAGCTCTCAATAAAAGTAATGGTTTTCCTTTGGTGATTTTGTTTTGTTTCGGCCGTTTCGATTGTTTCAGCGGTTTCGTTTCAGCCATTTCAGTGGTCTTGCTCGTTTCGGTCGTTTCGTTTCGGTTCGGTGGTTTTGTTTTGGGTTTTAGTACATGCTCCGCAAAACGCTTGCTGACAAAGTTCCCGACAAGAAACCTGCCTTAGACTTTCTGCTTGGATCAATCTGCCTTTTGCAAGACAATGTTCCTCTCAAGCACCTCAACAGTGCTATTGTGCAAAACAAAAGGTCTGAGAACACCCCTCAGTTCTTCGAGAGATGCTGTTGACTTGCGGGTTTCCAGACTTAATGATGTCCTTCAACCACCAAACGGCCACACTATGTGCTCAAAAGACACTTACAAAACAGTACAAGGAGAGATTAGCACGCGGCGAAATTGTGCAAATGTGTAAATTGTGCAAATGTTCTAAACATTAGGCCGCCTTCCATTGTAAGCATCACCATTATGTAGTGTTCAACCGATGGATCGAACCATCTTAACGATACATATGTACTGTTGAAGACAAAAAATACATCAATAATTTCTTCAAAAGTAAGCAGAAAAAATATCTGGTAGTCACTTGTAAGATTACCTTGATGTATAACCATCCATCCCCTTTCATTCCAATCCGAAAGAAAACCGCTAAATGTATTAGAACATGGATTGAAAACTGTTGACAACATTCACCATAAACATGAGTTCTAACATGATCACAATATCGCAAACACGCTCACTGAGAAAGCCAAATTGACCTGGAAACTTGCAAACAAATTGCCAGAAATAACAAGAACAAGATATTCTCGGGTTTCTGAAATTGTTACACTATTTTCATCATCAATAAACAGACAAATGTTTGCAAACAAGGATGACTTACGTCGATCGAACACGAGAAACAAACAACTCTAGTCACCAGTGCATTTCGGTCAAGCCACGTGACAATTTTACTTGGACTGGTACAAGTAATGGCGGTCGCATTTGTGGAACAACATGAAGGATTTCTTCGAACTTGTTAGCTTTCACTGTGCTTTCAGGAGGAAGAAAACCTGTTTAAAATGTAATATGGTCATGTATCGAAAACCTAGGCTGCAATTTGTTCTATGTAAAAGATTTTCAGAGTAGGTAAGAAACGATTTTGAAACAAATTTGCATCGCATCGAACTTGACCATCTGGAAACGTAAATTCTCTAACAACCCCCCTCCTCTCCAGAATTTCCTGGGCCTTTGACCCCCCCCCCCCCCCACCCCACCCCTCTGGAATTTCCAATTCTCTCCGTGGAGGGGGTATGGATATTTTCTGGAACCACACAATGGCTATAAAGTGCTCTTTTATGACCGAACCCTTCATATAATTCTGATTATTAATGATTTTTTTTAATACATGTATTATTATTATTATTATTATTATTATTATTATTATTATTATTATTATTATTTAAAAATATTGAAGGACCGTAGCCAGGGTTAAACATATTAAAAATTTAAAGACGATCTCTGGCTAAAAATATTTAAAAAGTACGAGCTTTCGACTGTTTGATCTACAGTCTTCAACGGGTAAAAAAGAATATAACACCACGAACAGTCGGCGCAAGGAATTTTGTAAACAAACAAAATTCCTTGCGCCGACTGTTCGTGGTGTTATATTGGTGAAACTGGCAGAGCGTTTAACACGCGAAGAAAAGAACATTTAAGAAATGTAAAAACAGCGGCTAAAGGCTCCAGAATTGCAAACCATGCATGGTCCCATGACCATTCCATTGACTTTAACAACGCCTCCGTAATCAACAAAGGCAGCTTCCGAATAAGAAAAACACTAGAATCGTGGTATTCCATGGTCACTCCAAATGCTGACAACAATTCCTGCCCACTCCCTGGGCAATACAACATTCTTTTTACACACATTCATAATTAATTTACATAGTCCATTCTTTTTTTATTCTTACACATTTATATTCATATTTCGTCATTCTTTTTTACCCGTTGAAGACTGTAGATCAAACAGTCGAAAGCTCGTACTTTTTAAATATTTTTAGCCAGAGATCGTCTTTAAATTTTTAATATTATTATTATTATTATTATTATGTTAGTCAAGCAAGGTTTGTCTTTGCTTTTCTGTAGGTATTTGATAGCAATTTGAGGGCTTCAAAAGCCAAACATTTTACAGGAAAGTGTGTGAACTCCTACATGTAAACTAGTTTTCTGGAGAAATGGTCAAACTGAAAAACCTCCACAGAAGTAAATATGGATATCATTTTTCTGGAACAATGTTATAACACAATCATCTATTTTTTTCTATCAGATGCACAACCTGTGCAATACACAGAACCATCTTACTGGTGCCAAATTTCATACTATGAGATGAACAAAAGAGTTGGTGCAAGTTATCATGCAGCTAGACCAAATCTCACAGTTGATGGGTTTACAGATCCATCTAGTTCAGAAAGATTCTGTCTTGGATTTCTGTCAAACATTGACCGAAACCCTCAGATTGAGATGGTACGGAAACACATTGGAAAGGGACTGCGTCTCTGTTACATTGGTGGGGAAGTGTTTGCCGAGTGTTTAAGTGACAGAAGTATATTTGTACAGAGCCCCAACTGTAATCAAAGGTATGGCAGGCATCCTGAAACTGTTTGCAAAATTCCGCCCGGTTACAACTTAAAGATCTTTAACAACCAAGAATTTGCCCAGCTGTTATCGCAGTCTGTCAATCAAGGTTTTGAGGCTGTACATGCACTGACTCATATGTGCACAATCAGAATGTCATTTGTCAAAGGCTGGGGTGCTGAATACAGCAGACAAACTGTGACAAGTACACCATGCTGGATTGAGCTTCACCTTAATGACCCTCTTCAGTTGCTTGATAAAGTTCTTACACAGATAGGATCTCCTTTAGATCAGTGCTCATCATGGTCATGATATATGCTAAAACTGACATGATAAATTATTATTGTTCAACTGCCCACAACAAGGTTGGGAGTGCAGGGGGGGAGGGCAAGATTATTGTTGTGATTCCATAGTTTGGTGAATTGAATATTTTGGAGTACTGGTATATATTGGACTCAACGAAACATGTATTCTATTTGTGAAAGATGAAATATTCAGCATGTTGTGAGCGTGGGACAAAGAAAGTCCCCAAGGGGATTCCATGACCTCCCAAACACCGGGCGGGTGCTCTATCTACTGAGCTACGAGAACTAATGGTGAGCAAGGCCATTTTACTAGGTTCATAGGTGAAATTTATTTGTTTCATAATTCGTTGCAAAATAAAGTTTTGTGTCTTTATGGCAAGACCCTCCATTGCCCCCCTCCCACCCCCCTCCACAGGCACACACACATACACACAAATACCGTAATGATTCGATTTAGCACCCTCCTTCCAATAAGCGCCCCTTCTGAATAAGCGCCCACCTTCGAATGTGTTTTTGTCAATAAGCACCCCTATTCCAATAAGCGCCCCCATTCTTACAGTTTTGTTATTGTTAGTTACCGTAGATAAACTCATGAACATTCACCGTACCGTACATGTATATATTTATTGCAAAAATAAACAGTTCTTTTGAAAGTAACTGAACTTTCAACAATTTGTTACTGTTACAGTGTCTGTTTTTGTTAGTAATTTTAATATTTATTAAAAATTTGTTTTGAACATTTGGTTGTTTCTCAAAAAATTAAATAAGCGCCCTGTCCCGAATAAGCGCCCTGTCTCGAATAAGCGCCCTCCCTTGAGGTGCCAAAAGTAAATAAGCGCCCCGGGCACTAAATTGAATCATTACGGTACCCACAGATACCAAGATCTAGACTCAAAACATATAAAGGGGAGTATTCTAATGTTTGCAAGACCATATATTTTAGCATACAGGACATATAAATATCAGGAAAATTGGAAGAAAATTGACCAAAAAATTGAAACTATTTTTTCTCAGTACTCTTGGTTTTTGTTTGAGCTTGTGATTATAAAATAATAGTTATTTTGGTATATTTTTGATTGATGCAGTTCATGTGTTTTCTTCAAACCTGAGGATGGTTTGCTTAACGAGAAATCAGCCACCAAGAATTAAATAATCTAAAAAAAACTGTTTTTATTGCTGACGGATTGTACATGAAAAGGTTGTGACTTTTTTTTTAAAGTAGGAAGATATTTTGAACTGTATTAAATTACAATTTAATTAAGTGTACTTAAGACTGTAATAGCAAAATAATAGAGGAATATAATTTCGTTCCGCTTCGAGTGCAGTGCAAATATTACTTTTCTGTGGACAGCAAGTGAGGTTGCCTTTTTGTCTGTACAATTTCTCTAGCTAGGTAAGCATAAAAGATGGCCATATTTTTTACCTTTGTAAATGCTGTATTCTCTTTGTTTTCTTAACTTTATAAACCTTGGTATCCTTTGTCGCAGGGAACCCAAAGGTATATATAGATACCTGACATAGGGGTGTCTTCTCACTGTATTTTAGCACGACTTCCGAAAAGGATCTGGGACCACAGGCATCCCAAACTCACGATTCGAGCGTCTCGAGTGGGACGTGACTACGTGCACGTGAAGTGCGCGGTGTTATGTTTCAATTTAGGCCGTTGAGAGTTTGAGCGTAAGACATTGCATGGAGTTTAAAACAACGTGGAATAAAAACGCTCAACGAAATAAAATTTTTCCTTCTTTTCAATGAAACAAGGAAAATGTACTAACTTTTCTTGGTTTCTGTTGTCCTTTTAGCTATTTCATCGTTTTCATCGGCCTAGGGTGGAGAAAAGTGAAATTCTCAACGGCCTAAATTGTAACACAACACCGCGCACTTCACGTAGTCACGCCCCACTCGATACGCTTACATAAATCATTAACATTCGATCCTCGAATCGTGAGTTTGGGATGGACGAGTGGGAAAAATTACGAGTGAGATTGGGGAGAGACACCACGCCTTTCGATTCCCGCGTCACGCACTCACATATAGAAACGAGAGAGGACAAAAGAGACTTTTTCAGGCAATTAATGCTCCAAATTTCATATGTTCATTTGTTTATTACAGGAAAATATAGCGAAGACATGATGTTTTGTTTAATTTATTTGCTGTTGGTTTGCATTTCTTATATCCACGGCGTTCCATTAGAGTCGTCTGGAGGCGAGTCAACTTCCGCCCATTTCCCAGTGCGCTTCGGCCGTAATTAAGTATTTCCCAGTGAACCGTTAAATTCACTTTCGCTTTTGATTCGAATTCTCTGAGTTGCGGCGTCCGGAAACACCTCAATGGGAAGAGTGCAAGCCATGATGTAAAGGTGAAAATATCACTTCGATATGCTTTTAAGAATTTACACTTTCGTTGCGGTAAGATTAAGCACTCCCAGGTAATAGGACTAACAAATTTTCACGCCACTATGACGCATCATGGTAGGCATTACAAACAGATAAACTACCAGCTATTACCGAACGATGCTGGATTGGAAGAGGAAACTAGGAACTGATTAATTTGTTCTAAGTTTCAGAAAACTTCCACCAGTGAAGACTACGGCAAACCCGTGCTGCAAAATAGTACGGCATATATATCTCAAGCCCCACACTTATCGATAAATGACCATAAATATCTAACTAGACTCGTGATCACAGAGTGCTATGAACTACTTCATGTTTACTTCAATGCTTTCGATAAGATATGTGGTCCTCCCAATGTAGTGGTTCTTTATTGCTCCAAGATCCGAAAATATCACTATTTTTGTTAATTAGTTTGAGAAGAACTGTACGTGAGCTTGTCGCATTCAGACGCTTTGTTTTTCCAACTATGGTTTTCCAAAACACTTTTAAACTTCCGTACGAATAGCTACGAATGCATGCAGTCACAAACACTTTCGATTTATTTGCATAAATTATTCTCTAGCCTTTTTAGACACTCATCTTAATGCGCCAGCTTGTGAAAAAAGAATGTGGGTATAACTCTTCTACCTTCGGTGAAAACCACGACAAATGCGATGCCAGCGGCATTCCGTGGAATGGGCGATTTTTTAAGCCGCGCCAAGAATTACAGCGTGTATAGCTAACTCGGCGAGCGTTCAAAACTAATTCATGATTTGTCAGCGTTTTACTTCAATGCTTCGAGAAGATACTTAACTGCAAACAATTTTTAACACTCTGCGAACCACAATGTTTCTCTTAATGTACTCAGTACAAATTGGAAGGTGTCACTACTCCTGTTGCTTTGGACACTGACAAACTTTAGGTTGATCTCCTGTTTTTTTTGTGTGTGTGGTTTTTTTTTTAGTTATTTTGAACCTCAACACAAATGCAGTCAGATGTGACGGAGAAACAGTTTCGACAGAAACTCACTTGCAACAACGATTTTTCGCGCAACGCCGCGTCAACTTTTCGTGCTATGTTACACGAGTCAACTTTTCGCGCAACATCGTACAAAATGAACTTGGCAACATGCATGTTACACGAGACGATTTTTCACGCAACCCGACTCGCAACATTTTGCGTATCCAAGCAACGCGCGTCCAGGCCATGTAAACAAAGATGGCGGCCGATGGACGTTGTCGGTGGCGGCGTCAAAACTTTGTTAATTTGCTTTTTTTTAGTTGATGGCGTAGACTGTGATAAAGAGGAGAGAGAGAGTTGTTACTGCAGTTAGCTCCATCCTCTCAGCGTCGTTTAATGTCACATTACTCTCGGGGGCTTTTAAAATCTGCATCTCTTCGTCGCCACAATCAATAGCAGACGCCATTTTGTTTGTTTACGAGCCAAGTGCCTTGGGACTTCCCTGGGCTCGTTAAATTTCACGCGAGATCGGAAGCGGCAAGAATTCTGGGAAGGCGTTGCGCAAAAAATCGACGGCGGCCCTGTTACACGAGCCAACTTTCTGAATATTCGTCATCTTGCGTTGCGAGTTTTTGACTTGGTTTCAAAAACTCGCAACGTGTTGCCGAGTAAAATGTTGCGCAAAAAATCGTCCCCGGTACCATGTTACACGGTGAACGATTTTTCGCGCAACATTGTTGTGCGAAAAATCGTTGTTGCAAGTTGTCCCGTGTACCATCACCTTTCGAATATTCAGTTTGCCAAGTACCATATTTGGCAACACAAAGAGTTTGTACGCGAATGATTTACACACGCAACAACACACGCAACAAAATTGTCGGTTTTGCGTTAAGTCACTTGAATTCCGACCAAAACGCCGTAAATTACTCACAGAAACTAAAGAAATTCATTAGAGTATCAAGTGAAGTTCTCCAGACTACTGAATGACGACGAAACAGAAGAATTTAACCAAATTCAACTTCATTCAACCCAAATTGTTTAAAAACAAGATTACGCCATTCAGCGCGAGCTAGCGCGCGCTGTGAATTTAATCCAGATATTGCAATTTTCATTGGTTGAATTTTTTCTCGTGATTTTCCTAATATGGTACTTAATTAAGGTGATGTTACACGGGACAACTTGCAACAACGATTTTTCGCGCAACACCGCGTCAACTTTTCGTGCTATGTTACACGAGTCAACTTTTCGCGTAACATCGTACAAAATGAACTTGGCAACATGCATGTTACACGAGACGATTTTTCACGCAACCCGACTCGCAACATTTTGCGTATCCAAGCAACGCGCGTCCAGGCCATGTAAACAAAGATGGCGGCCGATGGACGTTGTCGGTGGCGGCGTCAAAACTTTGTTAATTTGCTCCTTTTAGTTGATGGCGTAGACTTTGATGAAGAGGAGAGAAAGGTAAAGAGAGAGAGAGAGAGAGTTATTACTGCAATTAGCCCCATCCTCTCAGCGCCGTTTAATGTCACATTACTCTCGGGGGCTTCTAAAATCTTCATCTCTTCGTCGCCACAATCAACAGCAGACGCCATTTTGTTTGCTTACAAGCCAAGTCCCTTGGGACTTCCCTGGGCTCGTTAAATTTCGCGCGAGATCGGAAGCGGCAAGAATTCTGGGAAGGCGTTGCGCAAAAAATCGACGGCGGCCCTGTTACACGAGCCAACTTTCTGAATATTCGTCATCTTGCGTTGCGAGTTTTTGGCTCGGTTTCAAAAACTCGCAACGTGTTGCCGAGTAAAATGTTGCGCAAAAAATCGTCCCCGGTACCATGTTACACGGTGAACGATTTTTCGCGCAACATTGTTGGGCAAAAAATCGTTGTTGCAAGTTGTCCCGTGTAACATCATGCTCATACGCTTTGTACAATGCGAATCATAGGGAGTTACACGTTTCAACCCTTATGGGTTTCTGGTTTCGATTTATAAACTGTAGACAGTCGTTAGGTCACAGGGAGCCCACACAAGCGGCGTGACTGTTTGTATGTTCGAAATGTAAAGAAATGTATGGGAATATCTAAAGGATCTTATTATCATAAAAATATTGCAAGTTTTAAAGTCTATATTTAAGCTCCAAAGAAACACGCCCTATTTGATGGTTTAACTTATAATGCGCGCGGATATTTTGCGAGCTGTATTTTTCTGAGCCCCGAATTAAGGCGGGAGTTCACCTGAAGCCCGTTTTTACACCGCTTAACTTGGGTTTAATGCGAATATCTCGCTCCCGTTTCAAGCATTCCCAAAACCCTCCGCTCATCCCACAAAGCTATGTTTAGCGGTGTTTTGTAAATTTTTTGGTGATTTTTGGTGATGTTTGGGAAGAGATAGTTTTTCTCAAAGGATTAGTAAAATTTGGAGAAATAAGAATATTAAAGATTTAATGTGATTTTAAAATTAGAATTTGAAGTTAAAAAGTAGTAGATGGACACCCAAACAGTCCCCTGACAACCTGGGGTGCTCTTGCGTTGGGTTCAACTGCCTGGTGGTGAAACAAAAATTATTTTCTTTCTTTTATCCCTTCTTTAAACCTCTTAAAATTTCACTCAAATTCACGTATACCCCCACCTTAAAGGGCATGGAAAATGCGAGCAATGAACAAAATTTCCGCGCGTATTATATGTTTAGCCATCGAATAAGGGATTTATTAGTCCACTATTACGCATTTTCTAGTATTTTGGGCTTCTAGTTTTTGAAATACATCCTGCATCGTACCATCTGAGATCAAGCAAACGTGTTGTTCCATACGTATAAAACAAAACAACTCGTGGATTACATTCCTTTAGATATGCATCAGCAACTATGTGGAACGGACTCATTGAGGACCTGAGATCTATAAAGTTTTTTAATGACTTAAAATATAAAGTGCGCCAAATCTCTTTTAGACAAAAACGTTGCTGTAATATATTTAAATAGTAGGCTTGTATGTGTTAGAGTTGATTTTTTTTCTTTAGTTATTTTATTTTTTATTTATTTTCTGTTAATGGGTGATTCCAGAAAATGTCGATAGCCCCCTACCACGGTTGACATCGCCGATGATATTCCCCCTCCACGTTGGAAATTCCAAAATGCACTACCCCATGCTCTCAAAATTTCACCATCGCAAGCTCCTTCCCTTTCAGAATTTTGTCTTCTTTTTTTGAACACCTGAAAAATCAAAAAGAAATATGAAATAGCACGGGACACATACTTTCAACAAACATTCTTCACCATCGAACACTGCAATTTTACCCCCGATTTAATTTCTCGAACAATCTTATTTTCCGTTTGAGGCTCGAGAAGTTGGGATTCCACTGTATTCAGACAGCTCGCTCCAAGTCAGAGAAAAGAAAGAGAGAAAGAGATATTAAAAGAGAAAAAAAAGAAATTAAAGGTTTTGGAAAATATAGAGGGACGAGGAGACGACTGACATTTCTGGCTGTTTCCTATACATTTAGCAAGCATATTCTATTCATCTGTGGCATCATAATCTTCAAAAGCACAGCGCTATGTGAAGAAGTCTTGCACTACGACGAAAATACTGCCAAATCAAAGCAAATTTTATATAGATTTCAAAAATATTTTTTCAAAGGTGGAAAAAAATTACTACGCACCTTCTTTCTTTAGATGTTTGGCGCTTGGTCAGGCAGTTTGGTGCGATGAAATACTCCAAAAATCAATACTTTCTCCTCTGAACCGCACGCTACACTTGAAAGGACGCCATGTTTTCACTCTCTTCTGTTGTCTTATTGTTCGAAGGCAAAGTTCCCAAAGTACTTTGGGACAGGGGCACTTCACCGCGTAGAAAGGACCTAAAAGCTGGCCCAGTCTCTTGTACTTGGAGTGGGCGCCATTTTGAAAAATTTTATGACGTCATCATATTTCCAGAATTGGTAATCTCCAGGACTGTTAAGCAATTATTGGAGGAGGCTGAGTATGATATGAAGAATTATGCAGATCGAGGAGGGTGAAGCGGATAACACCCTCCGGGATCTGCATAATTCTTCATAGCATACGAAAATTCATTCCAAATATTTCCAGAGCTCTAATTCATTCCAAATATTTCCAGAGCTCTAAAGACACAAAATGCATTTAAATGGATTCTCACTTCGACGTAGAATTTTCGCGAAACAGTGGCCAATTCCTCTGCTTTTGCTGGATTTTGGATGTTTCTCTCCTGAAGAGAAAAAAATCAAAAAAAATCAAGTGATTTCCCTCCGAAGCTATAAGTTTGCTATGAGGCTAAGTTCACTTAGTAGGATAACGAATGGTTATTTACTCTTAGACATACCTTTTCTTGAAGTAATTTTGACCTACCATTCATCCTCTTTTTGTTTAAAGAGTTGGAAAAAAATCACGTTTAAAAACAAACTTATTGCTAGAAAGGCGTTACTCACTGAGGGAAAATCCCGACCTCGAGAACACGCACGCGAAGATGTTTTTGAGCCAATTTTGTCTGATTCTACGAGTTTTTGCCATAAAATATTTGTTAAATTGTTGCTTGTTATCGATACAGTATGTCTCCTACATTGTCTTAGGTTCCCTTAAGCTGTGTGATTCCTGTTCCTACGGAAAGTAGCGTCAACTGACCAAATAAACATGTGTTTGTTAGGTGAAAATTGCAAGGAATTATGGGGTAACTTGCGATAACAATATCTCGTAAACGGACCTGGTGACGCATTCTTTTTATTTAACATTTTAAAATTTAGCATGATAGATTACAACTTGTGTAGGTTTAAATTTTATTTTTGGGGAATGACCTTAATTTGGAAACGTTTTCGTCGCAATGTTCAAACCTTGCGGCCATTTGCACGCTTTCTTGCTGTTTGGCATAAAAGCCGTTGTTGCGTGACGTCAATCGTCCAATAATTTGTCTATTATTGGATGATTGACGTCAATCATCCAATAATTATTACGTCAATCGTCCAATAATAGAAACGTTTTCCAAATTTGGTCGGTGCTAGCCGGTTAGCTGGAATCAGGCAGGGATTGAAAGCCAATCAGAAACGGAGAAATACTTTGGATGAATAATAATAATTGTTACTTTTACCGTCATCTAGGAATTCCCACATGTGTTTTATGGCATAATTAATTCGTCATTGTAAAGCATGGCTCTTGGAATGGCATCAGCGTCATCTGGGTAAGTTACTTTAAGATCCAAGTTATTTACTACATGCGGGGAGTGCCACAAGAAACAAAAAAATCGATTGACTTACCTTCGTCATCTTCTCATAGTTAACGGTACTCTGGTACAATGGAGTGTTCCGTACTTTTCTGTCAATTCAATTAGTTTCTGGGATTTTGTCTGGAAGGAATTAACAAAACTTTCTACGTAGAAACTCAAATGTGTTCTATTGAAAATCCGCTAATCCGTCCGTGAAAATATTTTGTAAACAAGCAGGCATTTAGTGGGTTTCATGCCTGGTTTTGTTTCGTTTGTTACATTGAGTGGGTTTCTTGTCTGTTTTCTTTCGTTTACCCTCGGCTTTTAAGTTTTTCATCAAAAAGTTTAAAATAAGTCAATGCTCATTTTTGAATGGGCGCGCGGAAGAAAATTTAGTGGTTAACAATAAAGACAAAAGAGTGTTTTTGTTTCGGAACTATCGGTCTGATATATAGTTGTCCTTGGAAATTTGATGTTCTTAAAACTAGCAAATTAGCCGGGCTAATATTTGTTTTTAAAACAAATCAATTTTCCGCGGGGCAACTATATATCAGAGCGATAGTTCCTCGACAGAAACAATCTATTGTTTAAGGAGAACAATTGAGGTCACGTGACCAGAACTTAATGGCACCACAGGGTGAAAGCCAGGGTTATACGTAACTTATAATCTTGTCTGGATTAGGGTTGCAGGGTTAGGGCTTATGGGCTGGGGTTGGGTTGAGTTGTTGGGTTGAGGGTTAGATTCAAGGTTGGGGTTGCAGATTGGGCCTGGGTTAGTCACGTGACCAGCACACCTGCCACACTGGATCACCTAAGTTGAAGTAATTGTAGCCTTGTGACTGTTATTGGGCCTAAATAAAGTTTCTGTCCAAGCGACAATTTCAAATTAATTACCCCTCTTACTTCAATTTTGTGCTGTGGTCTGATGATAAAAGTTTGAGGGGTAGTGCCATCCACCCTCCCCTCCAACTTTGTGTCCTTTGCTCAAGTTGACATAAAGATTTCCATAATGACTAGTTTTGATGAGCCTTGCATGTTTGAAGAATCTCTGAATTCGAAAGATGAATTTACTAACAAAAAGGAATTTTTGGTTAACTACCCAATCGTACATATTTGTACGAAAACACCAGCAGTGATTAAAAAAGTCTGCAGGTTTCATATATCTGGACACATGATAACAATCATCCCTTTTTATGGCAAAGCAATAATTGTCATAGCTTTATAAAGTCAACTACCTGGCATGAATACAACTCTGGGACCCTCTGCATTTCCGTTGTATATTGTTGTTTGTTCTGCTGCAAAACCAAAAATGCCTGTTTTTCCACTTCATAAGACAACAGCAAAAAAACACACCGTCATCTTTGCCTCCATTCTTTTTCAATGAAAAAAATAATTCTAAATCCAAAACTGTACATTTGCAGCAAACTTCAAGCCTATTCCTTTTCATTCACCGAGAAAATTTTCCATCAGTCTTTCAGCGGACTCAGCAATTACTATTCGATTAGAGTTATGCTTGAAGACCTGTCATTTCCTTATTCCGGACTAAAAGGAATGCCTGGGTATAAAATACAGCTCTATCAGCAGCATAAAAGCCTAGCTACTGCTATTCCATATATTTTTTTTTTATGTAAGTGTCGAGCCACCCAGTCGTACCGGCAAAATGTTGCACCGATTGCGTTCTTTTGAAGTCAAAAGTCGTCCAAATTGCGTTGGCAGGTCTCGGAATCCATCCACAGAACGGCCAGAGAGACAATTTCTCTCATGAACCGCCATGTTTCGATACGAATATTTTTGGCGTACCAATCATTGTCAAATCTTTCAGATGTTTGCCTCTACCCACCATTCTAGCTTAATGATGCCAGCCTGTAGTGGAAAATGACTCGAAAATGCATGTACACTTATAAAGCCAAAAGTGATTGCAAACCAGGCTTAAAAATTTACAAAACTCGGCAGAAAATTACTCAAAAGTTCCCTTGAAAAAGAAATTACACAATTCTATAGACTGCAGAACACTGAGAAGTGTTAAAATTAATGTAGCAGACTCTCCGTAACGTTATTTGTGAGCTATTGTTCTGGTGCTGAGGTAAAACAAAACATCTTAAATTAAGATTTTAGTTTTTACAAAATAAACTGTCGGTTAAGCTTAACCGGCAGTTTGGCATAAAATTATTTCTGAACTGAGCGAATTTCGTTCGCTCGAAGAAAACAAACTAACATTCACATTGCTGCCTGGATTCTTCTTCGAATTCCTGTAATTATTCTTCATCTAGCTGAAAAAGACTGAGAATTTGCTTCCCCGCAAGGTTTTCCAGTCATTTTGTCGTTATAAAGATCAAAAACAGTTTGCAGTTGCAGATGCCAGCGCCTCGACTCAAAATTCAAGCGTGAAGTGCTGCCAGCCAGCAAGAAAACGGCGCGAACAGTTAATAGTTTTCAGTTCTGATTCGCTGGCTTCGTTATTTTCTTGTTTCTGATTGGTGCACGGCAGCGGGCTAAAATATAGCCAGCTTAATAATTTAGCTCTTATTAACCGAGCAGGAGGTCTGTATGGGAGAATCTTAATACAGACCAACTAAGCTCTGTTAACAAGAGGTCTGGAAGGTCTGAAGGGCGATCACGGAAAAATTTGAACAAGAGAAGGTCGATATTAGGTATGTTTTTTTAATTTCTCTAGCCTCTTTTATCGACTGATTGAATATTCTTACAGGTATTTTAGTCGCTTTTTAATCGTGTTCAAAGCTTTTAACTTCTGGCCTTGCAATTACTTCGCAAATTCACCTGTAGATGATTAGATGTGTGATTTCGTGCCTGTTTACTGAACGAAAATTTGCCAAAGTTTGCTCGTTCTTTTTACCCTTTTTCGCGTCAAGCTTTTTGGTTCTTCCATTTATTATTTTTTAGCAAAAACAAGGTCAACGTTTTTGCATTTTTTATTTGCAAATTTTTTCAGCGTAAGTGCAACCGGTCTAGATGCCGGTCTAGATGGGAAAATCTAGACCGCGGTCAATATCGATTTTAGCCAATCAAATTCGCGAATTTGGTAGTTCCCAGTCTTTGTGAGACACGGCCATATAATAATCTCCATTATTGCCCGCAAAATACGCCGTAGTGCCGATGAAATGAATAATAATATTATTTTGTTGTACCATTCGGTAGGTAAAACGTGTACCGTATATGGGCCGATCAGTCTTACTATAATCGTAGTCAAATATAAAACATGCACATCACAGGCATCAACATTACTTTTTATACAAAAATTATGGTAATTTAGAAACTAAAAGAATAGAAGTTGTTGAAAAGAAATAACATCTAAAGGGAATAATCCCCCTCGGCATCTGTTTTTCCATATTGTTGTTTTCCAAAGAGTCGAATACATTTGAGGCCACTAATTTTGGGTTAAGGAAGATCGCTGCTTATTACCATTAAATTTTATCTCTACTCTCGGAGAGTCGTCACTTTAGGAACTGTATGGTATTTTAAGTTGGGAGGTTGTTTGGAAACAGAAACCACGCATAGATGTTCCGTACCGACCTTAACAAATCGCCATCGTCCCAGACCGTCTTGATTTACGATTTTGTCTTTCAACGTACAGGTCTGGCCACCTTGGTATGACAGAGAATCAGAAACGATGGCTGGTGGCTGGAATAGCACTCAACAAGATCCTTATGCCACAGATACGTCCATTTGTGGAACAAGGCATCAAAGCTGAATACATCAAACTCAAGGCCAGCCACAATATCGATACACAGAGCACTTCTGGGCGTCTTCGATGGTGGTCACAGGTTTTGAATTACGAGAACATTAATGGAAATGATGTCCATCCAAAGCTTTCTGGTGGAAGATCCAATTATTCTTTGTTTGACTGTCGAGTGACGTCCCATGTTGACTTTGCCAGGCTGTATGTTCAAAACTTCATGGCCCACTTCACTGCTTTCGATGACCACTGTGATGCATCTGCAGTGTTAACTTTGCTTGGACGGGTTCCAGCCTTCTCCGCAGCTGTACAAACTGCTGCAAATGATGTCAGAGAGGCGAGAAATGACTGGGCGCACTGTGTCTTCGGTAAATGGGATCAAACCAAGTTTGCGAGGAGTTTTACTGAAATGGAACAACTTGTGAGAGCCATGGCTCTACAAGCTGCAGATGAAAGAAAACTTCTTGGAGAACTTAGCGACTGGGAGACTAAAGGTATTAAAACTAACTGATAAAAAGACTTATTTAGAAAGGAACCTAAAGCAAAAAGAACGAGTGTTTTCTTTAATGCTCTTAGTTTGTTAGCAATCCTGTCGATGGCGCCAAGAACAACGTCAGTAAAAACGTCATTTATCTAGATCTTTCAGCTTTTTCTTTTGGTTAAGGAACTAACCCCAGCTACACAATTAAAGTTAAGCTATCATCAATTCCAAATAGAGATAGGACAAGTTAGTGCTTTACGTTTCCAATCGTTTCATATTGCTTTACAGAGGACGAATGTACAAAGATTTGTAACGCACGCGCATTCATTGTATTGCTTTCTCTGATTGTACTGCTTTTGCCGTCGTGGTTTGGCCCAGTAACACAGACTGTAGCTGTGTACTTTCACCATATTTCGCCGACGTCTCCAGGTAGCTTTGGTGGTGTTATGTTGACAGTACACTCGAACAGTCTTCTTCGGCTTCTAAAAATGAGCTTGTTTAGTACTTCTTTTCTTAGAACCAGTTCTGTTGTATACATTTCCGATTTTTGTCAACGCATCTTTGGTTTTACTACGGAATAAATCTCGACTTGAAATTGACAATCTCGAACGTGTTTTTTTTTTTATTTTGTCATTTCTTCATGCGATGTTTAGCAGTAGCTGTCACTTCATTATTTATGCACTTGATTTTCGGATTTTGCCTGCGAGCTCATTTTATCAAAACATTTATTTTAAAATTTAACGTACATATTGTCGCGTAAAAGGAAAAACAAAAAGACGAAAACACACAATGTTTTCCTTGATTGTTATGAAGTTTTCGCCGCAAAAATAACTTTTGACTGGCAGGCTGAAAAGGTCAGAAAATGTGCGAAATTCGAAAACCGTAAGTAACACTGCACTTGCATGGCAACCATGTAACATAGCAACGAGATCCTGTAATATAATGAGCCCTTGCAAACACTCTTGAAAGCCAATGAGTTTATGAGTTTTTCATGTATCATATTTAGGAACTTACCTTTGCATGAACTCCCCTTTGGACCCGGTATTGATACAATTGGTCCAACAAGAAGTAAAATCCCTGCAAGATGATGCAAAGAATATGTCTGTAGAGTACGACAAAGAGAGGACCAAAGTCCAGAGTGAGCTTCAAAATTGTGCTGGAATGCTGGAAGAGCTACTACAAAGGGTGGAAAGATTGGAGAATGGCCAGCAGAACGTGGAACAACGGACTCGACAAACTGAAGACAGACTTGATGATGTTGAAAACAGAGTCGGCGAACTTGAAAACCAGAAATCTAATAAAAGTAAAGGTAATAAGCTAAAGCAACTGAATAGCATTCAGACAACATCACCAAGATACCACAAAGAGTTAACTAATAACCTTTAAAAGATTCACAAAGTATAAACACAATTTGATCCAGTCAGCCGACAACGGTGTCCATCAGGGCTGTTCAGACTTAATTTTCTCTCTCTCTCTCGTGAAGTAACGTGACTACTGTGGACCATATATATTTGTGCACAAACATTCAGTCGCTTTTTATGTACAGTGCATGAAATGTATTTTTAGTGCGTAGGTGCCATTTCTGGCTCTCGGTTCCATATGCTGTTAGATATCATCCGAGTTTTGTAAGATCAGGTAGGGGTGATTCATGCCAACTCCCGATTTCAGATTGATGGACTCGCCAAATAACTCTAAAGTACAAAGTGCGTCGGCTTTGCGATTTTTCCCTATGGAGTTATGTACTACTCCCTCCCCTGAGGGAGGCAGCGAGTCGAGTGGTTAGAGCGCCGGACTTGAAATCCGGAGGTCTCGGGTTCAAATCCCGTTCTGACCACTATCTGGATTTGTTCTCGGTCAGTCCCGAGTTCAACTCCTCGGTCATGCTTAAACACAAACCGTGTATTAATTACCCTCTTTTTTGCAACAAATCCTTCCAAAGTACATTTTTCATTTTTTCAGCAATTTTTATCACGATTCAGACTTATCCATGATCTAAATAACTATTCTGGCATCAGTGTTTTTTGGTGACAGTAGCCTCCCAAAAACGTAGAGGGAGAAGAACCAAATCTAAGAATAATAAAATTTAGCAGAATCAATTCATGAACGTAATTTCGAAGTTCTGAGATTAACGGTGTCTGCAAATTATTTTATAGCAGTTATACGTAGGTGAAGGTACAATTCATTGCAATATCCCTCAAAGTAATATTTCATATAACACAAATTCTAAGGTCAGTTACAAGAGGTTCCAGCGATAGTGATTTATTGGGTGAAATGTTGATAGCTTACAAGAGTGTAATAGCTTTACGACAGATGATCGCACATGGAATTCCACTGTACCCAGCAAAATATTTTAATCCTTCCTTAAAGAATATACCTCATTTAAAGCTAAAAACCTTTAATGGGCCATTTCCGAGTTACCCTTTGTCTCTGTTTCAAAACGATTCTACGTGCGAAACCATTCATATGAAAATGTTTTCCACCTTCACGTCCATTTTCATGCAAATCAAAGTCATTTTCATTTGAATGGTTTCGCACGAAGACTCGTTTTGAAACTGAGGCAAAAAGAAACTCGGAAATGGCCTATTCACGCATTATGCTGTCAAATACTCTCCATAAACCCATTGACTTGTTGTCCATCAAACAAGGCTTCTTCTTCTTCAGGCTTCTTTATTCCAATTGCTTAAAATTGGAAATTCACTGCGAAGATCACATATCACCTTCATAAAAACACATTGCGAGAAAATCTAATACCAAAATAAACACGTAGCCACATGAACACATGGTGTAGCTTTTGTTGAATGTTACTGTTATGAATGCCTGAAAGCGTTGGCTAGTCGTCACCTTGTTGAGCCTCGCAGTCATTCTGGAGGTAATGGTTTCGAATCTGGCTGACAAATTAAATTTTTCGTTAACCTTCTTCGCAATTAACTCCTTCTTTCATGTTGTTAAAATTGGCCAGCTACAATAGTTAAAGAAAAGCTATTTTCCAACACAGATCGACTTCGAGTATGGATTGACTGTGACATATCAGAAGCAGCAGGAGTAGCAGGAGTCTTCAGGGCAGCAAGCAGCAGAAACAATGGCCTTCCTACTCCACAAGAAGTTTTGAGTCTTATCGCGTTAAGGACTTTCCAAGTGACTGATCCATCTACACCAGAGGAGTTAAATGGCTTTCTACAGTATTTGAAAGAGGTACGAAAAGTGTTGGTTTTGGATGTTCAGTCAGGAAGTTTAATAATAACCGTGAAATGTGGATCACTGGACATACTTGAAGGACTGTGGAAGGACTATTGTTCAGGCCGCTTGAATGAAATGGCGCAAAAATACCTCGTGACAGATGATATTCTGAAGGAGTTAGGCCTCACAGAGGTGAAACTCAAAGCAAACATAAAGGAGGAGGAATATACAGCTTGTGAAGAACATTTTATGCGGAATTTTGGTAAGTATGTAAATCTGCTATATTACAATGAATCCCCATGATATCATGAACAAAGATCCTGTGTATAATGCTCACGATTCACGGGCCAACCCACATTGTGCTAAATGTTCATACATCTTTCTCTATATTAAGAACCGCGAGCCGTTTACATGAGAAACCACAAATTTGTCTGAGTGATGGGTGAGCCGCGGTTTGGGGGGAGGGGGGGTGGGTGTCACTTTGGCTCTTTTTACCTCTCTACCAGGGTCAAGTCCAGACACGAAGAACTTGCCAATACTTTCAACCGTAAAGTTATGCTATTGATACAAAATGACAACTTATCTCGAATGAAATGTTTTTTTTTTCTGGTCTTGTCGCTAAAACGCAGTAGAGCTAAATCCACTGCCCGACCCATGTTTCAGCTTCTTTCCAAACATCAAACATTGCATGCTGCTCTATTAAAGGATGATAAAGCTGAAAAGAACCGTGGAAGCCTTTTGAAACCATCATGTAAACAGTTTAAGTTATAAAGGTCACCTCCTATTTATTAATCAGCCGCCTGTTGATACCAGCAGCCTTTGTTGACTGGGCGACTCTGATTATAAAAATAATTTGGTTACCGTATACCCCCCCCCCCCCCCCCCCTTCCGAAATGCAGTTTTTAATTAACTTTAATTGGACGAGAACGTACCACGCGACGCGTGCATAACTCCCTAGTATTAACAATTTCAGTGAATAAATTCATGTCGTTTTCAGCCGAAGGAGAATTTAGTTGTGAATAATAAAGACAACAAAGCGTTTATTTTCAGCTGGGGGGTGTGACAAATTAAAACACCTTCAATGTTCCCTGAGGCGCTGAGAGTGTCCATCTTTCATTTTGTAAGGTTTGCTTTGACTCATGCAATGTTTGTCAAGTCTCTCTTATTTTCTTTACGAAAAATATATTCTGAAATATTGTGCGCGGGATGTTGATTTGTTAATTGTACTGTCGCGCTGGGACGGCTGTTCGGTTTTAGAGCTGCATGCAGTTGCAAGATATGTTGTTTCATCCCTTTCGCATTAAAGCTGGCCGGGGATTTAAAAAAAATGCAATGAAAGATCCAGGCAATTTACATTTGCTACTCTGCAAGGGTGCACTCTTCTTCACTTTTTCCATGCACATTGTCCTCACTGGAGTAATAGGAACAGTTCAACCCGACTCAATTTCTGGTTCCTGAAGAAAACGTATACTGGATTTGACTACGTGGTTTTGGAATCAGTTACTAGATATTCAGGAAAAGTGGTTTATCAATGAACTGAAAATGTGAGGTGGATGAGAAAATTACTCTCTTATATTATTTTATTTGTAGTGTTTTGTAGTTTTGTCTTTCACGTCTATTCTCACTGCAGCTCTGCTTGGATTGACCATCAATTGCTCGGATATCACCCCAGCACCTGATCCACAAAGAGGATCCTCGGAAATTGACAGAGTTAGTAATGGCGTCTATGTTACAACACAGCACGTTTTGAATCTTGCTGCGTCCATGTACTTGCAAACAACTGACCCATCTAAACCAGAGGATTTAAATGGCTTTGTACGTTATTTGAGGGAAGTACGAAATTTGTTGATTGTAGACGCTAAGCCAGGGAGCTTGATAATCACAGTGAAATGTAGATCTCGAGAGATACTTGAACATTTGTGGAACGACTATTGCAGCGGCCTAGTGAATGAAATGGCGCAAAAGTATCTTTTGTCAAAGGAAGTTCTGAATGAACTCAACCTCACTGAGGCAAAGCTCGCAACGACCATTCCAGAGGAAGAATACAGAGCTTGTCAAGAGCAGTTATTGTTGTATTCAGGTGAGTTTAAAGGATTAGTTGTTACAAGCATGTCGTTTAGCGAAAGCAGCGATGTTGCGAATGGTAAGGTTCGATATGATGCATGGGCTGTGAAAAAGTATTTCATATAGTGTGATCGTCCCGGTGAGAGTAGTTCTGAAAAAAACTGTAGTTGATGACGGACGTTTCGTCAACCCGTGCGGAAGTCACCTTCAGAGTCAAGTGTACTGACCAGTGTTTAAGACAGGCACTGCCAGGCCTCATGCATCGGAGAGATGAAAACACTAATTCTAGACTTTTCTCTGGGAAAGCGTTGGAAGATTTTTAATTGTAATTTATATTGTAGTTTTTAAAGGTTTTTAACTTAGCGCATGACCCCCTTTTTATATGAATTTCGTGGCCTACGAAACAGTATTGCATTAAACTCAATGCACTCAAAATTTGAGTAGTTTAACTTCAGATTTATATATATATATATCTAACTGGATTTGAAAAAACAAGCCTCCAGAAATTTCACGGACACTGATGTAGTTTTGATACTAGCCCTGAATAGAGAACTTTCCACAAAGCATAATTGTCGCTCGGATGAATGTAAAAGGCACTCCTTTTGCCTTTTGTGGCCAAAAATACTAACACAGTTCAGGGTATTTTGCCCGAATCATGAACTATACTATTTAATTAACAGTGATTACAACATGATATATCAGTCTAATTTGACACCAAGATAAACGTGTGAAAACATTCGGCCGAGAGCTTGTCTTTAGCTTTCTAAAGGCATTGACTTCTCAAAAAAACTGAACTTTAGCGTCCTACATCGACGTTTGATTGAATTTCAAGCAAACCAGGCAATATATCAGATATATCTGAGTAAAGCGAAACGCTGGCATGTGTTGTTTATGTCAATTATCGGCTCATTGTCGACCGGAAAACCGCGCGATAACATTCCCCTCCACTAGCGAATCAAAAAGAACTCTCACTGTTAGCTAAGCGGAGAACGCCTAAAATTGAAAATAGACGGAAAAAGGTCTACTCACATAATCGCTTGATTTCTTGGCCCTGTTGTTCGACATGATTCTTCTCGCAAATAACAATGTCCCGGATGTATTTCAATTTAATGAAGCGGGAAATACCCGTCCCCAACATACAACAGAGAAAAAACTAACACTCTAGGCACGCTCAAATTCAAGCCAAATATCGCCACCATCGATTAGAAATGTGCCCTAACTACTGCTTCCGAGCCCTAATTCATGCGCCTAGAGCCTTCTGCTGTCTAAAAGAGGCACGACGTTATTGTTACGTCCAACCGCTTCCAGTCTTAAAGTCGACCCGCCTAAGTCGGAGGTACGATAACAGACGACGCAAACTTGCAAATCATTGGACTTTCACCTTCTCTAGACTTAATGATGTCTTTAGGCAAACCTCCTTTAGACAGCAACTTATAGAAAGCTAACTCGCTCAGCTCACTTATACGAGTCCGTCCACAACTAAAATTCAAACGTGTGTACACGGCGCATCAGAGACTGGGGCCTGACTACCCCCCACCCACCCCACGCAAGTGTATCCGAGTTTCGAGATGCAAAGGGGGGGGGGGGGGGGGGGGAAGATGAGAGATTGAGAGAAAAGACATATCCACAGAGAACTTGTATACTTTTCCTGCTAGGCACGCTACATAAGTACAGATTTTCCTTTTTCTTTTTTTTTAAAGTCGAACTGCATAAATGAAGTGATATTTTCTACAGCCTGGTTTTTACAAATTCTCTCCGATATATATATTTAGTAATCTTATTTAATTATTTTTAAATTTTAGTCAGCAGGACCCCGTTGATAACAGTATGTATGTACTGAAGGGTGACTGGTAGAACCCTCAACACGAGACTGACTGAACACAAACGAGCGACTACAATGGTGATGTCAACAATCACATTTCTGAACACTATCGCCTTACTAATCTAAAAATCAACTGGGACTCTGCTTAATGTTTAACTTTCAGTGCGATCTATTTTCACAACTGGCTCTAGAAAGCTGGTACACAAACTTAGAACGAACGCCTATCAAAATACGTCAACAACTACCAGCACCTTACACACGACTTAGTCACTACATTAACAATCAAAGGTCTCTTTGAGACTACGACCATTTTGCATGACGAAGGATGAGCAGGAGTATAGGCAGAAACGATGAAAATATGTGGACAATGATGCGTGACAATTGAGACGAACATCTTCCTTTCTACAATCATGGACCAAACATAATTATTTTTCTTCAGGTTTTCAGCATTTTTAATCTGCCTCACCAAAAAAGATTTTGCAATTAAAGTGCTTGAAACAGTCAAAGATCCCAGTCTGCTCAAGTCTACTTCAGATAATTTTCCTAGATCATCTTGCACATGTACGCGTTGCGGACCTATTTTATTCTTAGCTTAAACGTCGGTAGCGGGAAGTTCAACACACGGTGCGGGCACGCACACGATCCTTTTTTTCTCTTCTTTTTCCCCTTCGACGCGTTACATCTTTCTTTTTATTTCTTTTCCCCGCAAGACGCTAATAAATGCTTTCCATTTATTATTTTGCCGAATGTTCATGGATTGCATCAAGAGAAAATGAGGGGAAAAATGAGGGTATTATGTGAATTATGTGAGGAAAACCCACACTTGCCTGATGCTTTCTGGGTTATGTCAGTTTTTGAAAACTCAAATAAGAAAATGCTCGCACCCCACGCTCTTGACAACTATCTCATCATTGTTTCACTAAGTTTCACATTTGTAGACATTTAATTTCATCTTCGTCAAGTTTAGTCATGTATCGGTCAGCGGAAGTACAAACAAAAGTCTGCGACCCAAAAAAGGAATGATCGAGCGAGCGAGTAAATGCGGTGGCTTCTGGCCTATTTTGCATTCTGCAAACAGCCAATCATCACGGCTAAACTGACTAATCCGCTTCAACAAACCAGACTGACAACAACTTTTCACTTGAATCTGAAGATGACTTCCGCACAACTTTTCGAATGTCAGTCAGTCACCAAGTACAGTTCTTTCCAGAACTACTCTCACTCCTGGATTAAATCATTTACTAAAAAAGTGCTTTAAAGCCTACAGTAAAGATAATGTCTTTTTATTCAAAATGATGCAAACAGATTTCCATTATGAAGACTCGGAAAATTGTTGCAACTCACCTTCAATAGAAATAAATCTTCTCAGGCCTTCAAAATCATAAGAAAAAATGCTTCATTTCTCAGATGATCTTGTTGTCACCTTGAACAAGGAGACTGCGACCAGCCCCTCTTTATTCTCTTTTTTTCTTGCTTTGTACAATAATAACTGACAGATATTCGGTGCAGTTTACGCTTTTTGCTTTCTGACCCGCAACGAGCAAATTTCTTCTTGCATCGCTTTAAGCCATGTTTTGGGAGGTAATTTTTCTTGCCAGACGTTGCATTGCCAGTTGCGCATCGGTTCTATTCTGCAACGTCGTTGACAATACGGAAAAAAAGTCTAAAGAGCTTTTTCTCGTTTTTTCTCGATTCTTGACTCTGTATGCAATGACTAGTATCAAAAGCCGATGAGGATGCCAGTATATGTGTATTTTAAATATACGGTTTTTAGCGTTAATTTTGACTATTTTTTGCGGTACCACATTTTTGACTGCTGAGGCTCAGTTGACATTTAGATCAATAGGACTTGTACGAGAAATAACATACAAAACTCGATTGTTTCTGTGTCTGTTTGTCTCTTTTCAATCATATCTCCTCTCCAGTTGTGCACTATCGATTGGGAAGTGTTCTTCATAAACCGTTCCGAAGCACGCTTTCACGCATGTCCCTAACTCTATAAAACACGACCGAAAATATTAAAACGTTTTTATTTCTTTCAGTTAAGAAAAAACGAAATGAACTTCAGTACCTGTTCCTTCACTGGGCACGTATTAGAAGACGCACCAGAGCGTTGCTCGCGGAGCTCAAAACACAGCTTTCCAGTATTCCAGGTAGGGCAGCGTCTATCGCAGCGGGTGCTATTCTAGGGGCAGTTGCTGCGCCTCTAACGTTTGGAATCTCTGTAGTTGGTGGTGCATTTGCAGGTGCAATTTTTGGTGCGTTCGCTCCAGATCGTGTAACTGCAGTAGATAGATTGAAAGAGCAAGTCCATCACGCAATTGATGAAGACAGGAAAGAGGGCCAAGAACTAAAAGCAATGATAGAGGAAGACGTCCTCGGACAATCTTTGGCTGAGTTTGCCTTGTTTGGTCGCCATCATATTGATTTAGTATTGTCTAGTAAATTCGTAGAAGATGAATTCAGGTTCTTGCTTGACATTCTACAAAGGACACGTACAATCCAACATAGAGCTGCATCACAAGGAGAAGTACCACGATCAACACTCCGTCACGAAGAAGTGAACATCCATTTTGAGCGTGTGAGCACCTTCCTGGAAAAGCTTCGGCAGCGCCTTACAAGTAATCAAGAAGCTTTAACGATAACCGAACAAATCCTAGGAGAGCTGCATGAATCCCCAAATGATGAAGAAATCGAGAGGAGGATCAGGGAGTCAATCGAAACAAAGTTCGATGAAGCCTGTACGTTACAGCTGGAGTAAGAAAAATGAGCTTAATTCTGACACTTTATTGATAATTAAGACGTGGCATGGTAAAACTCAGAAAGGTGGAGGTATACTCTTAGTTTATGGCTATTTCACTTTTCATACCTGAGGTTGTTAGGCCTTACTATGTAGGTATAGACAATTTTAGTTATTTCCCTCTAATTTGAACGAGTTCTCGCCGAATTCGCCACTCGAATCCGCCGAACTTGAGCCTGCTCATAGTCTATTTAATTAACAAGTAATTCTAACTGACTGATTGATTGATTGATTGATTGATTGATTGATTGATTGATTGAGGATTTAGGTAAACAAGAAACTTCATTTCAGCTAAGTATTTGTGTAAAGGCGTTTGCTATTTAAAAACATTAAGAATTATATTTAATATGCAACTTTTAAAAGCGATGGACATCTGAATTCTCCCAACAATATCTATACATTGTCAAGCAGACGGGTGATGAGAATAAAGGCAATCACCAGCTAGAGGATATTGTCTTGATTTAGCACCAAATTCTCACAACTAGCAAAAAAGGAAATGTCAGAAAACTGTTAGGTGAATTAATATTTAATACCGTATTTTCTCAATTAAACGCCGGACCCCGATTAAACGCCGGCCTCGTATAAACGCCGGGTAAAAACGGTTGTTTTTAAAATAAACGCCGGGGGCGTTTAATCGAGGCCCCGGCGTTTATTTGCGTTCGAACCAGCAAGTTGCTTTTCTCATTAAATAGTACCACTGCGACATACTAGTACGCTATGGTATTTTGATAATCTTAAAAACGTTTATGCGGAACTTAAAACTTTGCACCCATACTTGCTCCTATTTTTTAGATATTATTTGCGTTCTCTCTGCCGCATATCCTGAATTGCAACATTCAAAAGCTGTATATAATGCTGTTATTTTTGGTAATAATATTCCTCAAAGACTTTGGGACAGTTTGCCAGGGTGGTACGAAGGGAATACTCGTTCTGCGTTGACAAACTGCCCTTGGTCTAGGAGAATGGGTGATAATAAATCAGTCTGAAAAAAAATCGGAAAACTGCACTTCATAAATAAACGCCGGGCCCCGATTTAACGCCGGCTTCAAATAAACGCCGGGTCCACAAGGCCAATTTTGAAATAAACGCCGGGGGCGTTTAATTGAGAAAATACGGTACTTACCAACCGATTGTTGGCCTTGTTGATTGACGGATATAATTTTACAAACCCAGACTTGTTATCAATGTGAATACTTCTAGTAACATGACAATTTGTAAGTTGTACGTTAAAAGTAAAAACGAATATATTATCTCATCATTCCAAAAGTGCACAACACGATAGTGGAACGCGTATTCGTGAAATAACCTTGTAACAAATGCCCAGATTGTATTAGCTTTCCATAAACAAAAATAATTCAGCTTAAGAAGAGAAAGGAGATGCTCTTTCCCCGAGTTATTTCTGGGGACTGGCCTCTGCAATATTCAAATTTTATCTGACATGAGCCGACGATTCATGAGTGAAAGCGATTTTTACACAAAGCAGGTTATTATCTATTGATAAGCGGTTTACCTGCATACGTATAAGCTACGAAGCACTCAAGTTGGCTTGTGGTCTTTTTTATTCTCGTTTGCTTGCGCCGTTCGTTTTACTCCGGTCTACTTGCGGCTTGGGGCGGGGGCGGGGGGACACCCCCATATGAAAAGGACAGGGATGCTCGCCGAAAATTTTAATTTAACCCCTAAAGGAGACCAATCTGGGCGTGGCTCTTGCCTGATCGGTCTAGAGGGCCAATACAGTATGACAGCGGTTTTTATTTCGTCACGTGCAAACCTTAATGAGACCTCGAAGGCTAAAACTATTGGCGTCATGTCGTGAACACCCTAAGTTAAGTGAGCCCGAAATGCGTAATTTACACCACTAAGTATGACGACGAGCATTCCCGTCTCTTTCATACGGGGTGCCCCCCCCCCCCCCCCCCCCCCCACACTTGCGGTAAGTTTCACTCTGCTTTGCGGTTAGCTGTTATGTGAGCAAGGTCTAGTAAGAGCAGCACTATATCCATTATTATTATAATTACTCTATGTAGTTTAGACATTGCTTGAAATTCCAGGGCGCACCAGTAATGTGGTTATTACTAAGTTTCAAATTAATAACTGTAAATGAAATTTGACTACAAGACTTATGGCTCTTTGGTTCATTCTACTCATAAAACGAAACATGATTACGCGACCTATAGCTACGCCAAGGACAGCGCAACTTGATAACAGTGGCCAATGACAATGACGATGAAAATGTCTATTTAACGTGGACATTACACTTAGCTATGGGATCACTATCAGCAAAGACTGAAGGAACCCCCGGGGCCCGGGGGGAGGGTACTCCCCTAAATTTCGGATAGGGGTGTGCCGCGAACGTTCTCAAACCCTGACCCTATCTAAGGATAAAGAAAACGAAAATTATTACCCTTTTTAAGGCCCAAACCTAAAAATTGACACCCTATTCAAGGGGAGGAGAAGCATTGCGTGACGACTCAAATAACGGCTAACCGCGCACGGCAAAGCTCAAATCTTTCAAAATCGCTTTGTAAATACTTACTGACGGATAGTTCAGTTTTAACAGACCATTTTTTTTCGTTTAGCTGGGCGTTTATTTGAGCTGATAGAATTTAGCTACCCTATCTAAGGATCACACCGGGAACACACTGCCAAAAGGAACAAAAGTGATACCCTATTTAAAAACCGAGAACCTCAAAAACCACACCCTATCCCGCGGCACATACCTATATAGCCCATATATGGGAGTACTCCCCCCCCCCCACTCCCCCCGGGGGCAGGAACGTACCAGCTAGTTTACACTGAGGTAAGCCACAAAATAAGGAAATAAACAGTAGAATGACGATGGGAAAAAACAAATTCTCTGAAACTTTAAATAAAAAATGCATGAATAAAGAATCGTATGAATGTAAAAGTAGGTATGGATGTACGTTTCACAATAGTTACAATAAACAAAACTTTGTTAAAAATTTATGTTGTACTTACTGTATTCACGAGTGGCGGTGTATGTTTGTAGCATAAAGTGCCCTTCTGTAAGTTTTTAAGTCTGTTTTTTTCAGTTTAAATTTGGTGTTTTTTAGACTACGAGCAGCCCCTATTTTTTCGCAGTCCGTCGAGCGTGAAACAAAAAAAAAAGAGCGCGCGAAAATTGGGGACGAGGCGAGCGGAAGCGAAGCGCGAAAAAATGAGGGACTACCCGCTTAGCCACAGCTTTTGAATTATGCGTTGCTCTCACAACGCAAAAATATGATTGGCTAACGCTTGGAGCGTTGACAACAGGACGTCAACACTCGCGTATCAATCTACTATGCAATGGCGGTTGAACTCCAGGAATTTTTATTTCGGTTTCCCAAAATAGAATACTTAATTAAAACCGGAACAGAAAGAGGCCTTAGAATTTCTTCTCTACCAACCGGGTTTGGTAAAAGTCTAATTTATCAAGTGTTTTGCCAGGCAAAGCTGTCTTCAAATCCGAAGAATATGCGATCGAGCGTCGCGCCTTTGGTTTCTCGATCGTTTCCTTTCCTGGGGAAGCCGTTCTCGTCGCTTTACTGGAATGAATGTGGCGAAACAGACATTCGCTAAAACCTTTCAAATGCTGTTGGCGAGAATTGAAGGAAACTTGCAGTAGGATCTCGATCTGAAAACCCTGTAATCGAATTAAACACATCAATTCCAGGGCGTTTCTTATCTTTGTTGCACACTTTGCACATACTCAGCTTGAAACACCAGTTGCTTTCACTATAGTTAAAACCAAGTGCGGATGCTAAATCCGCCAGTCGGCATTTCGCAACTCCTGTTTGGGAATTTCGTACAAGTTCTCCGTAGAAACCCTGCGGCTGAAAACACCGCAAAAACTTTCAAAATTACAACGGTATACGCGACAAAAATCGTTGCAAGATGGCTCCTTCAAAGGTTTTCCTTTCAGCGATTTTTTCGGTGTTTCTGTCAAAGACATCTTCCACATTGCATGTTTTTGTCTTGCATTCTGAGTAGTATGGAGAAGAGAGAGCCAAGACAATTCAGTTTTTCCAAAATAAAATATTTTATTTTTTGTTTTTCCAAAATATTTTATTTTTGGAAAAACTGGCTTAAAGATTTAAATCATTCAATATAATCAATGGAGAATCTTAAGGTCAAAGATTTGAAGGCCCTTGCCAAAGAGCGAGGCATCAAAGGTTATTATAAAATGCGTAAAGCGGAGCTGATCGAGGCGTTGACTCCGGTGGGTGATCATTCACAGCCTGATATAGTTTATGATCTGTTAAACATAAATTCACCTCCTACTACGTCAGCAACCGATCATATTAAAAAGACAAATTTAAAATGCCCTCACGGTAGACAGAAGCGACAGTGTAAAGACTGTGGTGGAAAAGACATATGTCCTCACGGTAGACATAAATATTATTGTAAAGAGTGTGAGGGATCACAGATCTGCACTCACGGAAGATTTAAAAAATACTGTAAAGAGTGTGAGGGATCACAGATCTGCTCACATAATCGAGTAAAATACACTTGTAAAGAGTGCGGAGGAAAAGGAATCTGTCCTCACGGTAGACAGAAATATCATTGTAAAGAGTGCGGAGGAAAAGGAATCTGCACTCACGGAAGATTTAAAAAATACTGTAAAGAGTGCGGAGGAAAAGGAATCTGCACTCACGGTAGACAAAAATATCATTGTAAAGAGTGTAACGCAACGCAGTGACTCTTTAATTAAATATTCATAACGTGAGCCGCGTTATGAAAACTCATGTAAATTAGTGCCAACATGAAATTATCACATCTTTGATCTATGAAAAATTCTCATCCCAAACTTTATCGAAACATATACCAAGCCAATCCGCCGACGACGATCGTAATCACCGCAAGATTAATCTCATGTTTAGTTGCCTCAGGCTTAGTCGATGGAGTCTCTTTCTTAACATCAACCCTTTTCTTCACAACCGAAGTGTGAGGTAACAGTACCTTACTCTTTCCGAGGTTATGTTTTATTCCGACAGGCACAGTCTTCAAATTAACATCTGTATTCACACCCAATTTCATGGTCGGTTCGACACGTTTCAGTCTATTGTTATAACCGATCGTACTCTCTGTGTTGATTACCATTCTCGAAGGCATCAACCACGTACCGGGAGAGACGGCTAGATCGAGCTTAACCTTCGCCTCCTGCACAGCGAGTTGAAATCTCTGTACACTCTTACTTATGTCAGGCTGTTTAATCGCATCCTCCAATAACACGAGAAACTCTTGTCGAACCTCCTGCGCACTTCCCGTGTTTCCGAGAATTCCGCTTCTTACGTTCACCTGCGCACCCAATACGCAGTAGACAAGCGCTTCGATCGATTGATTAAGTCTCGCCTGACCGGCTTTTGTCAATCCGTTAGATACACGTGTGAGAAAGTACTCGTAACCATTATCAATATCATTCAAAATGTACTGTAGAAGATTACCTTTCGATCCATCTCCTCCCTCATCGCTAAATTTAAAAAATCCTGGATAGGAAGAATCAGCCTTAGACGGACCAACGTAAGAGACCCAAATGTACACAGATCCTAAACCGTGATTCTCTCCTTTATGACATCGAAAGTCAGAATCGGTAGGAATATTAAACTCTTTGCAGATTCTCTTATAAGAAGGAATGTCGTATCTGTTATCCTTCTCGCTAAAGGGTGGATCACCGGGTAAAGCGATAGAACTCTGTATTCCCCCCATCTGAAACAGGATTCTCCTTATAGTAAAGTATACGTGAAACCAGAGAATAGCTCGTATCTGCGGCGGAAGTTTGAGTTCACTGTCAGTCACGTCGATTCCCTCCATCCTCTCCTCTAATAAGAGACGCAGGCTCACCCCACAACCTGTCGTTGCACACCAGACAGCGAAGTTAAGCTGCTGCGGCCAATACCTCATATTCGGTCCTGCCAACCATTCATGAGACTCTTTTGAAGAGGTGTGTTTAATCACCGTATTCGAGAAGATATCTCTGACAGGTACAGAGAAAGAGTCTGTGGGCGTAGCGTAGATATTCAATCTCTTCAACTTCTCTCTCAAGTCGAGGCTCTTCAGCGGTCGACTCTCACTGAAATCGATCGCAGGAATCGGTAATGAGGGATGAGGATTAAGTGTCAACTCCAAAGGAAAATCCACGGGAAGACCCAACGCTTTTTTCATCTCGTCGGGAAAGTACATGCTGTACATGAATTTACTCTTATCGAAGACTTCATACTCTGAACCGTCCCTTCCGACAAATTTTACATGCTCTTCTTTATTCTCTCTATCGTATCTTTCAAATACTCGTCGGAATTTAGACAGGACGGCATGGGGATACCGTTCGAGAAATCTGTTCCACAGAGATTCGGGTTTATCATCATCTTTCTTATCATTATCTTTCTGATTGCTCATATCTATTTATCAATCATATCTTTTTAAACAAAGTAAGGATTATAGGGAGGATCTCTAAATGACTCATCTCTCGACAAGACTATCATACAGTTACAGCTCACTCTGACTGGGCGAGTTTTTTTAATATCTCTGCACGAATCTCTTCCTCCATCTTTTTTACATCCGCCTGCGGAAGCCGCTTTATGTTTTTTTCTCTGATCGATCTCTTCATCTCATAATACTTCTCATACTCTGATTTTATCAGAACAAACTCTTCATGGCTTATTGAATCATTCGTCAACGCTTTAGAGACGACGTCCTTTATCGTGTTTATCTTCGCTTGGCAGACAGAGACGGTCTTCTCATGCTTACTCACCTTCCCGGATAAGGCTTTTGCAAGACTCGCTGTCGCTACGCTCGTCAAGGCACAGACACCTCCGACAACGCCTAATGCGACCGATACGGGAAGCCCGACTCCGGTAAGTCCCCTTCCCAACCCTCCTCCGCAGAGAGCGACAGATAGAGTTCCGCTGCCTGTAGACAGATTGAGTAATGCGCTCCTTGCACGCTTATACTTTCTGTATATTTTTTCGCAATCCTGCAGATCCTTCTCGAGACAGGATAACCAATCTGCACACTGTTTTAATCTGAAGTTTTCACCGGTGCCTTCAGTCGGCAACTGAGGGTATATCTCTCTGTAACTCTCCATTTACTTTCTATTCTGTTTATTTTTAACCTTCTCAACGAAGTAGACAACGACGGCGACTATCAACAACCACGCATTCTTTGCGAGAAAACCGATCGCCTCACCCGCTGTTTTAAAGATGAAACTCGCGATCGCTCCCACCATACCGGGAAGTATCTCTCCCAGTTTCTTTCCTATAGCTTTCAGACCGTTACCGACGCCTTTACCGAGTTTTGACAGACCGCTCTTAAGATCGGTTACGATCACACCGATCACTGCACCCACAGCGGAGAGAACAGCGAACACCGTGAATCCGTACTTTTTAAAGATGGCCTTCACTCTATCTCTGATTGACATTCTCTCCTCTATCACTTCGTTCTCCCTCTCCAGATTCTCTATCTCCTCTCTCTGCTGTTCAATGTTACGATCGATGTTCTCTCTCTCATTCTCTCTTGCATCTTTACGAGAGGACTCGAGATCTCTGACTTTCTCTCTTCTCCTTGTTATCTCTCTATCATTAGACGTTATCACCTTCTCTGCAGAGGGACCGAGACTCTCTTTTATGGTCTTCGGTAATTTTTCATTAAGTTCACCATCCGGGTTAAAAAGAGGGTAACTCTTACCTCCCTTTCTTTTCATTCTCACGACCACTCGATCATACTCATCTATGTCAGATGTGAAAGAGGAGTTTGCAGGATTGACTTTCGGATACTTCTCTCGAATCCTTTCCCAAGCGTCATCTCTCCTCTCCTCTCTCCTTATCAGAGGAGTGTTCTCATCAATAAAAGAGGTCTCTTCATAATTGCGATTGCCTCTATCTCTTCTCGATGTGGATGTCATAGGTATCATCTCACCGTCATCGTCATCACCGGGGTCGACCGGTTCAAAAGGATTGTCAGTCTCTGTCGGGTCAACTTCCATGATTCTTTACTTATCAAGTAAAGAATCTTTTAAATTGCTTTACAAAAATTTACTTGCCAAATAACCCAACGCCAACATCCCTCCCCCGACGTAGACCATCTCACCAACTCTCTGGTCATCACTCGGTCGGTAGTAATCAGAGAGTCGAGGTTCTTGAAGAGAGTAATCAGGATGTGTCTGAGAGTAGAGTTTGAAAGCCTCATCAGTGTTCGAGAGATTCTGCGAAGCCTGATGCTCCTCATCTCTCTGCTGATTATACCAATCTAACAGGCTCTGTCTCTTCTCTTGGTAAGCTGCGTAGTCTCTTTGGTACTTTTCCAAGGCTTTATCGTGTCGAATTCTCTCCGTGTCCGTATGTAATCCGCTTAGATACTTTGCCAAATACGATCCTCCGACGAACGCTGTGGCGTTCAAAACCGCTCCTCCTATCATTAACGCAATCGTCGCCATTTATTAATAATAAATAGATAAACCTTTATCTTATTAAGATGGAAGAATTTTCTGTTTCTCCAAATACTCTTTCAAGTACATACTTCCTGACAAAACAGCGACCCATTTACCGTAGTTAACAATGCTGGATGATGGATCGTTTATGAATGATTCTTTCATAGCCTTCTTCGCAATGTATCCGACTCCTGCGGAGAGGCCGATCAGAACGGATGCATCAGTGGCGGTCTTCACAAGTCTATTCTCTGACATTTTTACTCTTCAGAGATTATCTTTAAACAGTTCTCACAAGAATGTGTCGTAAGAATTTCCTTTACTCTTCTCCTCCTCGATTCTCTTCAACTCTTCTTCTCTCCTTATGATCATTCGGTGATTATACTCTCCGCATTCACACACTCCCCCTCCCTCAGGTATCTTAACTCCGCAGGCGCAGTGTTCTTTCGGTGAACAAAACGTAAGATAAATAATGATGGTCATTATTAAAACCTTACCCCACATTTTACAGAGGGGAGTAAATCTTTAATCGATCTTATTTATAAGAATCATGCCGAACTTTTTATACCCGTTACCCAAACCGTCAAATATGGTTCTGGCATCTGAGGTCTGTATAGACAGTTTTGTGTCTTTGTAAATATCTAAAACGGAGATAAAATTATACGTTTTCCAACCCTTGCTTGTGTTGGGTACCGTGATGTTGATATTATCGCTCAGACTCAGGAAGGGTGCGGGATTCAATATGAACTGAACAGTTCCGTTATCGTCTTCCTCATCGAGGGTCTTCAAACCGTCGATAAGAGAGATAGAGTAAACTCCCGGATTCTTGATCAGTATTTTCTCATAGTCATCCTCATTCACGATGAAATCATAGGGATCACTCTGTCTGGTGTATCGAGTGAAATCATGATCTCCGTTTGCAAAGAATCTGATGAAGCTATCATTGTTATGTTTGAGATAACCTTTGTAAAAGACTTTTTTGGGAACGTATTCACTAATCTTTTGCAGAGTGATCGATTCTCTCTTATCAACCGTTCTGTTCACATAATTGACAGTTGCCGCGTAATCAACATCTGAGGGTTCCGGGGTCTTAAGGTTATGTATCGAATCTCCTCTCATGTCGAGATCTCCCTTATTACTCACCTTCTCGTCGACGTAACTCTTGTTGACTGCGTCTCTGTCACCGATGGGATTGGCAAGGTTTACGATTCTCTTCAATTTAAGATCGAGATTCTTCGGTGTCTTCTTCTCCTTAATGTTATTATCTTTCTTCGAGTTAAGGGAATCGATCCTCTTCAAAATCTCCTCTCTCTGCATATAATCTTTCAAGTAAATACTACCGGAGAGGATGACTACCCATTTAAGGTAATCGATCACACTTGTTGAGGGATCGTACAGATTAATAAAGTATCCGAACCCTGAGGAGATACCTATAAGAACGACGGAGGCGTCATAGATAGTCTTGAAGATCTTCTCTTTCGACATTTATCTTAAGAGAGAAGATCTTTAAAATCAGTGCATCCCCATCTTAGGTATGGGAATCTTTGATTGTTGAGGTCTTTCTATCACAGGTTGTACTCCATGACGATCGTAAGTGGGAGGTTCACTCAGAGATTCATCACTCGACAGAACATTTGTGTCTTTTCTGTAACTCATAAACATATTGATTGCTGTCAAGCCGATACCGACAAGAGAGATCGCGGTTGTGAAAGAGATCTCAGGAATCCACCCCTCCATTCGAGAGCCTTGCTCTGCGTCAGCAGATTCACCCGTTTCTCTCTCAGCATCACGTCTCTTCTTCTCTTTCAAAGCCTCTTTAGCCCTTCGGTTATACTCGGCGAGTCTCTTTCCTGCGGCGACCTTCTTGGGATCTTTCTCTTTTGTTTTAACATTCTCAACATCGGGGGCCTTAGTGATCTGTTCAACATCTTCTGACATTTAGTTCTTATTAAACATCTCTTTAATCAATCTTCACACCCTTCATTATTAATTTTCCGATAATGAAAGGCTTGAGATGCCAATAACAAACGTAGTGAGGGATTCTTATCAAGAGAACTCCTTCATCTCTGCACATCTCATCCTTCAAAGAGTCTTTCATCACTTGATACTCGAAATCATCCACACATGAGTGAAATAGGGGAGTGAACCTCGAGTGCTGCACACCGTCGTACTCGAATGCCAAACCTTTACCGAGAGGCGTGACTATGTCAGGGTTATAACCGTCCAACTCGAGGTTCTGGTAAGTCCAAGGATTCTTTAACCAATCGGGTCTCACCGATCTGAACTCTTTTTTAAATAGGTCTTGAAATATCTTTCTACACTTCTCTTCATATACTCCGAATGACATTTTAATTAACTATTAAGAAATGTTTAAATCAACTGTAACAGTTGATTTAGTCAAGCTTAACATATTATTCAGTCACTATTAAGAGTCTTCTTCATTCTCCTCACTCGGCCTTAACTTCACATGCTTAGCGACCTTAAAGAGTCCGCTAGCTAACGCTACCAATCTTCCTCCCTTCAGTACCAAGAGACCTGCAAAGTTACTCAGTTCACGTTTAACGAGATCATCGTTCTTCAAATCTTCATTCAGTGCCTCCACATCATCTACGGGAATAACGTAAGAGATAAGAACTGAGGCCGCAGAGATGGCTGACTCTACCAGACCGGTAGATACCTTCTTACCCATTACGGTCTTGTATCGATTGAAGTACTTCTCCACCTGTTTGGGAGAGAGTCTCTTAATATCTCCGAGGGACATCGCTTTACCGAGAAACTCCTCTGTCGATCCGAGAGATGCGAGTATCGCGAGTGACTCTCTCTTCACTTCGATATCGTCTTCCTCATCAGGGGTCTTATCCTCCGGTATATCATCGATATAATCTTCAACGTTCGCCATCTTTAAATTACTAAGTCTTCTTTTAAACCGGTATTTCGAGATAACACTCAAACGGATATCTGAGGCAGAGACAGAGTCGAGCGTATCTCTCTGTTTTTAACAGTTTAATAAATACTCTCTTCGTCTCTGTGTCAAGATCTCCTCCGTAATCATCGAACAGTGTCTTCATACCGATCTGTGAGGGATTGTGAAAAGCGACCACGCATGCGACGTTCTCTCGGAAGGGTTTCGCTATCGATGTCAACTGCTGTGTTACCACCCATACACTCAATCCGTCGTGTCTTCCCGAGAAAGCGAGGTCGATAAATTTATTAGATCGATGCTTCAGGTCTTTGGAGACGGCGCAGTCGTCGAGAATTAAAAGGGTGTTCGTTCCGGAGAAGAGTTCTGACACGGTTATGAGAAGGTCGTTAATCTCTTCCGAGTTACTCGAATCCGGAGAGAGGATGAAGAAGCGTTTATCACCCTGTGCAAACCCTCGGTAGGTCCTGTTCTTGGCGTAGGTCGGGCAGATCAGGACTATGAACTCAAAGACCTTGCGGAAGGGTCCTCGTAACTTCTCTATTAGGTACTCTGTCTTCCCGCAATTAGTCGGTCCGGTTATGATCATGTGAAAGGGAATCTTATCTCGTAACTCATTCATTTATTTATTAAGAGAGGGGGTTTTTTTAATACAGGATCGACTTCAACTCTGTGTTCATGATCTCCATAAACGCGTCAGCGACCACGAACATGTAACAGTTGATTTTTCCCGTTCCACCGACCTTCCTCTTGATCTCAAGTTTCACTCCGTCTCGTGTTGTGTTTATGTGAAGACCTCCTCCGTGAATACCGTTGTCAGGAAAGGTTCTCAGATCTATCCAGAGAGCGAACTTGTCTGTGTAGAAATCCTCTTCCTTCACCTTTCCTGAACCGCCCATTCGTCTCTTGATCGATTCCCAAAAGTCTGACGGAACCATCCCCTTTGAGAAGAGTCGGTTGGGCATACCGTCAATGTTGATGTTGATCGATTTAATGTCAGGATTTACAAACTTCTCGGAGTCTCGTTCTCCCTCTTTATAATCCTCTTCAAACAGACAGAGTATGCCTGTCATCGACTTTCTCGGAAGATTGACGTGCTCGTTAATTATGTTGTCATTCGGCTTTGAGATGGGAAAACTTCTGTGAAGGATTACGTTCTCGTAGTAGAATCCTTTGCCGACCTTATAGGAAGAGGCGGCCTCACTAGCCAAGTATTCACTCGTGATGCATCGATACTCCAACTCAATGTTAGTCAATTTATAGGTCGGTGTCTTCTCCTTCTCTTTTTTATCATGATTCACTATCTGATCGACCTTCGGTAGAGAGATCTCAAACAACAGAGGATGAGGAAGAGCTTTCGGATAGAGAGCGCCGTGATCACTGAGAACGGTATGGTCAAGAGGTATAACGTATTTGGTGTTGTGAACTGTGGCGAGGGCAACCTCTTTTGAGTCAGTTTCAACCCTATCCCCTGCAGGTGTACGAAGTTTTCTCATATTCTCGGATGAGATTCCCTGTTTTAATCTGTCATCTCTATCCTCGAGAAAGAGGTCATGGTAGGTCTGAAAGAGATCGTATCTCTCTGTGGTCTGAAGTGTCTCTCCTCCGAAAGAGACCTTGAGCTGTTCAACGAGGTTTCTTCCGACGTTATTCACGAGGGTGTTGTTTGCATGACCTCCGACTTTCATGTCAAAGAGAAGTTTAACGCTTCCCGGTACGATGACCACGTTTTCTGACAGTTTGGGAATGTAGATACTGATCGTCTCACCGGGATTCGCTGATGAGGGATTAAATGTGATCCTGTTGAGAGATGACTCCGCCTTCAAGCCGAACGGTTCTCTCGGTACTCGGTTCGGTTTGATAATCTCTGATATAGCTTGCGACATTTTAAAAGAAGATAGGTTATTTTTAAATGAGTAACGAGAGAATTTTTAAAAAGATTTACTATAGCCCGGAGGGTTATTGGAAAGGGTACTCTGCTGTATCGAAGTTGGCTTCCTCGGCAAATGTCAGTGAGTCTGAGGCGAGAGATTGGTTAGAGAGACAGGCACTTTGGCAGATCTATCTTCCTCCGCCGAAGTATTTACCGAGACCCCATTGGAGTGTGAGTAGACCGAATGAGATTCACCAAGCGGATCTTCTCTTTCTTCCTCACGATAGGGTGGGAAGAAAGACTTATAGATACGCTTTGGTTGTGATCGATGTTGCCTCGAGATATAAAGATGCTGAGGCGTTAACATCGAAAGATAGTGAGCAGGTAGCGAAGGCCTTTGAGAGGATCTACTCTCGAAAGCTTAAGTGGCCAAAGACACTGATCGTCGATCCTGGTAAAGAGTTTATGGGATCTGTGACAAAGTTGATGGATAGACATAACGTGAAGATACAGAGAAGTGAAGCGGGTAACCATCGAGCTCAGGCATTCGTTGAGAGAGCGAACAGAACTTTGGGAGAGAGATTATTCAGTCATCAGTACGCGCAGGAGATGGTTAGTGAAGGGAGATCGAGAGTCTGGGTGAAGAGGTTGCCCGCCGTTATGAAGGTGTTAAACTCTCAGGTGATCAGAATCACAGGCAAAGAACCTGATAAAGCCCTCGGTTTAAAAGAGGTAGAGATTGATCCATACAGTTACAAAAGACCTGTCGGATTAAAAGAGAAGAGATTACCCTCAGGGGTTCAGGTAAGGTATCTTCTCTCTCCCGGGGAGGATGAGGGAGGAGAGAGAAGAAGAGCGACCGATCCTATCTGGAGTATAGAGGTCTATAATATAAATCGTGTGGTGATCTCTCCTGAACAGCCTGTTTTATATTATCTTCTCGATGGACCGAAGAGATCGTTTGTCAGGGAAGAGCTTCAAGTCGTTTTGACTGACACTGAGCTTCCTCCTTTATGACCGTAAGCGAAGGTGTGAATGTTATCCTCCCGTATCAATCTCTTATCATCGAACGGAGAGAGAGCGATCTTGTTAACTGTCTCGGTGTACACGGTGTGTAGATGACTTCTTATCACATTCATCTTTCTCATAGCGGGTTTATTATCGAAGAGGCAGTCTTTGTAATCGTTGAAGGTGATGGTCTTCTTTATCACCGCCTTCTTCACTCCCTTACACTTCTTCTCCTCGTAAGACTCTTCTACTCTGTATGAGTAGAGTTTGGCTCTTAATCCGACAAACTCTGCGATCTGCTTTCCTGAGGCCTCGTCTTTGAACATGCCGATGACCTTCTTATTTACACCTGTGAGAATACCGCTTGGGTGATCTTTCGGATAGTTACTCGTGTCGAACTTCTCTTTCACATCGGAAGAGATGTCTCTGTAAAAATCTTCCGTCTGTATCTCGTAGGCGAGGCTGTCCGTGTCTGTGAATAGGAGTTTAGCATTCTCTCCGTACTTCGGTTTGATGTAATTATAATGAAAATCGTACATCAAGGTCTTACTCAGGTCGAGGATTGACATACCGAGGTAGACGGGTTTATTGAATTTTAGACTGACCTTCTTCATATGAACAGCGGTTAGATTCTTTGAGAATATTGTATGGTGTTGATAATTAGGTTTACACGTCAGCTTCTTCGCCTGAGATTCTCGAGTGACCAATCTTATGTCGACTCTGTTTCTGATGTTCTCCATAGTCTTTCCGAATACGGAGTTATTCATCAACTTGAAAAAGTCTTTCTCAAAATCGTTAGTCGCCTTCGCTCTGAGATTCGTGTTAAGATCGATGTACGGCTTTAGCCACGCTGACTCTTCGAATGTTATCCCTCTGTGAATCTTGGTCAGTTTCAATCCGAGAGATAGATAGAGTTTAAGAGTTTCGTGATGAATAACGTAATTCTTTTTATCGTTTAGATTAGGAATTAATTTCTCAACCTTATTAACGATAAGTCTCTCCGGTGCTAACGGACAGTCGTTATGAAGGTCGTGAATATTCTCGGGATAGGTAAGGTCGACCTCAAGTATGCACGGCATACTCTTCCAATTCTTCAACTCTTCTTTTGTCATCCATCTAAAACCTTTAGTCGGCAGAGGTTTACACATTGCCCAACCGTAGAGATTGTTTGCATCGAGATAAGAGATGTACTTGGTCGGTTGATCAGGATCGTAATCTTTCATATAAGGATTGTTTGCCTTTCCGTATCTCGTTGAGATCATAGATACTCCTCCTCGAATTCCTTTCTCTACCATCATTAACATATCGTAATCACTCAATAACTCCAGTTCGATCTTGTTGATTTTTAAACACGCATCCCAAGCAAGTCCGGGCGCTGTGTAATAGAATATCGGGTCGAGATGGTAATTATCAAGGCAGACATCCCTGAAGTTTTCAAAGACATCGGAGAGAAGGAGAACATCACTCTTGAGATAGAGGTCATGATAATCTCTCATGGTCTTCATTTTAAAGGTTTTCCACACATTCTGTGCGTGTTGATAATCCTCTTCTGATATTCCGCTGTCATTCAATATGGAGTGGAATGACTCTTTCGGTGGAAGGTTTTTTACAGAGAGTCTGTTAAAGTTATCGAACCAATCGTATGGAAAGACACCCTTTCTTTTTATAAGGTCTAACTGTTCACCTTCATAAAACTCTGTAAGATTTTTAAAAGACTCTTTCGGCAAATTATTTACCAAACTGTCGAGGCTCGCTGCCATGAATTTGAAAGAGTCGATAAATCTTATTTCACGCTTGACCTCTTTCTCTTCTCCTTTTTTATTTTTGAATCTGTCTACCAAGATATGCTTGGAGAATGAGATATACTTCTCTTCGTTGTTGGGTATGCAGTCTATCTTTCCCTCTGATTTACCGAGGTTTTTAATGAAGAGATGACTGTCGTAACCTGAGAGATTGTGAAAGATTACGGGATAGAATTTGGGTAGTCTGAATTTTAAATTACACATGCTATGTGCCGCTCCTCTAAACTTACCGGTGAGATGAAAGTGGTCGCGAACCTTTTTAAATCTTGGATCATCTCCCTCTCTAGGTATACCGCTCTCACAGATGTGACAGTGAGTTGCCTTTTCATAGTCGATCTTATCTTCTTTTGTCATCACCATCTTCTTCGGTATTTTGAACCTGTTGTAGATCTCCTTGATATCCTTCTCTAAAGACTCTACAAATAACTGAGGGATGTCTTCGTCAGGAGATTCAGCTGTGTACTGTCTAAGGAGGGGTGATAAAAGTTCGTCATCGAAACATTTGATAAGATAACTGAAACCTGAGGGTCTGTGCTTTTGGTATCGGTTGGTGAAGCTTTTGGTATCTTTGGGTTGACAGGTGTCAATCTTCTCTGTAAAACACTCGAAATCTGCATAAACAACAAATGGAACTCGCTGCTTTTTATAATGATTCTTAAAATAGAGTCTCCCTCCAGGCATCTCAATCTTGACAGCCTCGTTATTCTGACAGTACTCGGTATGTTTATCCAGTGATTTTACCGAGGGGAATGAGTTTAGACATCTGTAGCAGAAATGTATCTTACCATTATGATTACTTTTCTGCTTGGATATAAGTCTTGACATGTTCTTGATCCAACAGAAGTGATTGGTCTCTTCGTTAGCGATAAGGAGAAGGTTTATCACCTGTTCACAATTCTTTTTACTTATTCTCAAAGGGTAAACGACCTTTTTACAATCAACCTTTTCATAACCGAATACATTGATCGCGTAACTGTTCTGCTTTTCAAACTTATCTATCTGTTTAAGTGATACAGGAAATTCGATACCTGACCAGTCAAACTTCTCTGAATCTTCTCTCATCCGTTTGCTTAGTCTCTCACCGTGTTCTTTAGCAGGAAACACTGCTGAGGTTACCGCCCACTTAAAACACTCATTATCCTTCTCATTCTTTACGTTGATTATCGCATTCTTCTCTGCTAACTTTTTCGGTAAGGGAATGTATGAGGAAGCAGACAGAGGATTGAAAGGGTTAATGTTTATGTCGAGGTGTTCGACTCGGTCAAATTGCCAACCGGAACCTCTGTCAAAATTCTGTATCAGTTCAAAGATTCGACTCGTCATCGTATTATAGAGATCAGAGAGATCTGTTGACTCTGTCACAATCTCCATTTTCGATGCGAAGGAGTATACATTGATGTCGATGTTACCTGTGGTGGGATTCTCTTTGGTAAACCTTACGGTGAGAATTAACTTGACTTTGATCGATCCCTTACTCTTTATGAGATCTATTACCCTTGGTTTTACGTTATTCATAAACGTCTTCTCATCCATACCGTCTACTCCGTTAACTCTAAACGTTTTAAAATAACCCTTTATAGCTGTCTTATACTCTCTGGGTGTTAGGAGGTTATCATACCTCTTAAATATACGGTTCACTCTCTCTTTAAGACTATTGACTCTTTCATTCACAGTCTTTTTAATCGGTTCTGGTACTTTAGATATTATCCAGTCTGCAAACTTGTTTATCTCTCTCTTCACCGGCTTTGCAGCATTTGAGGCAAGATTCTTTAGTTGTGATACTTTAGAGGTATTCGCAGGTTTTGACGGTTCGAGTATGGGAATATCGATCTCAGGTATGGGTTGATCCATTATGTTTTGAAGCTGTGAATGATCACCCACCGGAGTCAACGCCTCGATCAGCTCCGCTTTACGCATTTTATAATAACCTTTGATGCCTCGCTCTTTGGCAAGGGCCTTCAAATCTTTGACCTTAAGATTCTCCATTGATTATATTGAATGATTTAAATCTTTAAGCCAGTTTTTCCAAAAATAAAATATTTTGGAAAAACAAAAAATAAAATATTTTATTTTGGAAAAACTGAATTGTCTTGGCTCTCTCTTCTCCATACTACTTTCTGTGATTTCTGTCGTCTGTCTCAAGTCACAAGTCGCAACTTGAGACATCTCCAGGGGAATCGACGACAGAAAAAAGGAAATTAGATTTGAAATTGATACCAAAAATCAATCAGCCGTGAACGGTCAAAACCTGTGGCTAAGCGGGTAGTCCCTCATTTTTTCGCGCTTCGCTTCCGCTCGCCTCGTCCCCAATTTTCGCGCGCTCTTTTTTTGTTTTTGCTTCACGCTCGACGGACTGCGAAAAAATAGGGGCTGCTCGTAGTCTAGGTGTTTTTCGACCATGCAAAACTATTATTGACAGCATATGGCTACCAACTGACGAGGTCTTTTGTAGTCGCGTATGTTAATTAAGTGAGTTGAAAGTGAATGCAAATAAGATTTTCTCATATCATTATAAAACTATTGTTCTTTTTATGTTTTTTTTTTCTTCGTCATAAAAATGACTTAAAACAGCGTGACATAGGGAAGGCGTGACATAGGGAAGGCAAGGCCTTCAAAAGTCTTTAAAAAGTGAATTAGGTTGAAAGTTCGTGGAGTTTTTGTTCTTGTTAACGATTTCTAGTTCATTAATGTTAGTGTGGTATTCCCATGTGAAAACGGATTTAAGACCATTTTACAGGGCCAGCATTTCAGCACAGATTTATTTTTTATGTGTCTTCTTCAAAAGTGAACTGAAAGTATTCCTCCCAATTTTTCGAGTATAATTTGTTGACCTGGCTTTATTTTAATTCGAATCTCTTACATAAAATACACTCCTACGGCACGGGCGGAGGAAGGGTGGAAGAAGAGGAGCTTGTGGAGAATTTACACTATAGGCCTCACTTGCGTGGCTGTTACCTCGAAGTCGCTGTTGAATTGCTGGTTTTCACTGTCACGCCACAAAAAAGTAAATCCAAAACTATTGAGTGAAAAAACTCAAGAATATTATAGGTTGTAGAAAGTTACCAGTTATTCTGTTTGTCCAAGTCTCGGGTTTGTACGGTTTTCCGTACTCGAGTTATCTGTCAAAATGTTCCACACAAATTTACAGAGCTTTGTATGGAAACGCCATGTTGGTGCCCATGCAGTTGGGCACCAACATGGCGGCCGGAAATCAATGAAAAGATCTGGAATTCACTTCTGCTATAAAAGGCAGTTATATCACTCTTATGAACAAGTAAGCATTCACATAAACACTTCTCACAAAACCTCAACTGTTCAGATGTTAAAAATCGTAGGATAAGGCATTATTTTGAAGCATACGTGACAGCCTTCTGGCGGCCATCTTGATGTCGTGTGGCGTGAAATTCCGAAATTCAAAATGGTCTATCGTAAAGACGGCGGCTGCTATCGAGCTAAAAACCTTCAACGAGATATATATTAAGGATGTCTAATAGCCAGTGAAGGATAAAAACTCAGGGGTCTTGCGATTCTGGATTTTAGAATCTTGATGACGTCACGTGAAAACCAAGAATAGATCGTTTTCACTGACGTCATCTGGTACCAAAATACAAAACTAAAGAGACACCAAAGTTTGTATATAATTATCAGGCATCAGGTACATATCAGGCATTATATATCAGTATCAGGCATCAGGCATATAATTATATCTGTTGATAACTTTTCAGCTCTGTAGCGTGCTTCGTTTGGAAACCAGCGTGACACACAGTTACGGTCAGTTACCGTTTGTCAAATAATATTCATCTTGTGATTTTTAGCCATTTGAGAAGTTAAAGTAGCAGAAAATATGTTTATGCAAATGTTTGTTTGTCCAGTACAGATATCCAGTGGCCTAGATGACCAAAGTAAGTTCCAGATGTTTACAGTAAATATCCGGCCGCCATATTCCCAGGCATATTGAGTCCATATTGGTGTACCACGGAGGTACACCAATATGGCGGATCCATACTGGGCTCTGTAAATTTGTGCAAAACATTTCGACGAATATCTGAAGTTTGGGATAGCGCACAGACCTAAAATTTGGAGAAATTACTTCTTTTCTTCTCTCCTATAACACCATATTTTCTTGACCTTATTCACTCAATGGCTTTTCGATCGATTTATATTTTCATTGCGTGACAGTGAAAACGATCTATACGGGGTTCATTACGCAAGTCATGCGTAATCTATCAGCTGCAGTAACAACGTTTTTTGCGATTTGAAAAAGGCATGTTGCGAAAACTTTATCTCTAAAGGAAGAAAACTTGTCCTGAACTAGCCTGCAGTTTTAACAGTGTTTTAAGACTCTAAATGGTTACGGTAACCAACAAAACAATCTGCGCCGTATTGTAAATAGCTTAATTATTTGCACCGATCTCAATCTTTCCTGTGTTTTTATGGCTTGACTTTAATCGAAGAAAGTCTGTTTACTTGTTTTAAATACAAAACGTAACGTGTAATGAGGCCTTAAGGTGGGGGTACACCCGATTTTGAGTGAAATTTTAAGAGGTTTAAGGAAGGGACAGAAGAAAGATAATTATTTTTGAAACACCATCAGGCAGTTGACCCCACGCAAGAGCACCCCAGGTTGTCAGGGGACTGTTTGGGTGTTCATATACTAATTTTTAACTTTAAATTCTAATTTTAAAATCACTTTGAATCTTAAATATTTCTTATTTCTTCAAATTTTACTGATCCTTTGAGAAAAACTATCTCTTCCCAAACATCCCAAAAAATCACCAAAAAATTTACAAAACACGGCTAAACATAGCTTTGTGAAATGAGCATAGAGTTTTTGGATTGCTTGAAGCACTGACGAGATATTCGCATTAAATCAAGTTTAGCGGTAGCCTGATTTCTCAGACGTTCGAGGTCGATCGCGGAGCGGCCGCGATCGACCTCGGACGTCTGAGAATCAGGCTAGTTTAGCAGTGGAAAAACAGGCTTCAGATGTACCCCCGCCTTAAATTTTGCATAACCGCTTTCTTCCCATGAACCTTTACAGACCCACATCACTTCCGCTATCGGTTTCAAAATACGCTCACTCGGACAGATATACAAAATCAGAAACCACGAAGGCAGACATCTAAAGGTATGTAGATTTGATATCTACTTTCGTTTTATTAACTGGATGCCGGTTTTCTTGCTCATATTTCTATTGTTATGAACTTTATTAGCTGTCGAACCGAATGCAGTCAAATGAGCTGAATGGGCTGAACTTTTAAACGTCTCCAATTCAGCTTTAACATTCGCATAATAAGATGAACTCTTAGCTAAAACAATGGTAAGCTCAGTGATTATAGTAATTAGTGTCTGAAGTCGTGATTGATGATTCTTTTGGTCTTAGTTTTTTTTGCAAAGAGAAGCAATTAAAATTCAACATTATTATCATCGGCGTGAAATCGAGTGAGACGCTCACTGACTGTCGACTGCGTAGCTAAGATACGATCCCCATGCTACCCCAAAACGAATACAAACAACGTTTTGTTAATTAAATTAGTGTTACACTGTGTATTAGAAAGCTGTGAAAGTAAAAAACGTACAATTAGCTTCTACGTGTTTATGCTTCCAAAAGCTTCACAGACATTCTTTTGGTTTGTCACGCAATCCCATCAGTAACGTTTGTTGGAGAGGAGAGATTGCGTGACGAGTCACAATAATACCTGCTTAGGAAGCAACTTGGTCAAAATCGTAACAATTAGAACAGAGGAACAGAGAATGGGCTTCACCCTCTTTTTTTTTTTGCTTGACTAGTTAGTACCTGGCCACAATAAAAGTTTGGTTTACAGACATAAACACTGTTCATAATTATATTAATTCACAGACGATTCACAATCCCAATTATGAGCTGAAACATATCCATTCCTTTATATTATATTAGGACACGTGATTATCACATTTCCACTGCTGTCTGGGTAATGAAATGGCAACCGCTCTGGACCCAGGTGAAGTGCTTCGTTCAACATCTGGAAAAGCAAATTTTCAACGTGTGGCAAGACTGCTAATAAGTGGAGGCACCACACTACTGAGAGAGATTTTCGACCTCAGATGTCCACCAAGTAATCTTCCCACCATATTAAAAAATCCTGCTACAGAGAAACAACTCAAAGCAGCAAAGCTCACCAAGCCACAGTGGGACTGTCTGTACCCTTCTCCAGGGGTGTACGGCAAGTCGGCGGATTTTGATGTTACATTGCTCTTCAGGTTGCTGAGGACAATATGCAACCTGATACCTCCTGTCACCGGCTGGGATGCTCTACCAACAAGTACAGACCACAGTTTAGCTGCAGATTTGGCGAGAATCAAATATTACCGCAACTCAGTGTATGGTCATGTGAACCAAAACATGGAGATAGCAGATGACTTTGAGTTTTTATCGCTGTGGCAAGAAATAAGTGGCGCTCTCGTGAGACTTGCTGGTCAAATCAGCCATACAAAGAAGACTGAGTGGCAGGAGGCCATTGATAATTTTTTACAGGATCCCCTCACAGCAGAGGATGAAAGAAATGTAGAGGAACTGCTGAGCTGGTATAGAAGTGATATGGAAGTGAAGAAATCCATAGAGGACCTGAAAGATACAATTGAAAAAGCTATGCTAAGTTTAAAAGATGCCTTCGGAGGGCTTGAAGTAAAGATTGAACAAGTTCGAGAAGACGCCAAACTCACAAAAGATAACTTAGGAGAGTTGCATCAAATGATAAACAACTCTGGCTCCACATATGGCAGCCCCAAGGCAACTGCAGGTTAGTAAAAACGACTTTATCAGCCTTTAGCGTCCTCCCTACAGCAGCCATTCTTCTACACCTCATCACACATTCACTTCAAAACGGTACGAACTGTAGACTGATTATAACACTTGGACTATGATAAAAATGCGGACTGTAGACTGGATATAAAATTCTGCGAGGGGAGGGAAATGGGGGGGGGGGGGGGACTGCCATATGACTGATCGTGAAGGGATGGAGATGCTTGTGGTCTCGCTTAGGCATGCAACTTATGGATTTAGGGTGATCAGGACAGAACGTCAATATATTTAGCCGTCCAAGTCTCATTCACATTTGCACGTGAAGAAATAAAAAGTGGGTCCGCAATTCTTACACATGTGGACTCAAACGACTCAACTTAATTCTCAAAATGTGACAACGACAAGCAAAGAGACAAATAAGGTCTTTTAATGGAAATGCAAACAAGGAAATTAGTTTTAAGACCAAAAACAAAATCTTACCGCTAGCAGTCAGGGATACTAATTTCCAATTATAAAGAAATATTTTGGGAAAAGAGTACATTAGTATCTGTTGAATCTGCGAAGAAGAAGCACAGTCTTTTTTTTCGAAGTTTTGTAAAGGACAAATTATATATATTTAAGCTTAAAGTTTATGTCCCGGCCTTAAGGGCATCAACAGCCAAACTTCGCCTTAATGTCGATGGTCCTTATTAAAAATGGTTATCTCCATCCACTGTTCAAGTTTTGCAGTTTGCAATGCTGCAGTTGCTGCAGATCAGTCAACAAGTCGTGGCGGGAATTTTTACTTGGTCGGGTATCGCCATCTTGGCGGGATCCTGGTTACCGCCGGGATTCCGCTTGTTTACATTTATGGTCTATACTGTCGTTCGCGAAGTTAAACCACATTACATCATCCAAGGTCTGAACAGCCAAGGCTTTTATTAAAATGTGGCCGGAGGCATTTCGCCATAAATTATTCGGAAAACTGCAAGTGAAAACTGCTCATTTCTGGTCTGCTACTGACAGTTAACTGTGTTCCTGTCTCTTTTCTTCCAGGACATCTGACTAGAAACGGTAGCACAGGATCGAGTTCGCAAGTTGGAGCCTCAGAGGTGATGGTAAGTTTATCAACAAGTAGTAAAGTACATTTGTTCGGAATTCGGTGTAAAAATTGTAACACTTTTTTGGTTTTATTTTTTGGATAAAATTTTCAATAAGAGGCCATTTCGCTCCGTTTTTGCAGGGGCTAACAGCACTTGAAGATGCTGCTGGGAATAGCTGCATTGTTTATGAGTCAGAAGTTGGGGTGAATAAAATAGCCCTGAAATATGAACTGGTTAAAGTGCTGCAAGATGAACTTGGGGAACAGATTCTCAGGTCGTGGGATATCATAAAAGGTGTCGTAGCGACCTACAACAAGCTTGTAACAAAGTCTAACAAATATCGAAGGAGGCAACTTTCCTCTTTAAAGCGAGTTCTCCTCTGCACTTTTGTCGCTTTGTCCTTCGGAGGTTACAGTTCTGGCCTTTTTACGTGTGACGTGAGGCCGGTTCTATCCATTGTTGCAGTGGTTTTCTGCATATTGTCTTGGGCGGAAATTGCAAAATTTCAATTTTCAGCAAAGGAGAGAGAAGAAATGTCTAAACGAATGCAGTTAGTGGACGAGCTGCTGCAAAAAGATGGTCAGCTCAAAGAGGTGTTACATGTTTTCAAAACAAAGTCTGACTCTTTCATACAACACCTACATGGAATCGCCGAGTTTTGTCAAGAGCATCCAAATGAGATGATAGTGTTGAGAGAATGTGTACCAGTTTCTACACAACAGGTTTTGAGAGACATTTCTACATTCATGTCAAGCCTAACAAACTTTCTCGGCAGTGCCTACAATTTGAGAGAAGCTCACGAGGCGGTGATTCGTGATGACGAAGCAATAGCCCTTAACCAAGGAGTTGAAGAAAAGAAGATGAAGTTCAAAAGATTGATCACAGGACCAATTATTTTGACGGCTGGGACGATGACCTAGCATAACAGGTGAAAGAACCAAATTTAAATGTACCTGACAAAGAACAAGTTAAATTCACAGCGGGTGACTAAGTCACTGTAAGCCATAAGTAGGAAAAGAACATGGAGTAAAATGAAGTTGACTTTAAATCCGATAATTAAGTCCCCCCCCCCCCAAAAAAAAAGCCAGCCCTTAATGAGCCCCCCCTCCCCCACCCCTTAAATCTCAGAAGTAAATATCCTTTCAATGATAGCCCTCCCCCCCCCCCCCCCCCCACAACACCAATATAAGCCCATGGTTTTATATTAAAGGGAAAGCACTCCCCTCCGAAGATAAGCCAATCTGATTATAGACAAGCCTCGTATATTGTATAGCTTGTTTAGTATTTCATGTCGTGACAGTATGCTCAGAGACTTGTGATGTTCAGTTTAACGACTGTAGAACTTACTTTTGTTTCGTATGTGTTATGAGACAATAGAAAAAAATTCACCCTAATGCGGCGTTCTTATATGCACCGCCTTAAAGTATTCAGACACAACATCCCTAATCAAGTTTTAAATGCAAAATATCCAATAAACATTAATAACCCGTTCCCAAATGTAAGCAGTGAAGTCATTGACCCCAGAGCAGCGGAGTGTCTTAACTAAGTATAATCTTATCTTGTAGAAGAAACAGCAAAACAAATCGAAAAAAAGGTGCAGTTTTTATAAAGTGATGTGTGGAACTCGCTGCCTGATCGTATTAGGGACTGTGAGTCTGTAGCCATTTTCAAGTCTGAACTAAAAACGTTTCTTTTTTAAAGATGCATATCAACTGGATTAGCACTTACCGTATTTTTATATCGACTTTCCCAGTCTTAATTTGTCTTTTTAGTTGTAAATATGTATATGTTTTAGAAAGATTCTTGACGATAGTTTATAGATACACCTTATTCGATGGTTTAGCATATAATACGCGCGGATATTTTGCGAGTTGCGAGCAATGAGCAAAATATCCGCTCGGATTATGTTAAACAATCGAATAAGTTTGATTCGGCCATTTTGTCGTTTCTCTTTCAGTCCGTATTTTTGCCCTGTTCTACAGTGTAATAACGTGGCATATTTTGCGCGTTCTTTTGCCCTAATATGGTAAAATGGCGCAATAGTGGAATAATAATTAGCTTTATACATTTTTTTTTTTCAATTTTCATATTATTGTACACTGTAAAGCGCCATTGAACTCTAGGAAATGGCACTATAGAAAAATACTTATAACTGTTTTTATAATAATTTATTATTATTATTGTTATTATTATCATCATTATTGTTATTATTATTGTCTTTATAGCTGCGAATTGGTCACAATTTAAACTGTCGCCTAAGAAATGATGTGTTTTGGAACTTATAACAAAGATCAAAGATTCTGAAATATCGATAGCTGACTAATCGCCTAAAATATAACTGATGCAAGTCTAGTACCGCCATCCAGGCAATCCTGTTACAAATAATCTCGCAGAATGACTTTTTAAGGAAAATTTTAATTTTGAAGAACTTGTTACAATATCGAACGTCAAAGGTCAAGATAGACACAGAGCAAACCTACCACAGTTCTGTCAGTAATTCCTGCCAAGGCTTACCAGTCCTTTCGTACCCACGGCCGGTTCGTACCCAATCTCGGCTGGTTCGTACCCAATCCTCTGAACGATTAGTGCCGTGGTCAACGTTCATTACAAAAAGCATTTTGAGAATGATTAAAGATCAAGATCAACCGAAGTTACCTTGAATGATGTTGACTGTTTATCCTCCTTGATTGATACGCGCATTTTGACAAAGAAAATCGGCTTTAAGCACGCGCCACACAAGCTTCACAAATTCTGCCTGTAATAGGCTAGTCGATTGTTGGGCGTGACATGTTGTTAAAGATGAAACGAATAAGATACAAGAAAGATTTGAATTAGGCTCCTAAAGGAGACCAATCTGGGCATGGCTCAAGCTTTGTTGACTCCTAAAAGATGCCATTTTTCATGCCTGATTGGTCTAGACGGCAAACACAGTAAAATGTCGTTTTTGGTTTCTTCACAAGCAACCCAAAACAAGACCTCAGTGTAATATACACCCCTAAGGGAGGAGACGAGCATCCCTGTCCCTTTCAATTGGAAGTCCTCTCCCCCCCCCCCCCCCCCCCGGAATACACGGCCTCTCGTTTGTTATAATTACTGACCATTTTAAAATCCTATTGTTATCTCTCTGCAATATATCAAATATTGCAGCCATGTACCAAACCATCAATGTAGAAGCGGCTGAAATCGTCGATGTAATGTAGAGAGAGAAAAACAGGGTTTTCTGGGAGGGTCAGTAATTATAAAAGATAATTATTTCAGCTCACAGCATTTTTGGATATACTGCAGGCAGCATCGGCCTGGGGCCTCTGCCGCCTGCAATATACCCAATAATGCTGTGAACTTCTGTAATTATATATTAATTAACATCAGTTAAATCAGAACAGAGAGTGCTGTGTTATACAAACTGAGCTCTGAATTGAGATCTTGGTCCAGCAGTTAACGGCTCAAAAGAGAACTCATTTTGTGAAACTTAAAATCGTTTCCGTGTAACACAAAGTTCGAGCAAAATGGAGAACAAATCTTTGAGATTTCAAATGCATTTTTATATAGTGTCACTACAATGTAGTTACCCTGGTGAGATGCCCTAAAAATAAGCCATTTCCGGGCTGTCTAACTGTATTTGCGTTTGTTTTAACACGAGTCCTGGTGCACAACCTTTCATATGGAAATGACGTTGATGTGCAAGACAATGAACGTGCATAAAAAACTCGTTTCCAAATGAAAGGTTGTGCACCGGAACTCGTTTTGAAACAGAGGAAAAAGACATCTCGGATTCAATGCCTTTTTACTGTCACCTAAAATGACCCGTACATGCTGCTAGATAATGTACAGCAAATTCCTGTGTAGATTTGATTTCCTTTCATGGTTTTTAGACTGCGAAGAATTAGATACCAATAACAAACAGCATGCCAATTGCTACTTTGCATTGGTACCATGGTAGATCTATGTCCACAAAGTACGTAAACCATGAAAATGGACAGCGTGCTAGTTTTGCAGAAATTGTATTTTACCTTTTAAGTAAAAGTTAGGGTGAGAATAAACAACAACAACCATTTTATTTTGCCAGAAATAAATACAAAATATAATAGCATAATTTAACTAAAATAGGCCAAAAAAACTACTCAGAATAGAAATAAAAATTAAACGAGCTGTGTAGTTAAATTTAAATTGCTATGACAAGGTTGTACATGATTAAAGAGAAAAGACGAAAGAAAAATAAGATAAGTAATGAGTAATTAAGTACACTGTAATGAAGTATGTAATCAATCAATCAATCAATCAATCAATCAATCAATCAATCAATCAAACTTTATTAATAGAGGGTGACACGTAATAGTTTGTCAACTTATAAATTGTGGCCCTCTTGAATGTACTATGTACTCTGGGACATCCAAAGCAATGAAAAAACTGGCTTGACTGGTTCATGTCACGTTTTTTCTGCGCCCAGCATGGCAGTTTTTGTACCACGTGACCGTTTGTTGCAAAAGCCTATTCTGGGAAATAGCTTTATATGTGAAACTTTGATTTCTATTCCCTGAAACGAGACTCAGTAAATCCGTCCGTAGCAGGTTCTACTGCATTGTAATATGACAAAACCAATTACCGAGTAATTTGGGTAAATTTTGTGAATGGAAAACTGAAGTCGAAACTTTTAAAATAAAGTATGCTTGCTCTCTCGGATCTGGAGTCAATCAATGAATTTACGTGGTGGGTGGGTTTTATCCAGATGCTGAAAGCTTAAGTTGGTGAATGGAACCCTAGTGTTCAACCATTCAAATGAAAGCTATTGAGGAGTATTTTCGTTTGGTTTATTATGCTATGCAAGGCGGCTCTAACATTTAACATTTGCCTTACCTTTAATATTTATGTGGATGAAACCCTAGTCTGTGATCATTCAAATAAAAACTATCAAGTATTGGCAAAAAGTGATTTTTTTTGTTTTGGATACGGGCAACTGATGGGAGTTAAGTTAAGGGTTTAAATTTTGCGAACTATCAAAAAAAGAAAGAAACGAGACTATATAAGCCGCTGGTAGTGACTTAGTAACATTAATGTAGGCTAATTATAACTTAAATTTGATTGTATCAGGTCTTGTTGATGAATATTTGAGCTCTAGATTTTAGCGCTTTAGATTTAAGGCTCCGTAATGGGCGAATTGGACTCTACGCGTACGATTATCGCATGCGTCACACTTACGCCATGACTACAACACGAATCGCGTCGTGTAAATCAACCTACCACATCCTTACCACTGACGCGCGGGCGTGTAAATGGCCCTAAGTAATGTCTTAGGCCTGTCGTAAGCTTGTCGCATACGAGAAAGTCGTACCGTGAAAATCGGCCCTAAAGTTTTTGCCTGACGGCATATTTTAAAATGTTGTATTTTTTACTCAGTTCTCTGTTTTTAGTGGTTTAGTGGTTTTTAGCGATCACAGTTTTCTATACTTTTGTACTATCGTTAAAAAGACGAAATAAAACGTTTGTTTTGTTTTTCATTGGTCTGGTACCTGTTAGACGAAGAAGCATGGCTCACAAAATGTGGATCACAATTGCGATTTTAAACTGTCAGTCTATGAAATATGCAGTTGTCTTAAGAGTAGGTCGCTCTGGATTTTACCAATCAAATAAAAAAAAGTAAGAAAAGAGCGAGAAAAACAACGGAAATGACCTGATTAGTTTTGGACTCTTTTGTGAGTAGTAACGCCATTGAATGATATTCTTTCGTCCCTCCCCAAGCTTTGCGCGGTCATCGAAATAAGAGAAAACGCCTGGGGTCATCTCAATCCCACCGGTTTATTGGAATGTAAATCCTCTTGGCGATTCTAACGCTGTACCAGAGTGAAAGTCGATGTTGTATTTTTCATAAGTCCAGACCAAATCTTTACTGCCGAGCATTCTGAGAAAAAAAAAAGGAAGTCCAGATTTGGCGCCACGCAATGCGTGACAGAAAGAGGGTATAAACTAGATTCCACATATTTTATAGTCCTGGTAGGAACCCATCAAAAAGAGGTTGGTAGGGTACCTTTTTGTTACCTATCTTCGCTGGACTTATTTTTCGCAATTTGCGAAATATTCCCGCCATATATGCCATTTTCGCGGAATTAAGGTCCCGTGAAAATGAGTAGCAATAAGGTATACAAGATGTGTCTGTCTACCGGACTGAAATTGTTCCGTAGGTGCTCAAGTTCTGCAACATTGCGTGCAGCACAGAAACAATTTCAACCTTTGTCCTCACCGTTATTGCAAACGCAAATACGAAAAAGTACTAAAACAGCTACGGCCTGTTCTTCATGGCTACTTGATCCAGTTATAGTGTTACCGTCGCTGTTTTGGCTTTGCACACCATTGTCACGTCAGCTGCAATGTTGCGCCAAATCACAGTTACAGCGTGTGCCACGTTCCGTCAGCACACACCAGGCGACTTTTTGTTTGTTGCAGAGACATGGCGCTTCGTGTATGACGTCTTAAGGTCCTGTCCACACTAATAATGTGTTTTTGCATATCGTAAACACTTTGGACAGCGTTTCCGATCGTATCAGTGTAGACGATAGGCAAAAAGGCAACAACGAAAAATCATCGACGAAAACGCGGACGGGGACCGTTCATTATTTATCGCCTGGGGGGGGGGGGGGTGCGGAGAATTTTTGTTCCAACACCGTAGTATTCACCTGATCCCCCCATAAAGTGTATAGCATTTTAATAATCCCCCCTCGTTGGTGGTGGAAGCTTTCATGATCCGCCCCCCCCCCCCCCCCCCCCTCCTTTCCAAGCCACCGCAAAATATCAAGTTCATTGTAGGCGCGGGTGCCTGGAAGTGAAAGGTGTAATTCCTGCTTTGCCACTTTAAATGACTGTAAACTGTAAATTACGCCTTATGACGTTCTATATCATGAAACATAGAAGACCATACCCCAAAGCTGTTCGCAAGTGATGAGCTGAAATATTTTCAGGAAGCTCAAAAGCGGGTAAAGGTGCTCTCAGCGAAGAACTTCAGAAAGCCTTAAATAAGCTGACAACTCTAATGAACTTGACAAGGAAGTTTCCATTTCGCGCAGAGAAGAAGAGAAAAAAGGTGTAAAAAAAACGAGAAAAGAGAGGGCATATATGCTTCTAGAAAAACGTACCTTTAGAGAGGTAACTAAAGAGGGTTTTGTAATTGATTCCTCAAAAAGAATAGATTTAAAAGCGTCGCAACCATCGCAACCATCAATGCTGAGTCGACCTTCTGCTATTGGAAAAAAGCGCTTTTAACACAACTTTAGCGTGTAGTATGGAGGTGGTGGTGGCCAGTCTAAACGAAAATCAAAGGCCCTATGAGGCCACGACTGTTTTTTTAAGCGATGACGTCATCGTTTAATGTGTTCGTGCGAGTTCTTGTCGCTTTTATTTAACAAGTGACGAATTAAATCGTCGAAGTCGAACGTGCATCACTTGTAAAGATCTATACGGATTTACGTTGTTTTTCATTTTGTTTTGCATTGCTTGTAAAAGAAGCAAGCTCCAAGCAGACAAATTCAAGTTTGCGTGTTTTCGTGCTAGCGTGTGTACACTCTTTTCCCTGTACAGCGTGTACGATTGACGTTCAATTTCCGGAATGTGTTTTGATAATGCCATGAGCATAAGTTTGATATTGCATTCTTTGATTGCTGTGAAGATTAACGTCGCATAAAATTTATTTTGAAATCGGCTGCGTTGACCTTTGTCGCCTGACACTGATAATCTTCTGTCAGCTAGCGATTACACAAACTTCGCTTTCAAGTCTGATTTTGTGGTGAACTCAATGGCACGTGGAACGACTTTTTGGTGGAATTCAATTGCGTGTATATCTGGATAACTTTGGGGGCAAGTTGTTTTCTTCTATGTATTTTTCTATTCGTGTTTGAAAACATATGATCACTTTTAACGATCCGCGCATCGTCTTTTATTTTAATATGCTTTTAAAATATGACTTTGCCTGTCTTCTACGACCGCTAGTTTGGTTGCTTATACTGCTAGTTTTGTTGTTCCTTCTTTACTTGCGGTAGGGTCCTCTGGCTTTTGGGATAGGTAGTCTTCTGCTAGGAATAAATCTCGCTCCAGATTTTATCTCGTCGTTGAAACTCGAGTGTTCTCCGCTGCGACCTGTGCTGATGATTTTGCTTGAATGCGATGAACATTTATCTGTTGTGGGTTATAAAACTCAGCAAGGGTACTTCTTAACTCCGAGGCCTATAAAAGGTGTTTGAAATGCGTTGATTTAGGTTGTCGCTGTGAAGCACACGATGTAATTGTTCCTTCTTGTCGCTTCTATTTAACAAGTTTAACAAGTGACGAATTAAGGAGGCTCGCAACGGTTTCCAGCACTTTCCAGATCTTAAACTTTGATGGGTCAGTACTACAAATCTTTATCAGTTGCTGCCACAATAATGATATCAAACAAATTCCCAATCATTGCTGAACAAGTTGTGGTAATTTTCGTGACGTCACAGGTTACTATAGCAACAGTTTTACCCGTTAAAAACACCCTTAATTTTGCCTTTAAGTGCTTATAACTCAAAAACGAGTCCGGTGACCCCCATTTTTTATTATTGAATAATGATAAGCATGTTAAGATGCAACTTTTTGCAAAGTTAAAAAAATTTCTGCGGAGCGGTTTCAGAGCCACCTTAAATTTCCGTAAATTTAAGGTGGCTCTGAAACCGCTCCGCAGAAATTTTTTTAACTTTGCAAAAAGTTGCATCTTAACATGCTTATCATTATTCAATAATAAAAAAATGGGGGTCACCGGACTCGTTTTTGAGTTATAAGCACTTAAAGGCAAAATTAAGGGTGTTTTTAACGGGTAAAACTGTTGCTATAGTAACCAGTGACGTCATAAAAATGACCGCAACTTGTTCAGCAATGATTGGGAATTTGTTTGATATCATTATTGTAGCAGCAACTGATAAAGATTTGTAGTACTGACCCATCAAAGTTTAAGAGCTCGAAATTGCTAGAAACCGTTGTGAGCCTCCTTAAATCGTCGAAGTCGAACGTGCATCACTTGTAAAGATCTATACGGATTTACGTTGTTTTTCATTTTGTTTTGCATTGGTTGTAAAAGAAGCAAGCCCCAAGCAGACAAATTCAAGTTTGCGTGTTTTCGTGCTAGCGTGTGTACTCTTTTCCCTGTACAGCGTGTACGATTGACGTTCAATTTCCGGAATGTGTTTTGATAGATTGCTGTGAAGATTAAGCGTCGCATAAAATTTATTTTGAAATCGGCTAGGTTGACCTTTGTCGCGTGACACTGATAATCTTCTGTCAGCTAGCGATTACACAAACTTCGCTTTCAATTTCGCTTTCACCGTCACATGCAAACTTAAGAAAATTCTGTTGATTTTTCTATAGGGCAGAAACAACATACACCTGATTTAAGGTAAAATAAAAATAAAATATGTTCACAATCGATTTTCAAATTATCATCACATACCCATCAAAACAAAACCATTAGCGCGTAAAGTACAGTGGTCTGTCATCGGTCTTAATAAACCGCAACGTCAAACTGAGAGTGGCGTTACATGTAGGTCTGCCAACCATCTGTCAACGGCCTTTTGTTTACATCTGATCGACTGAATAAGTGAAGGAAGGATGGCTTCAAATCGCCACCCCTTCCGTAACTCCCGTTTTGCATACGCAAAAACAGTCGTAAAAAGGTGAAGGATCAAGTTCGGGCGCGGATTTTGCCGAATCTGACGAGGGGCTGCCCAACTCTTTTTGATGTTTTCTTGTTGCTGTTCTTTTTAGTAATATCGCACCGTTCGGCCGCGTTCACGAAAGTTTCCATTGTGAAAATGACTCTTTAATGAATTTGAAACATGGAACGTTTGAATATATAGAACTTAAACAATTTCAAGCCATTGCACAACCAACGATTATTTATATGACTGAGATTGTGCCTGAATAAGAGAGGAAGCCAAAACATAAAAATATAATTAAAGAAGGCGATCAATTGAGTGACACGGTTAATGTTATTTACGGCGATCCTATCGCCACTAAAATTCTCATATTTTTTTTCTGATCCCCCCTCAATGCCTGTCAGCTACGGCTGATCCCCCCTTTCCTTCTTCAGAAAACTATGTGACGGAATTTGTAAGAGTCCTGGCGCGTACCCAGTGATTTGTATATGATACATGTAAAACTCGTTTTCATATGCAGGAAAAAAAGGTACCAGGAAAGCACTCAATTCATCAACCTCCTTGCGTACGCCGCACCGACCCCAACCCTACCCCTACCCCCACCGCTACTCTTGTTTTTACCCCGCCTACTTCCCACGACTCTTTGCAAGCTCGTAAATACTTCCTCTTTACGTTCCTCCGATCTTCGCAGAAATATCCATCCGACCGAAGGATCTTTGCCCGAACGCGAAAGATATTTTCTTATTGAAGAAACATGATAAAGAATTGAAGGTGAGAAGCTTCATTTTGTTTTTCTTGTAACAGTGATCGCTGTAAATTTGGCCACGGGACACAGATTAGTAGTAATTTTGCTTTTAATTGCAAATTATGCATGCATGAAGCATATTGCTTGCATATTCATGATCATGCCCATGTCTGGAGTTCAGCTAATAGCCTTTTGCAGATTCACCTCCACCGTTTCCTTGTTAAAATTTTGATTTTGGCACTTGTAGCCCGTCGTAGTTTATAGACAGCTTACTCCTGATTCGATAGCAGGATGTAAAACTTAAAATTATGCAAGCTTCAAACTCATCACAAGAATAGAAGCAAAGCGCTAGTTGATGTCAGTGCAGATCAAAACATAAGGTTTGCTATTGAAGTAGAAGTTAAAGTCTAAGCACAGGCACTGAGACAATCCTGTGTTTGTGTGGCTGTGTAGAAATATAGATAAACACTAGGTCGGCTTCGATTTGCTACAAAATACAAAGTTTACGGTCCAGGGGTTTTGCGAGCTAAAATCTGCGAGCTGCGAGCTGCGAGCTGAGAGCTGAGAAAAAATAAAAAACTTTGTATGTTATAAAATAAACTAGAAATGTAATAATTTAAGTTTTTTTTTGCTGCCGACATGAATTCCCAATTCCAACGTTGCCACGTAGATACAAGAGTTTCACTGTTTTGTCAACGTCTGCAGTACTCAGTATCAACGGTTTTACAGGGCAATGAATGGATACATTGTGTGTGACAGAATTTTGTCATATCATGAATAGCATGACCAAAGTGACGTGGAATATTTTTGACCACATGCTGGGGGCTAAAGTTCCTTCCCGTTCCCCAGGCTGCTTGAAAAATAAAGAAAATCACAAGAAATTTTGGTTGAATAATGTGTCTAACAACATAACAGCTTCCAACAGCGTATTCAACATTGTCACATCACGATATGTGGACTGATGCTAACTGTGCTTGAAAATGGACCGAAACCATAGCGGCGTGCACATAAACATAGATGTATACCACGCGCGCGATATGTGACATGTCCGCCTACGCATCCAGTTTGCGTGATTTCCTTATCAAGAGTATGAGTTAGAAGGGGCAATGAAAAAAGTCCATCATCAGTCAGCATTCTGTTATCCTCCATAGTTTGCTATCTCAAGCAAGACTACACTGAGTTTCGATCCTTTAAGTTGATCTCTTCAGTTGCTACTGTGGTCTACTGTGCTAGTGTCTAGAAATTCTGTATTCCGTAATTTGGAATTTGAGGTGTACCGGTGTGCTAGCTAAAGATACCTGTGTACCGGATCGCAAATGGAGGATTATTATTGGCTAGTTTAAAACGGACAATGGGGTAGTTTTTTTAATTTTTATTTCTTTACTTTTTATTTATTTTTTTTTCAGCTCGCAGCTCGCAACTCGCAGCTCACAGTTTTCAGCTCTCTCACTCCCCAGATCCCAAAGTTTACTGTAAATGATATTGACCGATAGGGAGAACAGGCAGGCAGCTAACAGCTGGCGGCCTCAACCTTGTCCAGTTCAAGCTTGAACTGACACCGCGCACTATCAAAATTGTCACTTTGAAAACACGGGCATCGGATCACTCAATATTTCTTTGTACCTGTGCCAAATTAGAGCTTCATCTTTGTAAAATGTTATGAGAACAGCATTCCTGATGTCACAAAAGTAGCTTTTTGAACCTGATCGGTGCCAGATTCTCAACCAAAGTAGTTGGAAGCATGCAAGTCAATTCAAATGTACCAGTCTAGAAGGCTGTTAAATAATTATATTAAAACTTGGAAAAATAACATTAGCTGTGAAACACTGCAAAAGGGAGAACACTGTCATAAGAAAAGCTTGACATCTGTAGTGAAAGTCAAAACCATCAAATTTGATTCATGTGGCCATGAGATGCCAAGAGAATGAATAAATACTGTAATGGAGTAAAGTGGCCAATCGCACAGGCTCAGTCACTCAGTCATGTTACTTATGAGAGGGTCGTACAGGGGGGGTCTCTGGCACGATTCACGGACAAAAAAAATAACGAATCACGGATCATGGATATCGAAATTTCATTTTCCCGAATCACGAAAATAAGTACTCTTTTATCCTGTTCTTACGCTACAAATAGTGTTTGAAGAAATCAATATTGATTAAGAAATTACGAAAATAAGAAAGAAACATACTCTCCTGTTCTTACGCTACAAAGAGTGTTTGACATTACGATAATTATACGGAGGTCACATTTGAGGTCTCGCGTCTCAAAATCACACAAAATAAAGTCAATAAAGTGGTGAAATCATGAATATCGGTTATTAATTCAAGCTCATCACGTGTCACGCAAAACCTTCCGGTCACGGGTCACGAAGAATAAATTTATTAAATTCACGTTTCATGGAAAATAAAATCAGCTAATCACGCGTCACGAGAATACCCCTGTATGACCCTCTTATGACTGGTTTTCTTACAAAAAAACATTGTTTGTGTCCCTGTATATCTTCTCATTTGGAAGGAAGTTCTTTTGATGGAAAATAAAATTTCATGCAATTTAAAACAAATAAGATTACTAGGTTAATTTTACTGTTTTGAGAAAATAAACTTTTGGTGTTGCCTTCTGTAAATAAACGTTTTGGCAAGTCTGCATGCAAATGAAAATTAAGTTTAATTTTCGCAAACCGCATACAAATTCCTCTACTGCAAAACTATTTCGTCCTGTGCAAGTTTTCATGGACTGGGATGTGGGTTATAATAATTTGTTCATCGACCTTGCAATTCAAGTACTGACTTTGTTTACAAATTGGTCGAAGTTCTTCTTTGCTTTGAAAGGATTTTGCAATTAGGCCAGCTAGATCAAGTTAGCATTTTTAGTTGGATTTTGTTCTTACTGAGAATTAACCAAGTTTAGCATGGGTAATTAATCCATAGCCTGAAGGAAAAAAGGCCAACAACTGGTTACCCATCCAAACACTAACCCTTCCTAGCAGGGCTTAACTTCAGCAATCAGATGACTGCAACGGGTGCGTTCCTTGTGGTATCAGTCACAGACGTGACAGAATTAGGTTAAAAACAGTTTTAACAAAAAAAGTGCCAAACTGTTCGAAAGATCCTTTTAAACTAGGAATTGTAACTTTCACCCCCTTGTATTGTCTGGGGTTTTGTAACTTTCAATGCCTTGTATCGTCTGGGGCTCAGATACCACAAGGAAAGAACTGGCTCTCATCTGATTGAAGTTAAGCCCCGTCGGGCAGGGCTTAGTACTTGGATGGCTGGGTGACAAACTGAAATACTTGGTGTTCAGTGCTTTCCTTTTTCTTCTTACTTTCCTTGATTATAAAATTATTCCGTGAAATTTCAGAATTTCTGGCCCTTTTGTCATTTGTTTAACTTCTCGTAGCTCTATAAATAGAGCATGCACCCAGTGTTTGGGAGGTCATGGGTTCGAGTCCTGTTGGGCATTCAGATTTTTTTGTTTGTCTCATGCTCATGACATAATGAATATTTCATCTTTAATTTTTCATTACCAAACTTAAAATTATTTTAGCATCTTTCTTTATTTTTCATCATACAGTACACTATCGACATTGCTGATCCTAGCAGCATGCAGGATCTTGTTCACCATGAGTTCCCATAGCACCCGCCTTGTGTTTGAGAGGCCGTGGGTTTGATTCCTGTAGGAGGAGGCCATCCCTGAGGCAGCATGGCCGAGTGGTTTAGGGCACTGGTGTTGTAATCTGGAGGTCCCAGGTTCAAGCTAAGCCCTCCTCCCTGCCACTAGCTGGATTTGTTCTCGGTCATTCCGAGTTCAAATCCTCAGTCACGTTTGTATAAAGCCTACTGGTCTTCCTCCTGCCAGTTACATGTAGGATTTTCAACTATGTTATGTTCATTTAAAATAATTATTCGTTTCCTCTGTTTCAGTGGCATGCCTGTAAACTGGCTATCTGGCTATCTCAAAGCTACATGTAAGTGCATGACCTACTATGAACAACATTTACATTTTTTACGTTCAGATTTTTTCTTAATGTCCCATGCTCATGACATGATGAATATTTCATCTTTCACAATCCTATTTCAGTTGGAAAAAAACAGCTAAAAGACAGCTGAAAACAGTTCTTTTTAAAGTGCTACTATGATGAATTCCCATCTTTTCTTTCGTAACCATTTTAAAATATTATCAAGTACTCTATATGAGAAAAAATGCCATTTACTGTTTTTCAATATCTCTTTTCTTTCCAGAGATATTCAAGTTTTTAAAATATGCAAATTAGCAAAGTAATGATGTCACAGACTCACGGAATTCTAACTAAATACAAAGAAAGTGATATCTCAGCCAATTTTTATTGAAAGTCTCTGATTCTTTGCAGTAACACTCTGCTAGTTGTGTTACACTTTGTGAACTTTACAACTTGGTTACCATGGCAACATACTAGATTCCAGATCCCCCAATGTTAAAGGCTTTTCTGGTCATTTCTGGCATTCTTTTTTAATAGCGGAGCTCCTATGCCGCCCAAAGGGCCGCAGAACAGAGCCCCATAGGTTTCATGCGAACATGGAAAATTTGTAAAACCATGCGTTTGAGTTTTCATGGTCATCGTGGCAGGCAGCATGGCTCGCGGGCGCGTGCGCTCTATACATACCTACAAAGTAGCCCAAAATGGCGGCCATACTCCAGAAAAAGCTTGATCTGGTGAGGCCTCTTACATGTTTCATATTGAACATCCTCCTTTCGTTAAAAAATACCTATGGTAGAAGTTTGTAGGACACTGCACTTTTTTTTCATGCATATTTTGCGATTTTTTTAAGCTTAAATATCTCTGGAACTGAAATAGATATTTGAAAACGGAATGACATTTTGAATCTTTCATTAAATACTCTTTAAAACACCTAAAATTGGGGTGAAAATTTCATCATAGTAGCACTCACTCACTACCTATTTCAATTTGGGCCAAACATTAACAAAAATGCAAAAACGTTGACTTGTTTCTGCTAAAAAATGATAAAGGTAAGAACCAAAAGCTTGATGCGAAAAATGGTAACAAGAGGGGGCAAACTTTGGCAAAAATTTTCGTTCAGATCACAGGCATGAAATCAAAACACCAGCTAGAACCGAATTTGCGAGGTAATTGCAAGGTCAGAAGTTAAAAGCACTAAACGCGTTTAAAAGCAATAAAATACATGTAAGAATATTCTATCAGTCAATTAGAGAGGCTAGAGAAGTTGAAAACATACCTGCTGGTGTTATTGTCCTAATTTATCTGTGATCGCTATTCACTAGCAAAATGTCAGCAAGTACGGCAAACCGAAGCAAATTTTTAAGCTGAAATGTTTTCTAGTTGGGCTATATAATAAACATCTTATAAATGGAGCTTAGTCGGTCTGAACTGTATGGGAGAATCTCGACCTCGGTCATGAGTACAGATCTCACTGCGTTTGGTCTGTACTCACGACTGGTCAAGATTTTCCCATACACACCTCCTGCTCGGTTAATAAGAGCTAACTATATATTTACAGCAAGGAGCCCAAAAGTGTCACCACTTTTAATTAATTCACATTCTTCCATGCAGTCAGTATCCAATCAGAGGCCGAGGACAGCTCCCAGTTGAAATCTGCAAATGATGAAAGAATGTGAATAAACTGAAAGTGGTCACACTTTAGGGCTCTATGCTGTAATATAAATGAAAGAGAACACTTATATAGATGGAGGTTTTTCACAGTGGCCATATTGCATGCACGAACAATGAAAATGTTTTGCATCAAACTGAAATAAACATTTTCTCTCATGGCCGTTGTGCAAAACCTGGGGTTTCCAAGAACAGATGATCATGATTAATTTGGGTCTTTGACAAATATTTTAAAGATGGACCCGAAAACTGATATTGGTAGACAGTTTGATTGATGCTTTATTAATGAACATCCTAAGAGGCATTTCAATTTAATTAAATATTTAGTTTTTGACTGAGGAAATAACAGTTATCATTTAAATGCCCAGTTTAAAGCTTCTTCGAGCTTCTTGTTTGGTAGTTAATTGCACCCAATCTGGTAATTCAGTGATGTTCAACTGAAGAATATTATTGTTCAAGACATATATCTTTTGTAGATCAAATAGATATTTGTAAAGATTACAATGTAAAATGCTTATAGGTAAATAACTCAACATATATGACATTTTCAGTAAGACACTACCTCTCTGGAACCTGTATTTTCATTCGCCCGCTATAAACACTACCTCTATTATTTTGTTATTCAGGGCTAGGGGCATTGTTATGACCTGTTATCTATTGTTTTAAGAACCAATGAAGTAACTCGTTCCGAGAGGTAGTGGGCGACCCGACATTTTCTCTGGTACATAGTACATTTCCATTGTTTTATGGATGTAGCATGGAACTTTACATGGCCTTAGTGTCAGCATATAAAGTAAAAGTTCATATTTCGTGAGTGTGTTATTAATAGAAAATTACATGTATTGGCTCAATTCACTGTGTGAAAAGAGATAAATGAATGGCATTCGCAATAAGTCTTGCCAAGTTTCCAAATTATTACTCATTTGGATTTCTCTCAGTGGTCAAAAATGTGATTCTATATAAGCCCTGGCACAAAGTTTTTCAGCCCATGCAAAAAGGAAGAGTACAAACAAGTGGTAGTTAGTAAGGCATTGTAAAGTGGGAAGAGCAATGGTGCATTGAATGTAATAGGAGGTCTGTTTTCAGCATTAAGGCAGGGCTACGGGCCATAGCTATTTAGAAAATTCTATGGCCTGTTCCAGGCGTTTGGTTAGTTTTTTTTATTGATGCAAACAAAAGGACATTACATACATACTGAGGCGTTTGGTTAGTTGGGGAGCAGCCAGAAATTCGGGATTAGTGTGATAAATGCGAGCAGAAAAACTGCGAAGGGACTAAGGCGAGGAAACGAGGAAGCGAGGGATCCCTCATCTTCTCCCCCACATCCCTCCCCTTATTTTTGCTCGCCATCTTTTGTGCTGCTCCCCAAGCATAGAACAGGCTAAAAGTTCTACTGATGCCATTCTCCATTCTTCAGATGATGACTTTAGATGATGGCCACGACATAGTTAACCTGAATTGTTAAATGAGACTTATCCATTCCCATCCAGAAAGTGACAATGATCACGTAAAATTTCTCTAGCCTGACTTATGAAATGGCTGCCGCTCTGGACCCAGGTGAAGTGCTTCGTTCAACATCTGGAAAGGCAAATTTTCAACGTCTGGCACGACTGTTAATAAGTGGAGGTACTACGCTGCTAAGGGAGGTTTTTGATCTGATTTGTCCACCAAGAAATCTTCCCACAATACTACAAAATCCAGCCACAGAGAAACAACTTAAAGCAGCAAAGCTTACCAAGCCACAGTGGGACTGTCTGTACCGTTCCCCAGGGGTGTATGGCAAGTCATCGGATTTTGATGTCACATTGCTCTTCAGGTTGCTGAGGACAATATGCAACCTGACCCCTCCGGTCACGGGCTGGGATGCTCTACCAACAAGTACAGATCACAGTTTAACCGCAGATTTAGTGAGAATTAAATATTACCGCAACTCAGTGTATGGTCATGTGAACCAAAACATGGAGATAGCAGGTGAAGAGTTTACACAACTTTGGCAAGAAATCAGAGATGCCCTTGTGGGAATTGCGGGGCAAGTCAGCTCTGCAAAGAAGACTGAATGGCAAGAGGCCATTGATAATTTTTTACAGGATCCCCTCACAGCAGAGAATGAAAGAAATGTGGAGGAACTGCTAAGGTGGTATAGAAGCGATATGGAAGTAAAGGAATCCATAGAGACGTTAAAAGTTACAACTCACGAAGGGATTAAACGTTTGGAAGCACAACAAAAGAACACAACTCAAGAAATCCAGGAAGGCCTTGCTCGCTTGGAAACATCTTTAAAAGGTGTTGATGCAACGCAAGACATCAAAGAAGTGAAAGATATGCTGCATCAGATACTTAACCTCGTTGGTGAAGGCTCTCAATCACCTGAAGGTATCCGAAAAGTAATGTCCTTAGATATGATAGATTATATAACCCTGTGTATAACAAAAAAAAACTTAGTTTTACCAATGAACAAAAATTTTGAGGTCATTGTGACGTCAAAATTCGTTGCCATGGAAACGTCATATGAGGTCAAAGATACCTATTTTGGACCTTTTGGGGCTAATCACTCCAAGACTACTCGGTGAAAGTTTTTGTTTTTGATGTATTTTTATCTAGCCAACAAAAGAAAAAAAAGTTGCAAATTTTTTAAAAAATCTATAGGTAGGATTCAGAGCTACGTTATTTTTTCGTAAATTTAAGATGACTCTGAATACTATCTACAGAATTTTTCAAACATTGTAAGATTGTTTGTTTTGCCCATTAGACAAAAATAGATGAAAAACAAAAACTTTCACCGTCTAGTTTTAAGTTATTAGCCTGAAACGGTAAAAATAAGGTATCTTTGACCTCATATGACGTTGTCATGGCAACGAATTTTGACGTCATAGCGACTACAATTTGTTCCTTGGTAAAACCTTTACAAAGTTGTACTAAAGGTTAGCCTCAACATTATTGGTGTAGCTGCAATAGAATGCCAAAGACGGGAATATCTAAACCCCTTCGAGCCACCTTAATTAACCTTGGGTTTGAGCTAACCGGGGGTTTCAATTTTTTAATCGCAGGTGAATAAACCCAGGCGTTACATAGCGTTGTTCAAAGCAGCGTTATTGGGTTGGTTAGTTTATAGCAGATTAAACCAAACAGGAAACAAAGTCCGCCTCGAAATAGCTGGAGGCAGTGCTTGTCTTCCAAATCTATATTTTTCTCATTGTAGTCATCGATTTTAACAAAATTTTGTTAAAGGCGATACTTAAAAGGCCTAATTGTTTGCATTCTCTGAGTCCACCGAGAAACAGCAAGGTTAAACTATTTACTCCACCTAGTAGCTAGGTGGGTTAAATTTATCCCGCCGTCTAACTCGGGATAGCTTAAGCTTACATTGAAACAACAGAACTGATTTGCAGTTAAACTTTAACCTAAAGTCAAATTGGTCTAACCGTCTTTCCAACAGCCAGGCCACTGGGGAAAAAATGTCGAGATAAATATAATCTGTTTCGTAATGAATAAACTGTACTCTCCTTCCGAGAGTGTGTGCTTGAGGCCTTTTGGATAACATTGGCGCTGGATGCGTGCTTTATCATTTCGATAATTCGTATATTATATATACATGGAACAATTCATGGAACATCGTTCGTGTATAACGTTAATGTTTTGAAGTGGTTTCCGCCTTTTTAGTGCTGAATTGTCTCAAAATACCGTCGTTTTTACCGTTGTAGGGTTTTTTCGGTTTATTTCCCTAAACTTTGCCTGAAAAGCAGTTTTCTACACTGAAAAATGACTTTGATGAAGATTTCATGTTAAAATGTACAATAATTTAGGTGCATGCACATAAGGCAAAATTTGGACGTTATTTTTTTTCTGAGCCATTCTGATTTTTGTTTCTTGCTCTTTTTTCTTTCGTTTTTCTTGGCTTTCTTATTCTCGCTACCTTCTATTCTTCACATCTTTGCTTCTGGTCGGAAAAGGCTTGGTCCTAATCATTGGTAAAGCCTGGAAAGGGTACCTTGGTCAATTACAAGTGTGTTGGCCTGTTTATGTACCAATTTTAATCACACAAAAAACAGATCACGGTTTTTTTCATTTAGCTCTGTCAGAATGCAGTCGATATACAAAATGGACAATCCTGTAAAAAGATTTATTCTAGCTGTTTCAATGGCTTATCACAAAATTCCGCTGTCATGCAAATTGATGACGTCACAAGTGGTTTAATGACTCCTCGAAATCTCGGAATAATCTGGGTTTAGCACAATAAGGGGAGATCCATGATTGATGACCTAATGATGCCGGGTGATTACGTTAAATCTGGAAATTTCTGCCTTCTCATGATTACAGGACTCAGCAGCTCATGCCCCACAGCCTGTTAATAGTAAGAATAACCCCGTTTTGGGCCCATATGGTTATTGATTTGATTCGTTTATTACTTCGTTTATTACTTTTCAAATCAAAAACCCATCGCGCCGACTAAAGAGTTATTTTTGAAAAAAATAACTCAACAATGGAATTTGTAAAATTCTAAATAGGTAAATTATTCATAACTCCTCGCGAGCAACGTGATTTGAACTCCGGCCAAATGCGTATTTTGGGATCTGCGACGACGAAAACACGCAGAGTGCATTTTAAGAACCGGGCGGGCCCCAGGCCCCACCCGGTTGAAAAGTGGGTCCGCAATTCTTACACATGTGGACTTAAACGACTCGACTTACTTCTCAAAATGTGACAACGACAAACAAAGAGACAAAAGGTCTTTTAATGGAAATGCAAACAAGGAAATTAGTTTTAAGACCAAAAAGAAAATCTTACCGCTAGCAATCGGGGATACTAATTTCCAATTATAAAGAAATATTTTGGGAAAAGAGTACATTATTATCTGTTGAATCTGCGAAGAAGCAGCACAGTCTTTTTTTCGAAGTTTTGTAAAGGACAAATTATATTAAGCTTAGAAGTTTATGTCCCGGCCTTAAGGGCATCAACAGGCAAAACTTCGCCTTAATGTTGATGGTCCTTATTAAAAATGTTTATCTCCATCCACTGTTCAAATTTTGCAGTTTGCAGTGCTGCAGTTGCTGCAGATCAGTCAACAAGTCGTGGCGGGAATTTTTACTTGGTCGGGTATCGCCATCTTGGCGGGATCCTGGTTACCGCCGGGATTCCGCTAGTTTACATTTATGGTCTGTACTGTCGTTCGCGAAGCTAAGCCACATTACATCACCCAAGGTCTGAACAGCCAAGGCTTTTATTAAAATGTGGCGGGAGACATTTCGCCATAAATTATTCGGAAAATTGCAAGTGAAAACTGCTCATTTCTGGTCTGCTACTGACAGTAAATTGTTTTCTGTCGCTTTTCTTCCAGGACATCTGACAAGAAACGGTAGCACAGGATCGAGTTCGCAAGTTGGAGCCTCAGAGGTGATGGCAAGTTTATCAACAAGTAGTAATTAAGTACATTTGTTCGGAATTTGGTGTAAAAATTGTAACACTTTTTTGGTTTTATTTTTTGGATAAAATTTTCAATAAGAGGCCATTTCGCTCCGTTTTTGCAGGGGCTAAGAGCATTTGAAGATGCTGCTGGGAATAGCTGCATTGCTTGTGAGTCAGAAGTTGGGGTGAATAAAATAACCCTGAAATATGAACAGGTTAGAGTGCTGCAAGATGAACTTGGGAAGCAGATTCTCAGGCGGTGGGATATCATAAATCGTGCCGTAGCGAGCAGCAACGAGTTTGCAACAAAGTCTAACGAATACCGAAGCAGGCTTCTTTCCTCTTCAAAGCGAGGTCTCCTCTGGATCACTTTTGGTTTCTTGTCCTTCGGAGGTTACATTTCTGGCCTTTTTACGGTTGAAGTGGGGTTAGTTCTATCCATTTTTTCAAATGTTTTCGTCCTGTTGTCTGTGGCGGAAGATACAAAATTTCGATTTTCAGCACAGGAAAAAGAAGAAATGTCTAAACGAATGCAATTACTGAACGAGCTGCAGCGAAAGGATGGTCAGCTCGAAGAGGCACATCATGTTTTGAAAACAAAGTCTGACTCTTTCATACAACACCTACATGAAATCACCTGGTTTTGTCAAGAGCATCCAAATGAGATGGTAGTGTTGAGAGAATGTGGACAAGTTTCTACACAACAGATTTTGAGAGACATTTCTACATTCATGTCAAGATTAGGAGACTTTCTCGGCAGTGCCTACAATTTGAGAGAAGCACACGAGGAGGTGATTCGTAATGACGAAGCAATGGCCTCTAACCAAAGAGTTAAAGATGACAGTGCTCTCAGCGAGGACGAAAAGGTGATGAAGTTCAAAAGATTGATCACAGCACCAATTATTTTGACGGCTGGGACGATGACCTAGCATAACAGGTGAAAGTACCAAATTTAAATGTACCTGACAAAGAACAAGTTAAATTCACAGCGGGTGACTAAGTCACTGTAAGCCATAAGTAGGAAAAGAACATGGAGTAAAATGAAGTTGACTTTAAATCCGATAATTAAGTCGCCCCCCCCCCCCCCAAAAAAAAAGCCAGCCCTTAATGAGCCCCCCCTCCCCCACCCCTTAAATCTCAGAAGTAAATATCCTTTCAATGATAACCCTCCCCCCCCCCCCCCCCCCCCCCCCACAACACCAATATAAGCCCGTGGTTTTATATTAAAGGGAAAGCTTTACTTCTTCTGATTCACTCCCCTCGGAAGATAAGCCAATCTGATTATAGACAAGCCTCGTATATTGTATAGCTTGTTTAGTATTTCATGTCGTGACAGTATGCTCAGAGACTTGTGATGTTCAGTTTAACGACTGTAGGACTTACTTTTGTTTCGTATGTGTTATGAGGCAATATAAAAAATTCACTCTAATGTGGTATTCTTGTATGCACCGCCTTAAAGTATTCAGACACAACATCCCTAATCAAGTTTTAAATGCAAAATATCCAATAAACATTAATAACCCGTTCCCAAATGTAAGCAGTGAAGTCATTGACCCCAGAGCAGCGGAGTGTCTTAACTAAGTATAATCTTATCTTGTAGAAGAAACAGCAAAACAAATCGAAAAAAAGGTGTGCAGTTTTTACAAAGTGATGTGTGGACATGGTTCGTACAATCTTGAAAAGGTCTTGAATTTTAGCAGTCGTCTTGAAAAGTCCTTGAATTTGGTTAAGTCCTTGAAAAGTACTTGATTTCTTCATTAGGTCTTGAAAAGTCCTTGAAATTTAGGACTTCTTGCACGCCCTATTACTTTTCTGATAAATTAAATGATTTTGGTAAGAACAATTTGTTCACGAACGACTTCTAAAATGCGAAATAACTTGCGAAAATGTCGGTATAAAACGCGAACCCCTACATGAAGTATGATTTAGATCTTTGCCTCAATTTCATGCACCAGGGCTTGCACCAGGCCTCTTATGTGGGGTTGTCCACCATGCGGTTTTGTTGGAAGGGGCAACATGGCCGATAGCAGAAACTCATTATGGGTTTCTGCCGATAGTGAGTAAACATGTAGCGCTGTTTTGAATTCCTTCGTTTGCAATTCAAATTAGCTATGGGCAAATGTGTATTCAATCGTAAATGGTTAAGTGATGAAAAGTTCAGCTGGGTTAAAGAATTTAAAGGCGACAAGCACAAGGCTTTGTATTGTGTTTGCAACAAAGTGATCGACATCGAACGCATGGGAGAAAGCGCTTTGAAGTCTCACATGAAAGGCGAGAAACATAAAAGGAACACTGGTGCAACGTCAAGCTCAACGCAGGCGATGTCTGCATTTTTTCACAAGCCAGTTAGGTCAGAATCTAATTCTTGTCACGCAGGAGGAAGTAACGGTGAATGTTCCGTTCCCCCGCCTCCGCCAGCAGCAGATGGTCAGTCAAAAGTTCAGCTTACTGAGGAATGCCTGGACTATTTAAAAGTTGTAGATGACTTAGTTGAGTGTTTAAGAAATGAAAAAGAGGACGGAGAAATCGGAGACTTTTGATTTTGTGAATAAAACTCAGTCCTTGAAAACAATTTTTTGTCCTTGAAAAGTCCTTGAAAAGTCCTTGAATTTTGTTTGTGCGAAGTTGTACGAACCATGGTGGAACTCGCTGCCTGATCGTATAAGGGACTGTGAGTCTGTAGCCATTTTCAAGTCTGAACTAAAAACATTTCTTTTTTAAAGATGCATATCAACTGGATTAGCACTTACTGTATTTTTATATCGACTTTCCCAGTCTTAATTTGTCTTTTTAGTTGTAAATATGTATATGTTTTAGAAAGATTCTTGACGATAGTTTATAGATACACCTTATTCGATGGTTTTGTCAGTACCGTAGTACCTGTCTTTATTTTCTCTCAAGCAAAAGTCGAAAACTCACTTCTCACAATGGGCTCAAGCTCAAAAGGCACATATCGACCGCACGGCATCGGACGATGAACAAAGTCACAACAACTGACACAACTTGAGTAAAACTCTTCGCTTCCATCAAAGCATACGTGAGAATGTATACATGTGAGTGAGGTTTTCTGAAAATTACAAAAAGGTATTAAGTTCCAAATGTTTCTTTGAATAGCAAAGGCGAAATGTTAACTTACCGAACTGTTTGCTTCGAGCTAAACGAACGGCACACACCAAAAAAAAACCTCTTGACAACACTCGCCTACTTGACTTGAGTCACGTGAGCGACAAAAAAATCTCCTAAGGGGAGTCGGGAGTGACAGGTTTAGCATATAATACGCGCGGATATTTTGCGAGTTGCGAGCAATGAGCAAAATATCCGCTCGTATTATATGTTAAACAATCGAATAAGGGATTTATTATTCCACTAAAAAATAAAGTTTGATTCGGCCATTTTGTCGTTTCTCTTTCAGTCCGTATTTTTGCCCTGTTCTACAGTGTAATAACGTGGCATATTTTGCGCGTTCTTTTGCCCTAATATGATAAAATGGCGCAATAGTGGAATAATAATTAGTTTTAAACATTTTATTTTTTTTTTTAATTTTCATATTATTGTATACTGTAAAGCGCCATTGAACTCTAGGAAATGGCACTATAGAAAAATACTTATAACTGTTTTTATAATTATTATTATTATTATTGTTATTATTATTATTATTATTATTATTGTTATTATTGTCATCATTATTGTTATTATTATTGTCTTTATAGCTGCGAATTGGTCACAATTTAAACTGTCGCCTAAGAAATGATGTGTTTTGGAACTTACAACAAAGATCTAAGATTCTGAAATATCGATAGCTGACTAATCGCCTAAAATATAACTGATGCAAGTCTAGTACCGCCATCCAGGCAATCCTGTTACAAATAACCTCGCAGAATGACTTTTTAAGGAAAAGTTTAATTTTGAAGAACTTGTTACAATATCGAACGTCAAAGGTCAAGATTAACACAGAGCAAACCTACCACAGTTCTGTCAGTAATTCCTGCCAAGGCTTACCAGGCCTTTCGTACCCACGGCCGGTTCGTACCCAATCTCGGCTGGTTCGTACCCAATCCTCTGAACGATTCGTGCCGTGGTCAACGTTCATTACAAAAAGCATTTTGAGAATGATTAAAGATCAAGATCAACCGAAGTTACCTTGAATGATGTTGACTGTTTATCCTCCTTGATTGATACGCGCATTTTGACAAAGAAAATCGGCTTTAAGCACGCGCCACACAAGCTTCACAAATTCTGCCTGGAATAGGCTAGTCGATTGTTGGGCGTGACATGTTGTTAAAGATGAAACGAATAAGATACAAGAAAGATTTGAATTAAACTCCTAAAGGAGACCAATCTGGGCATGGCTCAAGCATTTTTGACTCCTAAAAGATGCCATTTTTCATGCCTGATTGGTCTAGACGGCAAACACAGTAAAATGTCGTTTTTGGTTTCTTCACAAGCAACCCAAAATAAGACCTCAGTGTAATATACACCCCTAAGGGAGGAGACGAGCATCCCTGTCCCTTTCAATTGGAAGTCCCTCCCCCCCCCCCCCCCCCGGAATACACGGCCTCTCGTTTGTTATAATTACTGACCATTTTAAAATCCTATTGTTATCTCTCTGCAATATATCAAATATTGCAGCCATGTACCAAACCATCAATGTGGAAGCGGCTGAAATCGTCGATGTAATGTAGAGAGAGAAAAACAGGGTTTTCTGGGAGGGTCAGTAATTATAAAAGATAATTATTTCAGCTCACAGCATTTTTGGGTATACTGCAGGCAGCATCGGCCTGGGGCCACCGCCGCCTGCAATATACCCAATAATGCTGTGAACTTCTGTAATTATATATTAATTAACATCAGTTAAATCAGAACAGAGAGTGCTGTGTTATACAAACTGAGCTCTGAATAGAGATCTTGGTCCAGCAATTAATTATAATAGCTCAAAAGAGAACTCATTTTGTGAAACTTTAAAATCGTTTTCGTGTAACACAAAGTTCGAGCAAAATGAAGAGCAAATCTTAGAAATTTCAAATGCGTTTTTATAGTGTCACTACAATGTAGTTGCTCTGGTGGGATGCCCTAAACAATAAGCCATTTCCGAGTTGTCTAGCTGTTGCGTTTGTTTCAACACGAGCCCTGGTGCACAACCTTTCATATGGAAGTGACTTTGATGTGCAAGCCAATGAACGTGCATAAAAAACTCATTTCCAAATGAAAGGTTGTGTACCAGAACTCGTTTTGAAACAGAGGAAAAAGACATCTCGGATTCAATGCCTTATTACTGTCACCTAAAATGATCCGTATATGCTGCTAGATAATGTACAGCAAATGCCTTTGTAGATTCGATTTCCTTTCATGTTTTTTAGACTGCGAAGAATTAGATACCAATAACAAATAGCATGCTAATTGCTACTTTACATTTGTACCATGGTGGACCTATGTCCACAAAGTACGTAAACCATAGAAATGAACAGTGTGCTAGTTTTGCAGAAATTGTATACCTTTTGTAAAAGTTAGGGTGAGAATAAACAACAACAACCATAATAGCAAAATATAATAGCATAATTTAACTAAAATAGGCCAAAAAAACCACTCAGAATAGAAATAAAAATTAAACGAGCTGTGTAGTTAAATTTAAATTGCGATGACAAGGTTGTACATGATTAAAGAGAAAAGACGAAAGAAAAATAAGATAAGTAATAAGTAATTAAGTACACTGTAATAAAGTATGTAAAGATATTTGTTTAGATAATGAATAGAAAAAAGGGAACAGGAAAAAAATGAGATGGAGAAGTAATAATAAAAGAAAAAAGTGAAGTAACAAACAGGATTTAGTTTACGTTTAATCTAACTGTGCCAATCAGAAAAGCGTAAACACTTTGATGTAATATGCCAAAAAGAGGGCAAGTGCTTCATCACTGGTTAACACCGAGAAACAGATGAAGCTAGACAATTTAGGTAACGCAATTTTAAATTAAAGTTGACCACGTCAGAAAGACACGCTCCTATTTCTCAAGGATTCTAAACTTGTATGCTGAGTAATGAGTGCCCTCGAGCTTACTATATAGATTTTTCATTTGGTCACGTTATTAAAGGTAGATTCATCTTGGTCTGTACGATGTATTTGACAGACTCATTGGCCTTGTGCAGCAAACGGTCACTTGTTACAAATCCGGCATACTGGAGATCGATCGATCGATCGATCGATCGATCGATCGATCGATCAATCAATCAATCAATCAATCAATCAATCAATCAATCAATCAATTTTTATTAATAGAAGGTGACACGTAATAGTTTGTCAACTAATAAATTGTGGCCTTCTCTAATGTACTACGTACTCTGGGACATCCAAAACAATGAAAAAACTGGCTTGACTGGTTGATGTCACGTTTTTCTGCGCCCAGCATGGCAGTTTTTGTACCACGTGACCGTTTGTTGCAAAAGCCTATTCTGGGAAATAGCTTTATATGTGAAACTTTGATATCTATTTCCTGAAACGAGACTCAGTTAATCCGTCCGTAGCAGGTTCTACTGCATTGTAATATGACAAAACCAATTGCCGAGTAATTTGGGTAAATTTTGTGAATGGAAAACTGAAGTTGAAACTTTTAAAATAAATTATGCTTGCTCTCTCGGATCTGGAGTCAATCAATGAATTTACGTGGTGGGTGATTTTTATCCAGATGCTGAAAGCTTAAGTCCGTGAATGGAACCCTAGTGTTCAACCATTCAAATGAAAGTTATTGAGGAGTATTTTCGTGTGGTTTATTATGCTATGCAAGGCGGCTCTAACATTTAACATTTGCGTTACCTTTAATATTTTTGTGGATGAAACCCTAGTCTGTGATCATTCAAATAAAAACTGTCAAGTATTTGCAAAAAGTGATTTTTTTTTGTTTTGGATATGGGCAACTAATGGGAGTTAAGTTAAGGGTTTAAATTTTGCGAACTATCAAAAAAAGAAAGAAACGAGACTATATAAGCCGCTGGTAGTGACTTAGTAACATTAATGTAGGCTAATTATAACTTAAATTTGATTGTATCAGGTCTTGTTAATGAATATTTGAGCTCTAGATTTTAGCGCTTTAGATTTAAGGCTCCGTAATGGCCGAATTTGACTGTACGCGTACGATTATCGCATGCGTCACACTTACGCCATGACTACAACACGAACAACCTCGTTCCCAGGGTCCTCTCTAAGGGAGGTAAAGGAGAGAGAGCTTGGGTACGAGGTTGCATCACGAATCGCGTCGTGTAAATCAACCTACCACATCCTTACGAAAGACGCGCGCGCGTGTAAATGGTCCTAAGTCATGTCTTGGGCCTGCCGTAAGCCTGTCGCATGCGAGAAAGTCGTACCGTGGAAATCGGCCCTAAAGTTTTTGCCTGACGGCATATTTAAAAATGTTGTATTCTTTACTCAGTTCTCTGTTTTTAGTGGTTTAGTGGTTTTTAGCGATCACAGTTTTCTATACCTTTGTACTATCGTTAAAAAGACGAAATAAAACGTTTGTTTTGTTTTTCATTGGTCTGGTACCTGTTAGACGAAGAAGCATGGTTCACAAAATGTGGATCACAATTGCGATTTTAAACTGTCAGTCTATGAAATATGCAGTTGTCTTAAGAGTAGGTCGCTCTGGATTTTACCAATCAAATAAAAAAAGTCAGAAAAGAGCGAGAAAAACAACGGAAATGACCTGATTAGTTATGGACTCTTTTGTGAGTAGTAACGTCATTGAATGATATTCTCTCGTCCCTCCCCAAGCTTTGCGCGGTCATCGAAATAAGAGAAAACGCCTTCCCCGACGGAGATTTCTTTCGTCAAGAGCCATCCTCCCTCCACCTGGCCTGGGGTCATCTTAATCCCACCGGTTTATTGGAATGTAAATCCTCTTGGCGATTCTAACGCTGTACCAGAGTGAAAGTCGATGTTGTATTTTCCAGACCAAATCTTTACTGCCGAGCATTCTGAGAAAAAAAGGAAGTCCAGATTTGGCGCCACGCAATGCGTGACGGAAAGAGGGTATAAACTAGATTCCACGTATTTTATAGTCCTGGTAGGAACCCATCAAAAAGAGGTTGATAGGGTACCTTTTTGTTACCTATTTTCGCTGGACTTATTTTTCGCAATTTGCGAAATATTCCCGTCATATATGCCATTTTTGCGGAATTAAGTTCCCGCGAAAATGAGTAGCAATAAGGTATACAAGATGTGTCTGTCTACCGGACTGAAATTGTTCCGTAGGTGCTCAAGTTCTGCAACATTGCGTGCAGCACAGAAACAATTTCAACCTTTGTTCTCACCGTTATTTGCAAACGCAAACACGAAAAAGTACTAAAACAGCTACGGCCTGTTCTTCATGGCTACTTGATCCAGTTATAGTGTTACCGTCGCTGTTTTGGCTTTGCACACCATTGTCACGTCAGCTGCAATGTTGCGCCAAATCACAGTTGCAGCGTGTGCCACGTTCCGTCAGCACACACCAGGCAACTTTTTGTTTGTTGCAGAGACATGGCGCTTCGTGTATGACGTCCTAAGGTCCTGTCCACACTAATAATGTGTTTTTGCATATCGTTAACACTTTGGACAGCATTTCCGATCGTATCAGTGTAGACGATAGGCAAAAATGCAACAACGAAAAATCATCGACGAAAACGCGGACAGGGTCTTAATTACTTAATTGCTCGGCGACATGCTAACTTCTGAGGGACCGTTCATTATCTATCGCCTGGGGGGGTGGGGTGCGGAGAATTTTTGTTCCAACACCGTAGTATTTACCTGATCGGCCCCCAAAAAGTGTATAGCATTTTAATAATCCCCCCTCGTTGGTGATGGAAGCTTTCATGATCCCCCCCCCCCCCCCCCCCTCCTTTCCAAGCCACCGCAAAATATCAAGTTCATTGTAGGCGCGGGTGCGTGGAAGTGCAAGGTGTAATTCCTGCTTTGCCACTATAAATGACTGTAAACTGTAAATTACGCCTTATGACGTTCTATATCATGAAACATAGAAGACCATACCCCAAAGCTGTTCGCAAGTGATGAGCTGAAATATTTTCAGGAAGCTCAAAAGCGGGTAAAGGTGCTCTCAGCGAAGAACTTCAGAAAGCCTTAAATAAGCTGACAACTCTAATGAACTTGACAAGGAAGTTTCCATTTCGCGCAGAGAAGAAGAGAAAAAAGGTGTAAAAAAACGAGAAAAGAGAGGGCATATATGCTTCTAGAAAAACTTACCTTCGGAGAGGTAACTAAAGAGGGTTTTGATTCCTCAAAAAGAATAGATTTACAAGCGTCGCAACCATCGCAACCATCAATGCTGAGTCGACCTTCTGCTATTGGAAAAAAAGCGCTTTTAACACAACTTTAGCGTATAGTATAATAATAATAATAATCAACTTTATTTATAGAGGGTAAACACATAACAGTAAAAAACTGACAAACCAGTGGCCCTCTAATATAAAATACAATCGAGAACTAAAAATAATGCTAAAAATCTAACAATCTAAAATTACAAAATTTAGTTTAAAATACGCTATAATATAAAAACTAGGTAAAAATTACTCTAAAATGGCGAGATTGATATAAAAGAGTTAACTAAAAGGTAAAGTGATCTAGATGTTTGTATGTATCTTTAAAAAATTTAAAAGTAGCCTTCTTATGGAGGTGGTGGTGGCCAGTCTAAACGAAAAAAAGGCGAAGGATCAAGTTCGGTCGCCGATTCTGACGAATCTGACGAGGGGCTGCCCAACACTTTTTGATGTTTTCTTGTTGCTGTTCTTTTTAGTAATATCGCACCGTTCGGCCGCGTTCATGAAAGTTTCCATTGTGAACTGAAAATGACTCTTTAATGAATTTGAAACATGGAACATTTGAATATATAGAACTTAAACAATTTCAAGCCATTGCACAACCAACGATTATTTATATGACTGAGATTGTGCCTGAATAAGAGAGGAAGCCAAAACATAAAAATATAATTAAAGAAGGCGATCAATTGAGTGACACGGTTCATGTTATTTACGGCGATCCTATCGCCACTAAAATTCTCATATTTTTTTCTGATCCCCCCTCAATGCCTGTCAGCTACGGCTGATCCCCCCTTTCCTTCTTCAGAAAACTATGTGATCCCCCCGCCCCCCCCCCCCCCCCCCCGCCAAAAAAAATCCTCCGCTCACCCCCTAGGCGATAAATAATGACCGGTCCCTTAAGGGGTTTTATTATTCAAAAAGCTCGCGCGATGCCCATATATGGTCAGAAAGCCATTGTTATCTGTAACAGATATCCTGCGATATACGTAGATCGCCAAGATTCGTCCGAAATCTTGCAAAGCGCCGCACAACCACAGTTATTTTCGCTACAAAAAGCGTTTCGTTGACAATTTGTTGAATAATAAAACAACTATCCTGCTCAATCTTGCGGAATATCGTCTGATTTTAGCCAACTCGGCCTACGGCCTCGTCGGCTAAGTATCAGGCGATATCGCAGGATAATTGTTAAATATCTGACGGAATTTGTAAGAGTCCTGGCGCGTACCCAGTGATTTGTATATGATACATGTAAAAGTCGTTTTCATATGCAGGAAAAAAGGTGCCAGGAAAGCACTCAATTCATCAACCTCCTTGCGTACGCCGCACCGACCCCAACCCTACCCCTACCCCCACCGCTACTCTTGTTTTTACCGCGCCTACTTCCCACGACTCTTTGCAAGCTCATAAGTACTTCCTCTTTACGTTCCTCCGATCTTCGCAGAAATATCCATCCGACCGAAGGATCTTTGCCCGAACGCGAAAGATATTTTCTTATTGAAGAAACATGATAGAGAATTGAAGGTGAGAAGCTTCATTTTGTTTTTCTTGTAACAGTGATCGCTGTAAATTTGGCCACGGGACACAGATGATTAGTAGTAATTTTGCTTTTAATTGTAAATTATGCATGCATGAAGCATATTGCTTGCATATTCATGATCATGCCCATGTCTGGAGTTCAGTTAATAGCCTTTTGCAGATTGACCTCCACCGTTTCCTTGTTAAAATTTTGATTTTGGCAGTCATAGCCCGTCGTAGTTTATAGATAGCTTACTCCTGGTTCGATAGCAGGATGTAAAACTTAAAATTATGCAAGCTTAGCTAAGCTTCAAACTCGTCACAAGAATAGAGGCAAAGCGCTAGGTGATGTCAGTGCAGATCAAAACATAAGGTTTGCTATTGAAGTAGAAGTTAAAGTCTAAACTCAGGCACTGAGACGATCCTGTGTTTGTGTGTCTGTGTAGAAATATAGATTGACACTACGTCGGCTTCGATTTGCTACAAAATACAAAAGTTGCTACAAAAGTTAAGATGGCATGACACTCACTTGTATTGTAAACACAAAATCTGCGAGAAAAAAGTAGTACTGTACATTGGAGCCCCGATTTTATTGCCTAACGTGTTTTCAATGACCTTGAAACTTGCAGTCCATATAAACTGATATCTAACCTCTAGTTTGACAAATTTTTTAAAAATGTTCATCGAGCGTTTTCTAAATAATTATCACATTTGTAGGTGTAGACCAAATTATTTACAAAAGTGGCAACAAGAGCACCTGAATGCACGCTCATCAAATCCGTTTTTTTCGCAATAGCTCGTGCCGATCCCCATCAATTTTGTATACACAATTTTAAATGGCATCAAATTACTATGAGATGAAACTACATTCCCAAAGCGCGTCGTGTTCTTTAGATATTACCCTATTATCTCCATAGTATGTTTTTTACTGTATTTACAACCCTCCAAACTTCATCCCCAAAAATTTCGATAACGCTCTTACAGAATTTGTTCAAACTTTGCCAACATTGAGGCAGGTAAAGGCGGTACATGCTCCCTTTAGTGATTTTCGAAAAAATCTCCTGGTACCGAGCAATACGAACGAAATTGATAAACGTGATGACTTCATTACATTGCTATGACAACTCCGATGTCAAAATAACACTGGTCATAACAAATTTCCATCTTAACCTAATTCAGCTGAGGTGATCGTTTGTCGATGGCATTGTTAATGACGATCTGGTTAGTTCTCAAACTTGAGCGGTGTTGCCCCTAAAAAATCCAGTCGAGCCACCTTAAGTGAATCTTGGGTATACTTGTATTAAGACACCATAACTATAGTCGCCCTGCAGTTTGCTCGCTGTTAACATTTATTTACTGCAGTTTGCTTGCAGTTAGCATTTATTTTGTGGTTGGGCGACTATATGTTTTTCATTGTTAGCGCCCATATTGACTTACCATGAAGTACCTGCCAAATCTTTTGTCACATTTTTTGCCGTTCTGAACTGTTCAAGCATAGTTAGTGGTTCAAGGCATTATTTTACAAGATCATTTATGGACTGATAGAAATAAGAAGAGCTCACAGCTGGCAGCTGCGACTTTCTCCAGTTCAAGCTTGAACTGACACCACACTATCAAAATTCTCACTTTGAAAACACCAGGATCAGATCAACTAGATATTTCTTTGTGCAGGTGCTGATTTAGAGCTTCATCCTGCTAGTCTTTTCCAAGAAAAGCGATCCTGAAGTCACAAAACTAGCTGTCTCAACATGATCAGCGTGAGATCATGTATTGACCAATAGGGAGAATCGGCAGGCAGCTAACAGCTGGCGGCCTCAACCTTGTCCAGTTCAAGCTTGAACTGATACCGCACTATCAAAATTGTCACTTTGAAAACACGGGCATCGGATCACTCAATATTTCTTTGTACCTGTGCCAAATTAGAGCTTCATCTTTGTAAAATGTTATGAGAAAAACAATCCTGATGTCACAAAAGTAGCTTTTTGAACCTGATTGGTGCCAGATTCTCAACCAAAGTAATTTGAAGCATGCAAGCCAATTCAAATCTACCAGTCTTGAAGGCTGTTAAATAATTATATTAAAACTTGGAAAAATAACATCACCTGTAAAACACTGCAAAAGGGAGAACTCTGTCATTCAATTATTATTTATTTCATGATTTTTCCATAAGAAAAGCTTGACATCTGTAGTGAAAGTCAAAACCATCAAATTTGATTCATGTGGCCATGAGATGCCAAGAGAATGAATAAATACCGTAAAATGGAGCAAAGTGGCCAATCGCACAGGCTCAGTCACTCAGTCATGTTACTTATGACTGGTTTTCTTACAAAAAAACATTGTTTGTGTCCCTGTATATCTTCTCATTTGGAAGGAAGTTCTTTTGATGGAAAATAAAAATTCATGCAATTTAAAACAAATAATATCTGATTCACACCAACAAAACTTGTTTAGTTAAACCAGGTTTAAGAAAATGAAAATCAGCAACAGACAACTGACAGACTAAATTTTACATAGGGTTCAAGTATGCTCTAACTTGTGCTTTCATTGTGTCAAATTTGAAGTCGATAAACATCAGTCAGCAACTTTAATTTCATGAAGGAAACAATTTTAAACCGTGTTTAACTAAACAACATTTAAACATGTTTAAGCTTTGGTGTGAATGGGGTATAAGATTACTAGGTTACTTTTATTGTTCTGAGAAAATAAACTTTTGGTGTTGCCTTCGTTTTGGCTAGTCTGCATGTAATCTGAAAATTAAGTTTAATTTTCGCAAACCGCATACAAATTCCTCTACTGCAAAACTACATGTATTTCGTCCTGTGCAAGTTATCATGGACTGGGAAGTGGGTTATAATAATTTGTTCATCAACCTTGCAATGCCAGATTCCCTCTATGGTGTGCGCCTGCAGGGATTCATGGTAGATGTATTCATCATTGCTAAGTCCCGTGCATGGTTTGATGAATACATCTACCATGATTCCCTGCAGGCGCGCGTCATAGAGGGAATCGGGCATTCGATTACTGACTTTGTTTACAAATTGGTCAAAGTTCTTCTTTGCTTTGAAAGGATTTAGCAATTAAGCCACCTAGATCAAGTAGCATTTTTAGTTGGATTTTGTTCTTACCGAGAATTAACCAATTTTAGCATGGGGTAATCCATAGCCTGAAGGAAAAATGGCCAACAACTGGTCACCCATCCAAACACTAACCCTCCTAACAGCTGGGCTTAACTTCAGCAATCGGATGACAGCAACGGGTGCGTTCCTTGTGGTATCAGTCACAGACGTGACAGAATTAGGTTAAAAACAGTTTTAACAAAAAAAGTGCCAAACTGTTCGAAAGATCCTTTTAAACTAGGAATTGTAACGTTCACCCCCTTGTTTTGTCTGGGATTTGTAACTTTAACCCCTTGCCTTGTATCGTCTGGGGCTCAGATACCACAAGGAAAGAACTGGCTCTCATCTGATTGAAGTTAAGCCCCGTCGGGCAGGGCTTAGTACTTGGATGGCTGGGTGACCAGGCCCGTAGGGTGGGGGGGTTCGAGGGGTTCGAACGAACCCCCTAAAATATTTGAAGTCGGCATTTTGGGGGGGTTGAAAAGATAAAAAAAATTTACACAACACAATCAAAAGACTGTGACCAGTCGATTACACGGACTACTACCTTAAACACCAGGATTATCAGAGGAAGACGCAACATTTTGGCACCATAATGAAAAGTTCTTATCTTTTGGATTGGTTAATTGATGTCAGATAATTCATCAGAATTCATCATTCTTGCAATTTTGTGTCCACTCATCCACCCTGCATGTAATTTTAATATTTGTGTTTTGAAAACTGTCTATATGCACACACTTATTTCTGAACATTTCAGAACTTTTTTAGAATGATTTCTTTCCGAATAGCTAATATTGAAGGAAAATGCATCACACCTCATAAATGATGTCAAAATGCAGAAAATGGCACTTGAGAGAACCTAAATTTGCAAAATTTACTGGGGACATGCCCCCAGACCCCCCCTAGAAGCACCTCCGGCGCTAAAAAATACCTCCCAAAAAATAAAAGAACCCCCCTCAACAGAATCCACCCTACGGGCCTGGTGACAAACTGAAATACTTGGTGTTAAGTGCTTTCCTTTTTCTTCTTACTTTCCATGATTATAAAATTATTCCGTGAAATTTCAGAATTTCTGGCCCTTTTGTCATTTTTTTAGCTTCTCGTAGCTCCATAAATAGAGCATGCACCCAGTGTTTGGGAGGTCATGGGTTCGATTCCTGTTGGGCATTCAGATTTTTTTGTTTGTCTCATGCTCATGACATAATGAATATTTCATCTTTCATTTTTCATTACCAAACTTAAAAGTATTTTAGCATCTTTCTTTATTTTTCATCATACAGTACGCTATCAACATTGCTGATCCTAGCAGTATGCAGGATGTGTGTCACATTTGAACCTAGTAAATGGCCTTGCTCGCCATGAGTTCCCATAGCACCCGCCTGGTGTTTGAGAGGCCATGGGTTTGATTCCTGTAGGAGGAGGCCATCCCTGAGGCAGCATGGCCGAGTGGTTTAGGGCGTTGGTATTGTAATCTGGAGGTCCCAGGTTCAAGCTAAGCCCTCCTCCCTGCCACTAGCTGGATTTGTTCTCGGTCATTCCGAGTTCAAATCCTCAGTCACGTTTGTATAAAGCCTACTGGTCTTCCTCCTGCCAGTTACATGTAGGATTTTTAACTATGTTATGTTCATTTAAAATAATTATTCGTTTCCTCTGATCTGTTTCAGTGGCATGCCTGTAAACTGGCTATCTCAAAGCAACATGTAAGTGCATCACCTACTATGAACAACATTTACATTTTTTACATTCAGATTTTTTCTTAATGTCCCATGCTCATGACATGATGAATATTAAATTTTCATCTTTCACAATCTTATTTCAGTTGGAAAAAGACAGCTAAAAGACAGCTGAAAACAGTTCTTTTTAAAGTGCTACTATGATGAAATTCCCATCTTTTCTATTGTAACCATTTTAAAATATTATCAAGTACTCTATATGAGAAAAAATGCCATTTACTGTTTTTCAATATCTCTTTTCTTTCCAGAGATATTCAAGTTTTCAAAATATGCAAATTAGCAAAGTAATGATGTCACAGACTCACCGAATTCTAACTAAATACAAAGAAAGTGATATCTCAGCCAATTTTTATTGAAAGTCTCTGATTCTTTGCAGTAACACTCTGCTAGTTGTGTTTCACTATGTGAATTTTACAACTTGGTTACCATGGCAACATACTAGGTTCCAGATCCCCCAATGTTAAAGGCTTTTCTGGTCATTTCTGGCATTCTTTTTTAATAGCGGTAAGCTCCTATGCGGCCCAAAGGGCTGCAGAGCGGAGCCCCATAGGTTTCATGCGAACATGGAAAATTTGTAAAACCATGCGTTTGAGTTTTCATGGTCATCGTTGCAAGCGGCATGGCTCGCGGGCGCATGCGCTCTACATATGTACAAAGTTGCCCAAAATGGCGACCATACTCCAGAACAGCTTGATCTGGGGTGGCCTCTTACATGTTTCATATTGACCATCCTCCTTTCATTAAAAAATACCTATGGTAGAAGTTTGTAGGACACTGCACTTTTTTTTCATGCATATTTTGCGATTTTTTTAAGCTTAAATATCTCTGGAACTAAAATAGATATTTGAAAACGGAATGGCATTTTGAATCTTTCATTAAATACTCTTTAAAACACCTAAAATTGGGGTGAAAATTTCATCATAGTAGCACTTGGCATACTCTTTTTTAAATTGATAATTTTATTGTAGTTAGTTATTTTAATTCATCTTTTAGCTTTTCACTTCTTTTCGATGAATATAAGGATGTCTTAGCTTTTCTAATGTTTTATTCATTTGAAGTTTTAACCTTGTAAATAACACCTTTGGACCCTAATGGGAAAGGGCGCTTTAGAAATGTTATTATTATTATTATTATTATTATTATTATTATTATTATTATTATTATTATTATTATTATTATTATTATGTAGTTTGTTTTTTTGTATTCTCGCCTCTATGCTGGAGTTGTGCACAGTATCACGTTTCACTCACTCACTGCCTATTTCAATTTGGGCCAAACATTAACAAAAATGCAAAAACGTTGACTTGTTTCTGCTAAAAAATGATAAAGGTAAGAACCAAAAGCTTGATGCGAAAAAAGGTAACAAGCGGGGGCAAACTTTGGCAAATTTTCATTCAGATCACAGGCACGAAATCAAAACACCAGCTAGAAACGAATTTGCGAGGTAATTGCAAGGTCAGAAGTTAAAAGCACTAAACGCGATTAAAAGCGATAAAATACACGTAAGAATATTCTATCAGTCAATTAAAGAGGCTAGAGAAGTTGAAAACATACCTGCCGGTGATATTGTCCTAATTTATCTGTGATTGCTGTTCACTAGCAAAATGTCAGCGAGTACGGCAAACCGAAGCAAATTTTTAAGCTGAAATGTTTTCTAGTTTGGCCATATAATAAACATCTTATTAACCGAGCTCAGTCGGTCTGTATGGGAGAATCTTGACCTCGGTCATGAGTACAGACCTCACTGCGTTTGGTCTGTACTCACGACCTTGGTCAAGATTTTCCCATACAGACCTCCTGCTCGGTTAATAAGAGCTCAATATATATTTACAGCAAGGAGCCCAAAAGTGCCACCACTTTTAATTAATTCACATTCTTCCATGCAGTCATTTTCCAATCAGAGCCTGAGAACAGCTTCCAGTTGACTTCTGATTGCATTAAATCTGCAAATGATGAAAGAATGTGAATAAACTGAAAGTGGTCACACTTTAGGGCTCTTTGCTGTAATATAAATGAAAGAGAACACTTATATAGATGGAGGTTTTTCACAGTGGCCATATTGCATGGCAGGAACAATGAAAATGTTTTGCATCAAAATAAACATTTTCTCCCATGGCCGCTGTGCAAAACCTAGGGTTTCCAAGAACAGATGATCATGATTAATTTGGGTCTTTGACAAAAATTTTAAAGATGGACCCGAAAACTGATATTGGTAGACAGTTTGATTGATGCTTTATTAATGAACATCCTGAGAGGCATTTCAATTTAATTAAATATTTAGCTTTTGACTGAGGAAATAACAGTTATCATTTAAATGCCCAGTTTAAAGCTTCTTCGAGCTTCTTGTTTGGTAGTTAATTGCACCCAATCTGGTAATTCAGTGATGATCAACTGAAGAATTGTTCAAGACATGTATCTTTTGTAGATCAAATGGATATTTGTAAAGATTACAATGTAAAATGCTTATAGGTAAATAATTCAACACATATGATATTTTCTCTGGTGCACAGTAAATTTCCATTGTTTTATGGATGTAGCATGGAGCTTTACATGGCCTTAGTGTCACTGTCAGCATATAAAGTAATGTTCATATTAATAGAAAATTACATGTATTGGCTCAATTCATTGTGTGAAAAGAGATAAATGAATGGCATTCGCAATAAGTCTTGCCAAGTTGCCAAATTATTACTCATTTGGATTTCTCTCAGTGGTCAAAAATGTGATTCTATCTAAGCCCGGGCACAAAGTTTTTCAGCCCATGCAAAAAGGAAGAGTACAAGCAAGTGGTTAGTTAGTAAGGCATTGTAAACTGGGAAGACCAATGGTGCATTGAATGTAATAGGAGGTCTGTTTTCAGCATTAAGGAAGGGCTACGGGCCATAGCTATTTAGAAAATTCTATGGCCTGTTCCAGGCGTTTGGTTAGTTTTTTTACTGATGCAAACAAAAGGACATTACATACATACTGAGGCGTTTGGTTAGTTGGGGAGCAGCCAGAAATTCGAGATTAGTGTGATAAATGCGAGCAGAAAAACTGCGAAGGGACTAAGGCGAGGAAGCGAGGGATCCCTCGTCTTCTCCCCCACATCCCTCCCCTTATTTTTGCTTGCCATCTTTTGTGCTGCTCCCCAAGCATAGAACAGGCTAAAAGTTCTACTGATGCCATTCTCCATTCTTCAGATGATGACTTTAGATGATGGCCACGACATAGTTAACCTGAATTGTTAAATGAGACTTATCCATTCCCATCCAGAAAGTGACAATGATCACGTAAAATTTCTCTAGCCTGACTTATGAAATGGCTGCCGCTCTGGACCCAGGTGAAGTGCTTCGTTCAACATCTGGAAAGGCAAATTTTCAACGTCTGGCACGACTGTTAATAAGTGGAGGTACTACGCTGCTAAGGGAGGTTTTTGATCTGATTTGTCCACCAAGTAATCTTCCCACAATACTACAAAATCCAGCCACAGAGAAACAACTTAAAGCAGCAAAGCTTACCAAGCCACAGTGGGACTGTCTGTACCCTTCCCCAGGGGTGTATGGCAAGTCATCGGAATTTGATGTAACATTACTCTTCAGGTTGCTGAGGACAATATGCAACCTGATACCTCCTGTCACGGGCTGGGATGCTCTGCCCACTAGTACAGACCACAGTTTAACTGCAGATTTGGCGAGAATCAAATATTTCCGCAACTCAGTGTATGGTCATGTGAACCATTCCATGGAGATAGCAGATGAAGAGTTTACACAACTTTGGCAAGAAATCAGAGATGCCCTTGTGGGAATTGCGGGGCAAGTCAGCTCTGCAAAGAAGACTGAATGGCTAGAGGCCATTGATAATTTTTTACAGGATCCCCTCACTGCAGAGGATGAAAGAAATGTGGAGGAACTGCTAAGGTGGTATAGAAACGATATGGAAGTAAAGGAATCCATAGAGACGTTAAAAGTTACAACTCACGAAGGGATTAAACGTTTGGAAGCACAACAAAAGAACACAACTCAAGAAATCCAGGAAGGCCTTGCTCGCTTGGAAACATCTTTAAAAGGTGTTGATGCAACGCAAGACATCAAAGAAGTGAAAGATATGCTGCATCAGATACTTAACCTCGTTGGTGAAGGCTCTCAATCACCTGAAGGTATCCAAAAAGTAATGTCCTTAGATATGATAGATTGTATAACCCTGTGTATAGCAAAAAAAAACTTAGTTTTACCAATGAACAAATTGAGGTCATTGTGACGTCAAAATTCGTTGTCATGGAAACGTCATATGAGGTCAAAGATACCCTATTTTGGACCTTTTGAGGCTAATAACTCCAAGACTACTCGGTGAAAGTTTTTGTTTTTGATGTATTTTTATCTAGCCAACAAAAGAAAAAGAATTTGCAAATTTTTTAAAAAATCTATAGGTAGGATTCAGAGCTACGTTATTTTGTCGTAAATTTAAGATGGCTGTGAACCCTATCTACAGAATTTTTCAAACATTGTAAGATTGTTTGTTTTGCCCATTAGACAAAAATATATGAAAAACAAAAACTTTCACCGTCTAGTTTTAAGTTACTAGCCTGAAACGGTAAAAATGAGCTATCTTTGACCTCATATGACGTTGTCATGGCAAGGAATTTTGACGTCATAGCGACTACAATTTGTACCTTGGTAAAACCGTTACAAAGTTGTACTAAAGGTTAACCTCAACATTATTGGTGTAGCTGCAATAGAATGCCAAAGACGGGAATATCTAAACCCCTTCGAGCCACCTTAATTAACCTTGGGTTTGAGCTAACCGGGGGTTTCAATTTTTTAATCACAGGTGAATAAACCCAGGCGTTACATAGCGTTGTTCAAAGCAGCGTTATTGGGTTGGTTAGTTTATAGCAGATCAAACCGAACAGGAAATAAAGTCCGCCTCGAAATAGCTGGAGGCAGTGCTTGTCTTCCAAATCTATATTTTTGTCACTGTAATCATCGAATTTAGCAGAATTTCGTGAAAGGCGAAACTTTAAAGGCATTTTTTTTTGTATTCTCTGAGTCCACCGAGACATAGGCGTACGGGCCGGGGGGGCTGGGGGGCTGCAGCCCCCCCCCCCCCCACATTTTGGGCAACTCAGATTTTTTGGGCAGCAAAAGAAATTTGGGCAAAGCCAGTTTTAAAAGAAGTTTCCTTGTTTTTGTTTTTTGACGAGATAGATATTTTCTATTGTAACCTGAAGTCGGCGTGGTAAAGCCAGTTAAGTTCACACGAGACAGTGGTTGCCCAGCACGTGATGAGTTTCTGGTTATTAATGTAGTACATATCCTTGCAGTAATACCTGCTACATCGTGTTCAGCAGAACGATCCATTCAGTGCGTTGCGCAGATTGAGAACTTGTCATTAACAACGTGTCAGTAATGTTCATCGCACTTATTAACATTGAAAGGGCATATGCCAACTCTGTAGTCAACAATACACCGATTTCATAAATGGCGGCCAACCTGGGGCGAGCTAGCGGTCAAACATGAAATCGAGGCGTTTTAGGAAACAACGATCAGAAAATGTAAAGAGGGGAGGCAGAAAATGGCCACTGAGCTAACAGAAAACGACATTCCCAGGTCATCTTAAATGGCAGAAAGCCATCGGAACTAAAAAATGACGAGTTACGCTTTTGGCTTAAATGTCGGAACGATTCTGCGAAAGGGTTACGTACAAAAACTCAACTTGTAAAGCGGTAAGTTTTCAACTTTACATCATTTGATCATTTGCGATCGAAAATAAAGTTTTGTTTAGAGTAATAAAAATTTTGCTGTCTTCTTTCTTTTTTTGCCAACGCTTGTATTAGAGTATAGAATATATCAGTCAGGGAAAGGACAGTTCTCTTGTCGATCCGGATCCGAATTTCCTGTACACAAAGCGAAAACGTGCCAAGCAGGCTGCGAGTTGTAATGTTGTTGTTTCGAGTGCTGATGATGTTCCAATGCGAATGTGGTTGGGGCACGCAGTTGCTCAAAATGCCGCTTTTCCCGAAGGCAGAAATGAACAACTACATCGAGAACAGTGGAAAGCTGCTGGGAAGCAGCCACCACTCTGTCCCGACCAGCTGGAGGAAGGCGTAAACATTCCTCGAGGACGAGTATCTGACAAACGTAGAATGCACGAGCAGCCTGGAAGGAAAACTTCTTCTCTACTATTATTAACATTTTATTGTTTTTGCTGCTGCTGAAATGTTGTAGACATTATAATGGACAAGGGCATTGCTAAGCCTGGCTATGTATGTTTTCATCTCCTAAATGTGTTGACTTCATAGATACACTCTCAATAATTTATTTTTAGTAAATGTTGGTATTTAACCACAAACCCAGCCCCAGTAGACCTCAACATTAAGTTATCTTAATTATATCATTCAGTATAATTATTCTTACTATTGAAAAAGAAAAACTGAAATGGCAAGTTAAAAAAAAAACTCATATTTTGTTGATGTAAATCCACATTAAAAAATATATGCCAATCAGTAAGGAGAATAACTATGTTGAGCATTTGACAGAGAAGACTGTCTGACGAGGTTAACTGTGACTCAAGAAAGGTAGCTCTGGCAACCTCATTAACTTATATAAACACTACAAGTCAAAGTGCTAGCATCATACAATTGTGACTAAACAATTATAATATTGTTTCAAATTAAAGTGTTATACAACTGACTGAAATTGTACAGTCTTTATCAGAAAGTTTCCAAAGGAATTTCACCCATCCTGCCTACCTATTATTCTCATAAAATGGGGTCTTGGACATTACAAAGAAAACTATAAACTGTCCACATTTGGTTTAAGATAGGAAATAGGGAGAGGGGTGTTATTTGGTCCCAAATGTAGAAATTTTTTATTTTGTTAATGGCTCGCTCGACAACATCCTTGACAACATCCTCTGGTTGCATTTGATCATAATGACCAAGAAATGGAGGAATATTCAATGAGACACCCAGCGGAAGTAGCTCTTCAATGGTGAAACCTTTGTCAGCCATCACACTATCGCCATCATCAAAAGGTAAGTCTAGGATTCCACTTCGTTCAACAATTTCTCTGTCAGAAATATTTCCACTGTACCGCTGACTCAGAAAGGTTATTGCCCCTGAAGGTGCAATCCACTGAACCAGACCTTTGACTGTAGTATGATTTTTGTAGGAGCTGAATAGCCTGCTATTTAGTATTAAACAGGCTATTTGGCATTTGACACTTTAATTCTGTACAGTCAAGAATGACTCTTTTCTGGAGTATTTTGCTTTAAAGTCTTCTGACATAGTTTTATTAATTTCATCACGTGTAGGCCAAATATTAATAGTACCAAAACGTAGATACATAAAAAGTTGTTCTTTTAACGATTCATACCAATCCGGTCGTGATTCTTGATCTTCCATCGTTTCGACAGGCGAATCACAAGATTCACAAAATGAACTAACGGGTTCTTCATCCATCTCTTGGTCTTCACTCAGAGATTCTTCCAAACCTTGCATTTTAGTGCGAGTTGTTGACATTGTTCTTACGGTCGGTGGTGGGCGCTTACGAGGAAAAGTGCGCCATGGAAACTCGAGGGACATGCTCCTTCGTAAGCCATCTTTTTACCTCCGATTCCTTTCTTGATGTCACTCTCGTAAAAATGTAATGAACAGGGCGTAACATGTGGGCCAACATCTCGCTGTATTTTTACTAGCCATTGCTGTCAAAGTTTTTGATCGTTCGGGAGGCCAAAAAATCCAACTCGATTCCCTTCTGGATCGACCGTTCCCTTCTGCGTACAACCGGTACACAACAATAAATATTCGATTTTAAACTCATATTGAGTTCAATTATTTTAAAATTGAACGAGAAAAATGAAACAGACGCCTTGTTCAATGAAAAATATCTTCAAACCCCCATAAAAACACACTAATTCTCCCAAATCGCTTGTTACACGAAATTTGTTTATCCTAAAACGCCTCGTTTTCATGACTAGGTACCAGTTTTTTACCGTGCGTCCGCCATTTATGAAATCGGTGTATGACATGGATCGTATCATTGATATCTTTGGCCGTCGAAATGGCCGAGACAGCTATTTCTTTTAACGTGTTTTATGACCTCATATGATAGATTCATTTGTAAGAATATTTTCTCTTCGTAAGTAGGCCTATGTTAGAGCATCGTATATGACCCTCGTTTCTTTTCGACTTTTTCGTAAAAATTTGGGCAACTTGGGAGAATTTTTTGGGCAAATGGTTCACCGCCCCCCCCCTGGTAAAAAATTGCCCGTACGCCTATGCACCGAGAAACAGCGAGGTTTTACGATTTACTCCACCTAGCTAGGTGGGTTAAATTTATCCCGCCGTCTAACTCGGGGTTAGCGTAAACTTACATTCAAACAACAGAACTGATCTGCAGCTAAAATTTAACCTAAAGTCAAATTGGTCTAACCGCCTTTCGAACAGCCAGGCCACTGGGGAAAACATAGGCACGCTAAGCGTGCAGGAGTTATTTTTTCAATTGATTGGGTGGCTTGGGGTAGAACTGGGTGTTAGTCCTGTTGGGATGGTTTATTTCATGGGTTGAGCTATTTGTGCATGGTTCATGTGCACGGTCCATCGCGCCGACTAAGAGCTACTTTTGGAAAAATAACTCAAAAACAATTTAAAAAGAAATTGTGCAAATGTTCTAAAATTAGGCTGCTTTCCCTTGTTAATATGACTGTGGTGTGCAACCGATCGATCGAACCATACTGTTGAAGACAAAAAATACGTCAGTAATTTCTTCAAACGTAAACAGAAAAAAATATCTGGTAGTCACTTTTAAGGTTACCTTGATGTTTAACTATCCATCCCCTTTCATTCCAAGCCGAAAAAAAACCGCTAAGTACATCAAAACATGGATTGAAAACTGTTGACAACATTTACCGTAAACATGATCACAAAATCGCAAACACGCTCACTAAGAAAGCCAAATTGACCCAGAAATTTCAAACGAATAGCCAGATGGAACAAGAACAAAGTATTCTCGGGTTTCTGAAATGGCTCCATTATTTTCATCATCAATATAAAACAGAAACCTTTCTGCAAACACGGACGACTTTCTTTCGACGAACGCGAGAAACAAACAACTCTAGTCACCAGTGCATTTCGGCCAAACCACGTGACGATTTTACTTGGACTGGTACAATATGTAATTTCGCAACCAGAAGCAGAAACGTGCCCTAACTTGTAAGCGTAACATGATCAGTACCGATATTCCCACGGCCGTGCTAAAAATAGCTGTCGATGAAGTTGTGTGACACGCTTGACTGCACACCCAAAAAGCTAGTTTTCTTTTCAGCCGTTGTTTTTTGCGTGACGAGCCCAAACAACGGCTGTAAAGGAGACTACCAAAAAGCTGGCTGTCTTTGTTTTTCTTTTGCCTATGAGTAAACGTAACTGCAACCGCTTTGCGTTGGGAATATTAAATACACTAAAAAGGTATTGCGTCAGTCATGGAATGCGCTGACGTTGCAGCTTTCACTTTCGGTACGTGACAAACAAGATTATGTTTACTTTGCATGTTTATTTCGCCAGAAGCGACGGTCGTTAATTTGTTTGCAATTTTGCGACTATTTCTTGTCGGTTTAGCCAGTTGAAGTGAATATTTTGGCTGTTTCATCGAGGCGAGTTCAGAGATCTGAAGAAAATAAATTTGGCCGACGTAAACACTTGCAAGCATTACGTCATTGGTACGGAAATAACCGCATTGCACCGCCGTACTACTAAAAATAGCCATCAACAATCGGATGCGAAGCTTGAAATGCGAGACTCGCACAACGACTACTATACCTTCCTGTGGCCCTCACTCGCGGCACAAATGATGATTTTCTCTTTCCGTGCCATCCAACTACGTTGTCAAAACACCTGAGGGGAAATTTAATATTTGCCGAGCAGACAAAACGTGCCCTTGTAACATCATCACGTTATGAGCTTTTCAAACGATCGTACAATAAATAACTCATGACCGCCCATGTGAAGTCCTACTATTCCTAAGCAGGAAACGTCGAACCTTCTCCGACCACATTCCAACCTCACGAAAATACCTATTATTTGGCAACTCTTGAACCCAAATAAACCAACATGCCTCAACCTATTACAAATACGTTATTCTTTGGGGGAAAACCTTGAGAGGTTTATGGTCGCTCGTGTTATTACTTAGCCAAAGCTCCTACTAATGCTATACTTTTAACCGAGAGAAAACAGTTTAAACACCGCGCGGTTAGAATCTCAAAGATTTCTCGTTTAATTTCTTTAACACTCGCCCTTACAAACAACCCACAGTGCGTCAGTTTGTTCTCGTTTGGGGACCAAAACAAAACGTTGAGCAAACACACAACACTGACATAAAAAATGGAAGTCACAACATTTAATTTATTCCCAAAACACATATTTATTCTACTCAAAAACATCATAAATTGTAAATGAAGTGGTCAACAAATACTATACCCATATTCTGTCGTCAACTGAACTAGTTAATTCCGTAAACCAAGAGAATCACCTTCACCACCATGAAATTTCCAAACACTTTTCAGTTTCAGAACCCACACACAATGTTCTCACCCAAAGCTACATAAAAATCAAGAACTGGAATAGAGACTTCAGGCCAACACAGCCTAATAAGGTCGAATCTGTAGCAAAACAAAGATGGCCGTACCTTGAATCCAAAACAAATATTCATGAAAACGATCCATATATACAAGCCGCAATTTGATTGGTCCTTGATAGAATCCCAAATCTGATTGGTGTGAAATACATACATGAATGATCCACCCAACCAACATCCAACATCCAACATCCACCCACTTAATAGCCAAATACGTCTTCACGCCGACTAAGAGTTATTTTTTTTGAAAAAATAACTCAAAAATGTCGAGATGAATATAATCTGTTTCGTAATGAATAAACTGTACTCTCCTTCCGAGAGTGTGTACTTGAGGCCTTTTGGATAACATTGGCGCTGGATGCGTGCTTTATCATTTCGATAATTCTTATATTACATATACATGGAACATCCTTCGTGTATAACGTTAATGTTTTGAAGTGGTTTCCGCCTTTTTAGTGCTGAATTGTTTCAAAATACCGTCTTTCGGTTTATTTCCCTAAACTTTGCCTGAAAAGCAGTTTTCTACACTGAAAAATGACTTTGATGAAGATTTCATGTTAAAATGTACAATAATTTAGGTGCATGCACATAAGGCAAAATTTGGACGTTATTTTTTTTCTGAACCATTCTGATTTTTGTTTCTTGCTCTTTTTTCTTTCATTTTTCTCGGCTTTCTTATTCTCGCTACCTTCTACTCTTCACATCATTGCTTCTGGCAGGAAACGGTTTGGTCCTAATCATTGGTAAAGCCTGGAAAGGGTACCTTGGTCAATTACAAGTGTGTTGGCCTGTTTATGCACCAATTTTAATCACACAAAAAACTGATCATGGTTTTTTTTCATTTAGCTCTGTCAGAATGCAGTCGATATACAAAATGGACAATCCTGTAAAAAGATTTATTCTAGCTGTTTCAATGGCTTATCACAAAATTCCGCTGTCATGCAAATTGATGACGTCACAAGTGGTTTAATGACTCCTCCAAATCTCGGAATAATCTGGGTTTAGTACAATAAGGGGAGATCCACGATTGATGACCTAATCATACCGGGTGGTTACGGTAAATATGGGAATTTCTGCCTTCTCATGATTACAGGACTCATGAATTAAGGCAACCAGTGCCATCAATATTAGAGTTAAATTTAACGGTATTTAAATTGCCATATTTGAAAACGTTACCTGTAAAAGCCTGAATCAAATTGTTAATTTGAAGGTGAAACACCAACCCTAGGCCTCCCCTTTTGTTCAGACAAAGGTTAAACATCTTAAACGAGTCTTAAGGAGCATACCAGATAACATTAAGTGTTTCTACTTGTTTGCCGATTAATCAAACATTTTGTAACTCCTCAAATTTATTTTATTTTCCAGCAGCTCATGCCCCGCAACCTGTTAATAGTAAGAATACCCCCGTTTTGGGCCCACAAGTTGAAGGCTCAGCAGAGATAGCACCAGAAAAAGGATCATGTACGGCACCCAAAAAACCGATCCCATCGAGTCAACCACAAGCAGCAGGACCAAATACAGACCACGCATTGGATATACGAACCAAGAACAAAGGACGAACCCCACCGGATAAGCAACCTGTCAACCTTCATGGTAGTCAACGAAAAGAAGATTGTAATCTCAGCGATAGAAACATTCAGACAGGGTCAACTCGTTACTTAGATCTGCGTAGCGACATGCGAATTTTTGTGAAAACATTAACTGGCAAGATCATCACTTTAGCCTGCAAACCAAGTGAAACTGTCAAAAGTGTACAGCTTAAAATTCAAGACAAGGAAAGGATCCCACCAGAACAGCAACGTTTAATTTTTGCGGGTAAGCAACTAGAAGATTGCCGCACACTGAGTGACTACAACATCCAGAGACAATCAACGCTTCACTTGGTTTCAAGAATGCAAGGGAAAGCCATGCAAATTTTTGTGAAGACACTAACTGGCAAGACGTTCACTATAGACTGCGAACCAAGTGATACTGTTGAGAATATGAAACTTAAAATACAAGACCAGGACGGGATCCCACCTGAACAGCAACGTTTACTTTTTGCGGGTAAGCAACTGGAAGATGGCCGCACACTGAGTGACTACAACATCCAGAGAGAATCAACGCTTCACTTGGTTTTCAGATTGCAAAGGAAAGCCATGCAAATTTTTGTGAAGACACTAACTGGCAAGACGTTCACTATAGACTGCGAACCAAGTGATACTGTTGAGAATGTGAAACTTAAAATACAAGACAAAGAAGGAATCCCACCTGAACAGCAACGTTTAATTTTTGCGGGTGAGCGACTGGAAGATGGCCGCACACTGAGTGAATACAACATCCAGAGAGAATCAACGCTTCACTTGCTTTTACGAATGCAAGGGAAAGCCATGCAAATTTTTGTGAAGACACTAACTGGCAAGACGTTCACTATAGACTACGAACCAAGTCATAGTGTTGAGAATGTGAAACTTAAAATTCAAGACAAGGAAGGGATCCGACCAGAACAGCAACTTTTAATTTTTGAGGGTAAGCAACTAGAAGATTTCCGCACACTAAGTGACTACAACATCCAGAGAGAATCAACGCTTGACTTGGTTTTAATAATGTCAGGGAAAGCCATGCAAATTTTTGTGAAGACATGTACACTAGCTGGCAAGACGTTCACTATAGACTGCAAATCAAGTGATATTGTACGTAATGTGAAACTTAAAATTCAAGACCAGGACGGGATCCCACCTGAACAGCAACGTTTAATTTTCAAGGGTAAGCTTCTAGAAGATTGTCCCACACTGAGTGAATACAACATTCAGAATGAATCAACGCTTCACTTGGTTCCAAAAATGTTTTTCACGCCAAAGACGGCCATGCGAGAGAATGCCAGACCAGCGGGTGGCATGCAAGATGACATGGAAATTTTTGTAACAATGCTACCTGGCAGGACGATCACTTTAGACTGCAAACCAAACGATACTGTCAAGAGTTTGAAACTTAAAATTCAAGACAAGGACGGGATCCCACGAGAACAGCAACGTTTAATTTTCGAGGGTAAGCTTCTAGAAGATTGCCGCACACTGAGTGACTACAACATTCAGAATGAATCAACGCTACACGTGGTTGCAAAACTGCGACCAGAGGATGACATACCAGAAAAGGCCATTCCACAAGGATACATGCGAATTTTTATCAAGACGCTGACTGGAAATACGATCATTTTACATGTCGAACCGAGCGATACCATTGAGAATGTAAGGAAGCAGGTTGGCGAGTTGGAGGGGAATTCCTCGGACCAGCAGTGTTCACTTATGTTTGCAGGCAAGCTTCTGAATGATGGCCACACTTTGAAAGAATACAAAATCGTTTCAGATTCAACAATTTTCATGGTTCCCTTGTGAATTAGGTGTGGCCAGGGGAATTTGCCCAGTTTCTGTGCGAAAGGTACCCTGCTATGTTCTTACAACTTTATATCAAGTGAAGCACGACTTCAACTTGGAATGTGCTGTTTAAAGGTGAGGATGACTCGCTCTCCGGCGTAGAAACAGAACTCAAAGGTGTTGCTAAATGGATGATAATATCATCAAGTTCAAACAAACGAAATAACAATCGTGATGGTGGTTTGGAAATCTGTTCTAGATTTTACGATTTAATTTCTCCGTTTACTGTTCAGTTTTAGTTTTGATTGAGACGATATATCAAACACGAGGGACAGTATTTCATCATGTTTCCAAATTCCTCGAATTTTCTCAAAAATACTTCGCTGCGCGTCATACTTTTAGCTGTCTTCTCAGTGTTTGGAAATGCGATGAATAGTTAGTCTCTTGTTCTTGGTATATTACACTATATAAATTCCAATTCACGCAACTGAGTGTACACTTAGTGATAAACTGACAGAATGGGGCATTGGGAGAAGGGAATGGTGTTAATATAGGTTTTACAGCAAAAGTGTAAATTTAAATAGTCGAAATATCTATAGATTGTACTTAGGGACATAAGTCTTCTTTTAGCTATTTTAACTCTTTTTCACATCAAAACTCGGCTTTGTAAATATTGCATATGAATTCATAGTTTTTAATTTTATAACTGAAAAAAATATCATAGGTTCAAATGTTATACTTATCTCAGCATTGAAGTCTTAGAGGGCAGCTAAAAGTCTCTTGTTTTTATGTCGGCTTGTTAGTTTTCTTACATTTATACGGTCGTCAAGTCAACAAGCAACAGCACTTACGCATGTTCACGTCAGAATGGCTAGTTACACCACCAAGCCTTGCTTTCGAAGTGCAAACGTGTGAATTTTATCATGAACGAACTCCCAAAGCAGCAA